>CM037782.1:34511154-34546590 GCA_021229015.1 Solen grandis | reverse complement strand
AAGTCTTCTATGGGATGTTTACTGAAGTGTGGAAACACTATATTGCCCAAGATGTCCCCAATTCCCGGAAAATACTGTGAGTGGAATGCAAAAACCCAAAAAAAACATAAACATAAAGCAGAAACAGTATACAAGTATTTAGTGTGTTTCATATATTTATTGTAATTGGATCTAGATAAAAACAGAAAAGTACAGTGGGAAAAATACATATATTCTGCGTATGATCATACATTCGGTCATAAATAGCTTTTGAAAAATAAAACAGAAGTAATATTTAATAATACACAGTGAAAAAAAACATACTCTTTCACTGTAAGTATGGATAATGTGACTTAGTGTGATCATATATTTATTAGTAATTGGATCTAGATGAACACAGAGAAGTACAGTAGAAAAATACATATATTCTGTGTGTGATTATCATTCGGTCATAAATAGTAATATTTAATAATGTACAGTGAAGAAAACCATACTCTTGCACTGTAAGTGATGTATATATAAGTACAATGCATTTCACTTATAAGGAACAGGATTATAATGAAAAAGAATTATAATGAAACAAAATTAATTTCCGAATCTTCACCCTTCTGTATTCATATGTTTGACCAAAACGAATTGGATACAGCGAAAAAAACTTTTATAACATAGTTTTTCTGAAGTAATGTAATAGATATTTTAACGCATATATTTCTTTTATTTTGCAAATTTATTTTTGACAGTATAACAAACAGACGACAGGTAATTGCCTCTGGGGTGTTTTTAAGCCTAACGGTTATGCAAGAAAGTTTGGGTTGAATTTTTTATCAAAATATCTACCTGTAAAAAATTTTATAATTAATTTTTTGTTAAGAATAAAAAAAAATACCCTGAAATTTGACTTGAGCATTCATTTCTAAAATTGTGTTGTTACACCCCATACAGATTTTTTAAAAATTTTATTGAATGAAAAAAGGTTGGCTAGGTTTAAAACCCAAAGCTTTACTTTGGAGACTCAGTTTTAAATCATTTCGGGGTTCAAAAAGGTTTTAAGAAAAAGGATATTGCAGAAAATTTTGGAATATTGCCAAGTACTTGATCAACAATTTCAAAAAACGAGAAAGAATTTATGATTCCTCACTCTCACCTAGTGATGAAATTACAGAATTCTTACATTTTTTCCCCCGCCGCCTTCGATATGTATAATGGTAAAAGTCTCCATCTGTCCATCTATCCGTCCTTCCGTCCCACATTTTTGTCCGGAGCATAACTCGAAAAGTATTTTAGGTATCAACATCATACTTCATAGGCCGATAGATTTCATTGAGGAGGAGTGCAGTGCACAAGAATGTTAACTCTACCTTTCATAATTTTTGAGTTATTGCCCTTTGTTATCTTTCAGACTTATTTTTTGTCCAGAGCATTAGTCAAAAAGTAATTGAGGTTTCAACTTGGAACTTCATAGGTGGATACATCTTATTGAGGAGAAGTGCAGTGCACAAGAATGATAACTCTACCTTTCATTATTTTATTTATTGCCATTTGATATTTTTCAGGCTTAATTATTGTCACAATGACCTTGACATTTTACCTGTAGACCTCAAAATAGGGGAATTACACATGGGTTTCATATCTATAATCACTTCAAACATCAGTCTTCATTACCAAAAATTTCCTTTTAAAAATGAAATATTCTACTCTCCAACACATCTTCTTAAGAGCAAGCATTCGGCGGGGGATGGCCATGTCAACATGACTCTTGTTGTAATTATGTCAGTTGTTTAGTTAAAACATAATTATTATTCAAATACTGTAACAGAACAATTCACAAACATATACAGAAAAAGGATTAAATCGAAAGCTAAAAGCTTATTGAGATTTTCTCCTCAGTTGTTTAGAATTATCATCATCATTGATTAAACTTAACATCACTTCTTTTCTGTTTTTTTAGCTCACCTGAGCACAACTTGCTCATGGTGAGCTGTTGTGATCGCCTTTTGTCCGGCGTCTGTCTGTGCGTCCGTCAGTCCGGCGTCAACAATTTCATTTAAACAACATCTGCTGCTAAACTGTTGAATGGATTTTAACCAAACTTCACAGGAATCATCCTTATGATGCCCTATATAAAAGTTGCTCAAATTATTTTGATTGGTTGAAAAATTAGGTCACAGGAGCTAAAAATAGATTTTAAAAATGCAAACTTTGAAAATCTTCTTCTGCAAAACTGTAAGGCCTGGAGTTTAGATATTTGGTGTGTAGCATTGTCTTATGAACTTCTACAAAGATTGTTCAAATCATGACCCTGGGGTCAAAACTGGCCCAGGGGTCATTTGAATTTACATAGGCTTATATATATGGAAAAAAAAATAGAAAAATCTTCTCAGAAACCACAAGGCCTGGAATTCAGATATTTGATGTGTAGCATTGTCTAGTGGATATCTTTCAAGTTGGTTTAAATCATGATACCGTATTCTGTATTTTACCAGTTTCCCTAAATTGGGTGTTTATGAAAAAAAAACTTTTACTGCGCAAAGTGACCTACACTTCCCAAGTTTGTCGGGAAACAAAGACTTCAACAACATAATCAAGGGAGGGTAGCAAAATCTGTGAACGAGCTGCCTTAATTGTTTTTTTCATTTTGTGAAATGTTTGCCACTAAAGACAGTCATTTATTAATGATTATGTACCAGTATGTTGTAATATTTTGTTGAAATTGTATGTTGTACATATTTATATTGTTTCTTTTATGTGGACCATACGGAAGAATGGTTTCTGCAAAATATATTATCCACTATAAATAAAGACTTTACTTTCTTATTTACATCTTCTTTTTATCAATTGGGTTGATTGATAAAGCCAAGTTGTTGTATTTATTTAGACCTTGTGGTCAAGGATAACCCATAAAAGTGCAAACACTTATTTCCAGTGGGATCCTGTTTTTTTGCTGAAGACACGTGTAGAAGAGACAGGGGTTAGCTCATTCTGTGCATAGACCTTGGTTCTTTTATATGTTCTGTGTAGAGCACTGATACACGGAAAACAAATTCCTGGGTAGAAGCAGTACTGAGTACACCTAGTTCACATAGCTACCCCATTTTCCAGGTTGCCAGACATTAAGATGCATTTGGTACCAATTTAATATGTCCTTGGTTTGACATGGTCACGGGAGGAAATTTCCCCAGCTGGGACTCAAACCCCACACAGACCTCTCGACTGCAAAATGGACACTCTACCACTGAGATTTAACAAAAATCAGTATCAATAGTCCATATCAACACATTTAAAATGGATTATTCATTAAATAGTTTTGACCCTTTTCTTCTTAACTACTATATGTATATATACTCAACTGCAAAAGAAACTACATGGGATTTAGGTTAATTTTGTCAGAATTTCTTCACAAGAGGTACCATTTTTTAACTTATTCAGTTGCCAACAAAATGACGTATTTAAATAATGTAGAGATGTTAATCAAACAAAAGTGGTAGTGGTCAAAATGAAAAATACGCCCATGCGACATGTTTTTCAAGTTTTGAAAAAAATGTGTTATTCTTTTTATTAGGATTTGGAAAAAAGTATTAAGACAGTTTTTGAACATTTTCACATTTATTCAGACAGTGCACTGGCAAATCATGCAAAACGTTTCAAGTCAAGTCAAGTCAATCCCCACGAAATCTTGTCTCTTATATAGACCTTAAGTTTTCTAGAACATAGATACACAAATGAATGTACCCATGTAATTCCCTTTATTCCATTAATTAATTACATAATTAATGTCAACTAAAATTATTGATTTTCAAGTTATGTACAGTGGGATTATTCATTAAAGAGTTTTGACCCATATCTTCTTAACGACTTTATTTAATAATGTGCAATGTTTTCCTTATGCATTTTCTCTGTAGCATTTGAATTCAGGTGAACAACTTAGGTTTGTTAACATTAAAGATGTCAGCAGACTTTGTTATGCTATAGGAGGGGAAATGTCCGCGTTGTGAAAATGGATAGTTCCCTGACCCGAACTTTTATTTGAATAACAAAAGGTTTGGCCACAATGACATGTGCTCCTTTGTTAGCATCGTGTTTGTGGGACAAAATCTAACTGTAATCTATTGTAAAGATATGCTAATAGGTGGGTCAAGGAACTATGCATTATGGGGGAGGAATGTCCGCAACGTCAAAATTTGTCTGGCTACTATATTTTTGTTGAAACCATAGACTGATAAATATTTCATAATTTTCTTAACTATAAAATGTTTCCAGTCCCAAGTTTTAAGGTTCATAGTATAATGCCAGGTTGTCCATAGTGGGTTAAAAGTAAACATTAAATAAGATGAAAAAAAATAAAACAATACATTAGTCTCTCAGTAATTTCTCAACATAATTTAAACATAAAATTAGCCGCTAAAAAACAACAACAAGCCGGACATTATAATGTAATTAGCATCGAAACAATTTCACTAGAGCCCAAAGGAATTAATGAAAAAAAACCTCATTTGACTAAATCTACTCAACGAAATTTTAATAAACTTTTCTCTTCATGTATAAAGTTTTAAATCTTGCATTAAAAGCGGGCCAATCAGCTCCGGGGTTAAAAGGAAAATTCCATTTTTTTTAAAAATTTTTTTTTTTTTTTTTTTTTTGCTGTAGCAAAAAAAAAATGTTACTTATGTTTCTAAATGTACCAGCTTTACTAATTTTACATAACCTTTTAAGATTTATTTTTATGAAAGTAACTCCTCTAAATATTTTTCCTGAAAGGAATAAATACAAACAGTTGGCCGATACATCATCATCATCATGTTCACTTTTTAGCTCACCTGAGCACAAAGTGCTCAAGGTGAGCTATTGTGATCGCCCTGTGTCCGGCGTCGTGGGTCAACAATTTTCTTTAAACGACATCTCCTCTGAAACCGCTGGACAGAATTTAATGAAACTTGGCAGAAATGTTCCTTGGGTGAGGCTCTACAAAAGTTGCTAAAATAAAAGTTGATCCATGTAGAACTCTGGTTGCCATGGCTACAAATAGAAAAATAATTTGAAAACTTTAAAAATTATCTCCTTCAAAACTACTGGCCAGATTTCAAAATAATTTCGTACAGATGTTCCTTGTGTCAACCTCTACCAAAGTTGTTAAAATTATTCTGATCCGTAAAAAAACATGGCCGCCAGGGGCGGGGCTTATTTGCCTTATATGTATATAGTGAAACCTTTAAACAACATCTCCTCTGAAACCACTGGACAGAATTTGATTAAACTTGACAGGGATGATCCTTGGGTCAACCTTCACAAAAGTTGCTAAAATAAACTTGATCCATGTAGAACTCTGGTTGCCATGGCAACAAAAAGAAAAAAAAATGAAAACTTTAAAAATCATCTTCAAAACTACTGGCCAGATTTTAAAATAAATTGGTACAGATGTTCCTTGGGTCAACCTCTACCAAAGTTGCTAAAATTATTCCGATCCGTAAAAAAACATGGCCGCCAGGGGCGGGGCTTATTTGCCTTATATGTATATAGGGAAAACTTTAATCAACATTTCCTCTGAAACCACTGGACAGAATTTGATTAAACTTGGCAGGGATGATCCTTGGGTCAACCTCCACAAAGGTTGCTAAAATATACTTGATCCATGTAGAAATGGTTTCCATAGGAAAGAAAAAAAAAGATGAACATTTTGAAAATCCTCTCCTTCAAAACCATTGGCCAGATTTCAAAATATTTTGGTACAGATGTTCCTTAGGTAACCCTCTATCAATAATGCTAAAATTATTTCGATCCGAAAAAAATGACCACCAGGGGCGGGGCTAATTTGCTTTACATGAATATGTATATAGTGAAATCTTTAAACAACATCCCCTCTGAAACCGCCAATCAAAATTTGATTAAACTTGGAGAGGGTCATCCTTGGGTGAACCTTCAGAGAAACTGCTAAGATAAACTTGATCCATGTAGAATTCTGGTTGCCATGGCAACAGAAAGAAAAAAACAATTTAAAAATTATCTCCTTCAAAACTACTGGCCAGATTTCAAAATATTTTAGTACAGAATCTGATGTTCCTTGGGTAACCCTCTACCAAGATTGCAAAAATTATTCCAATCCATAAAAAAACATGGCCGCCAGGGGTTGGGCTTATTTTTCTTAAATGTATTTAGTGAAAACTTCAAAAAGACTTCTGCAAAAAATTACTGGCCAGATTTTAAAATGTTTTGGCACAGATGTTCTTTGGTTAACCTTCTACAAAGATCGCTCCTTTAGAGCAGTGGTACTCAGGTCAGCAATATAGGGTTTATCCTGTTATCATTGTCCTATTGTTTCAATTTGACCCTTCATGGCTGGTTAAGTTTTTTTTATTAAGGTCAATTTCTCAAAAACTGTAAAAATATTCACTTCAAACTTGGAATGCTTGTTCACTATCAGATCCTTGGGTCAACCTTCACAAAAGTTGCTAAAATATTCTTGATCCATGTAGAACTCTGGTTGCCATGGCAACAGAAAGAAAAAATATGAAAACTTTAAAAATCATCTTCTTCAAAACTACTGGCCAGATTTTCACAAATGATGTTAAAATAAACTTGATCTATTTAGAACTCTTGTCATCTGACGTCATGTGACGTCACAACATACAACTTAGTTCTTATTATTTGGGCAATGATTTCGATATGATGTCGGTTGTTCAGAATGAAAGACCGAGGTTCTGTGGTTGAAGCAAGATTCAAACATAGGACCTAAATTTTCATTATAGGATTATAGAGCTTTCAGATGAGACAAAAAACTGAAACCTTCACAGTTTGTAGTTCTGCAGATTTTCTTTAGATATTTTGAGTCCTGACGTCATAAGACGTCATGTGATGTCACAGCATATTACTAATTTCTCTTTATTTGGGCAGTGATTTTGACATGATATCGGTTGTTCAGAATGATGAACAATTAACAACTTTGACAGAAATTTATTAGTTTTTAAATCATCCCTGCAGAATTTGATCAAATTCTGTGCAGCTGTTTCAGAGGAGATGTCGTTTAAAGATTTCACTATAAACATATACGGCAAAATAGCCCCGCCCCTGGTGGCCATGTTTTTTTGCGGATCCAAATAATTTTAGCAACTTTGGTAGATGGTCACCCAAGGATAATTCCTGCAAAATTTGATCATATTCTGTGCTGCTGTTTCAGAGGAGATGTCGTTTAAAGATTTCATTATATACATATAAGGCAAATTAGCCCCGCCCCTGGCGGCCATGTTTTTTTGCGGATCCAAATAATTTTAGCAACTTTGGTAGAAGGTCACCCAAGGAAAATCTGTACCAAATTATTTTGAAATCTGGCCAGTAGTTTTGAGGGAGATGATTTTTAAAGTTTTCAAATTATTTTTCTTTTCGTTGCCATGGCAACCAGAGTTTAATGGATCAACTTTATTTTAGCAACTTTTGTAGAGCCTCACCCAAGGAACATTCCTGCCAAGTTTCATTAAATTCTGTCCAGCGGTTTCAGAGGAGATGTCGTTTAAAGAAAATTGTTGACGACGCACGACGCCGGACATAGGGGGATCACAATAGCTCACCGTGAGTACTTTGTACTCAGGTGAGCTAAAAACTTAACCAGCCATGAAAATTCTATGTTGAAAAAGGACCATAACTCTGCAAAAAATACTTTTAGAGTTACCTGTCCTTGGGTTCCTTTTTTGATAGTGAAAACGTATACCAAGTTTAAAGTGATTGTGTTTGATGGTTATGGAGAAAAGGACCTGAACGAAAACCTTAACCACTGCTGATGCCGACGCTGTCGCCGACGAGGGTCTTTACAATAGCTCCACATTTTTCTTTGAAAAACAGATCTAAAAAGGTAGCCCATTTAAAACTAAATATAAATTTTCCAATAGGTGTCAACACCACTCCCCACTAATGTCTTTGCAACTAGCCCTACTATATCTAGACCTGTAACCACATAAATATCAAGACTCATAAACTGAGGGAGTGTTCGCCGATCAAATGCATTTGTCTTCTCAAATACAGAAGTGCTATCTCATCATTCCATATCCTAGCTGCTGTACACATAAACTGAGGATTACAGGTAGTATAACCAATGTGGTGCTGGATCTTTATTCCAAATGTTAATAACTGAAATGACACAAAATAATGAACATGTCCTTAATACACTGTAAAACTCCTACACATATCTCGCACATTGCGATGCATCTTGAAATACCTAATAAACGTACTAAAATGGAATAAGTGGATAAAATATCAAAACAGTGTATAATTAATCATATCAAAGAATGAAAACTTCCAGCAATATGCTTTTTGGTGCAAAAAAAAAACAAAACAAAAAACAACAAAACTTATTGAGTTAGGCGCGGGAATTGCGGTAAAGTTGTAACAAGGAAAGTTACCCCGAAGTATATCTTCTTGAACACCGTTACTGTGACAGCACATAAAAAATTTTGAAATCGGAGTATGCAAGGAAACAAGCCACCCCTTATGTGCACCAAGCAAGGGTGCTATACTAGAAATTAAATTCTGATAATGGCTTTTAGAGAAAAATGTTTTGAAATTTTGTTTACCCAGTGAAACTTTGTTAGTCCAGGCCAGGAATTCTGTATACAAATTCATTGCCTTAGACGGTTCTACAACTTGTATTGGATAATAATGTTCAGTGCTCTCAAAACTGCAGGTAATTGTGCTACAAATTGAATCTCGTAAAAAGATTTACAAGTTGATTTTTGTTCCCTTTTTAAAAAAGATAGTATGACTTGACAAGTGTTCCCTCTGGTTTATAAATTGCACCAGTATGGATTTTAGAGGGCTATATGGCGCAGTCTAGATTGAACACTGTATGACTGATGGTATGCTCTCTTGTTTGGTACATGTGTTGGAATTTTAATCTAACCATGAAACTAACCCGATATAATAACAAGAGCTGTCAGAGGACAGCACGCTTGACTATTCAAAATGCTTGTTGGTAAATCAAATGAAATCTATTTCAATTCTTGCCCTTCACATACCCTGTACATAATAATAGTCAAAAATGATATACCTTGATAGTCTGATACCCCTTAATATTTTTATGTCTAAAATAAATACCATGCCTAATTACTGAGACATAAGCACAATAACACTGCATGTGCATGCAAAACTTTAACCAAAAATCCAAGATAGAAAAGGGCCATAATTTGCATAAAATTCAGTCAAAAAGTTATCCTCCTTAAATTTTCTGATGCCCCTGAAGACACTCCTTAACTTTCTAGTCAATTCCTTAAGTAATTTCTGAGATAAAAGCTGGATAGTAGCTTGAATGCAAAACTTTAACCGAAATTCTAAGTTAAAAGGGGTCATAATTTTTTAATATATTTCATCAAGTGTTAACTTCCTTTTTAGTATGATACCTCTAAACATATCAAAGATGTTGTAAATCAATCCCGTGCCTGGACGCTGAGATATTAGCATGAAAGTAACTTGCAAGCATAACTTTAACAAAAATTTCTAAGTTTAAAAGGGGCCATAATTTTTAACATATTCTATAAACAGTTATCTACCATGAAAGTATGTTACCCTAAACATATTAATGATGTTTCAAATCAATCCCATGCCTGGATACTGAGATATAAGCATGAGAGTATCTTGCATGCAAAACTTTAACCAAATTTTTTAAGTTAAAAAAGGGCCATAATATGTAATATATTCCATCAAGAGTTATCTTACTTGGTTGTCTGATGCCCCTTAGCATATTCATAAACTTTCAAGTCAATACCATGAATGCTTATTGAGATACAAACTAGATGGTAGCTTGCTCGCAAAACTTTAACCAAATTTTCTATTGCATGCAAAACTTTAACCAAAATTTCTAAGTTAAAAAGGGGCCATAATTCATATTAAATTCAGTCAAGAGTTATCTACCTCGGTTGTCTGATGCCCCTGAATATATTTATAAACTTTCAAGTCAATACCATACATGGTTGTTGAGATATAAGGTTGATAGTAACTTGCATGCAAAACTTTTACCAAAAGCTGCAACGCCAACGCCGACGCAAGGGCGACTACAATAGCTCTCATATTCTTCGAATAGTCGAGCTAAAAACTAAAGAAATATGAATAAGCTTAATTTTTCGGCTAGTTTATCACTATAAATTATTTTTCTATTATTAAAAGTTTCTGCGGTCTTCCTCCACGTGTAATTAGCTTCACGTCGCTATATGACTGAAATACTGACAAAGCGAAGGTATATTCAAATAGTCAAGGCGGAATGAAAATATGGGGGATGTTTAAATGGTATCTTAGGGACGACAGCTAGGATGTAGTTCTGGGATGGAGGAACAAAGGTAATTCATCCATCATTATTAATTTATGATTAAATTGTGATCATGGTCTATAAAGTGATTGTGGGGATTTTATAGTAAAAGCAAACCTTTATAGACTCAGAGCAAAATGGCCTATTACTCTATGTCAATGGATGCTTGAATTTGAAATTAAGTTTTTTCAAACATTCGAAGGATCATGGTTATAATTAAATGGTGGATGGATTACCTAAGTCTTGAAAATATGATTGAATGGTGGCTGTCTCAGTTAAACACTGAACTACCTTTGTAATTTCTAAGTATCTTATCTGATCAGCGAGCAGTTATATCATAAACATTATGTTGAGAAATTACTGAGAGACTAATACATTGTTTTTTTTTTTTTTTTATCTTATTTAATGTTTATTTTTTACCCACTCTGGACAACCTGGCATTATACTATGTACCTTAAAACTTGGGACTGGAAAAGTTAAAATTATAAATATTTATCAGTCTTGGTTTAAAAAAAAAAGGTTTCCCAAAATCCCTCCATGTTTTTTACAATCGGAATTTCCCTCCTGTTGCATAACAAAGTCTGCTGACATCTTTAATGTTAACAAGAGGGTCATGATGGACCTAAGTTGTTCACCTGAATTCAAATGCTACAGAGAAAATGCTTAAGGAAAACATTGCACATTACATAAAGTCGTTAAAAGATACGGGTCAAAACTCTTTAATGAATAATCACATTGTACATAACTGGAAAACATTAATTTTAGTTGACATTAATTATGTAATTAATGGAATTAAGGGAATTACATGGGTACATTCATTTGTGTATCTATGTTCTAGAAAACTTGAGGTCTATAAAAGAGACTATAAAAGTTTTCATGGGGATTGACTTGACTATTTGAGTTTACCGTCGCTTCGACAATATTTCAGTCATATAGCCATTTGCAGCTAATTACAGGTGGAGGAAGACCCCGAATGCACAGAAGCATTCGGTTAGAACTACCAACCTACCGCAAGCCAGCTGAAAGACTTCCTCACATGAAAATCCGAATGACCCTGCCAGTCGTGGGGATTGATATTCGTGGTTAAATCAATCCATGAAATAGATGAAAATTAGTGTCCCATGAATATTAATAATTTCACAGTATATACTTTGAACGCAAAATAAACTGTGCATGTTTTTTTTTTTGCATAACTATAGTTATATTGGTCCAAACCGGCCAGTGTACTGTCTGAATAAATGTGAAATTGGTCAAAAATTGTCTCAATACCTTTTTCCATATCCTAATAGAAAGAATAACACAATTTTTATTATTATTTTTTTTGCTTGCGGTAGGTCGGTGGTTCTACCCGGGTACATCTGTGTACTCGGGGGTCTTCCTCCACCTGTAATTAGCTGGACGTCACTATATGATTGAAATACTAACGCAGCGACGGTAAACTCCAATACAACAACAACAACATTTTTTTCCTTCAAAACTTGAAAAAAGAAGTCGCATAGGCGTATTTTTCGTTTTGACCACTACCACTACCACAATTTGTTTGATTAACATCTCTACATAATTTAAATACGTCATATTGTTGGCAACTGAATAAGTTAAAAAAAATGTTACCAAACATTAAAGAACTTCCTGTGAAGAAAATCTGACAAAATTTACCCTAAATCCTATGCTGTTTCTTTTGCATTTGAGTATATAAACATGTGGTAGTTTAGAAGAAAAGGGTCAAAACTATTTAATGAATAATCCATTTTAAATATGTTGATATGGACTATTGATACTGATTTTTGTTATAACTCAGTGGTAGAGTGTCCATTCTGCACTCGAGAGGTCTGTGTGGGGTTTGAATCCCAACTGGGGAAATTTCCTCCCGTGACCATGTCAAACCAAGGACATATTAAATTGGTACCAAATGCATCTTAATGTCTGGCAACCTGGAAAATGGGGTTGCTATGGGAACTAGGAGTACTCAGTACTGCTTCTACCCAGGAATTTGTTTTCCGTGTATCAGTGCTTTACACAGAACATATAAAAGAACCAAGGTCTATGCACAAAATGAGCTACCCCTGTCTCTTCTACACGTGCTTCAGCAAAAACACAGGATCCCACTGGAAATAAGTGTTTGCACTTTCATGGGTTATCCTTGACCACAAGGTCTAGATAAATACAACTTGGCTTTATCAATCAACCCAATTGTTTCAAGAGGCCAAGATGGCCCTGTGTCGCTCACCTAAGTAAGATGGCTGTGTTAGGCATAATGACAAAAAAACTGGCATCTAAAGTGTTTTTCTAACATTTGACTAAGTGACCTACATTTTGATCCTACCTGAATTTGCACTCAACTGGGAATTCATGCAGTCATCATTCATATCAAGTTTAATGAACACTGGGATAAACATGTAGACCTCTTATATAGAGTGTTCACAAGATTTTTTTTAAATTTGCCCTGGTGACCTAGTTTTTGACCCTTTGTTGCCCAGTTTTGAATTCATCTGAGATTTGATGTAAACAAACATTCTGACCAAGTTAAATTAAGGTTAGTCTAAAACTGGTCTCTAAAGAGTTCACAAGTTTTTTTTAAAGATTTGACCTGGTGATCTAGTTTTTGACCCCACGTGACCTAATTTCGAATTCATCTGAGATATCATAAAAGACAAACATCCTGGCCAAGTTTCATGAAGATTGGGCCAAAACTGTGGCCTCTAGAGTGTTCACAACCAATTGTTGCCGACGGATGCCGCACGAAGGACAAAAGGCGATCACAAAAGCTCATCCTGAGCACAAGTGCTCAGGTGAGCTAAAAAAGGAGATATAAATAAGAAAGTAAAGTCTTTATTTATAGTGGATAATATATTTTGCAGAAACCATTCTTCCATATGGTCCACATAAAAGAAACAATATAAATATTTACAACATACAATTTCAACAAAATATTACAACATACTGGTACATTATCATTAATAAATGACTGTCTTTAGTGGCAAACATTTCACAAAATGAAAAAGGGCCGGCCGGCTCACCTGATTAGGCTATAAAATCATGTGACCCCTGGGGCGGGGCCAAATTTGACCCCAGGGGCATGATTTGAACAAACTTGGTAGTGATCTACTAGACAATGCTGCACACCAAATATCTAAACCCTAGGCCTTGTGGTTTCTGAGAAGAAGATTTTTCAAGTTTTTCCTATATTAGCCTATGTTAAATCAAGTGACCCCTGGGGGTGGGGCCAATTTTGACCCCAGGGTCATAATTTGAACAATCTTGGTAGGATCTAAGACATGCTCAACCAAATATCTAAACTCCAGGCCTTGTGGTTTCTGAGAAGAAGATTTTTTCAAGTATTTCCTATATTAGCTTATGTTAAATCAAGTGACCCCTGGGGCAGGGCCAAATTTGACCCCAGGGTCATAATTTGAACAATCTTGGTAGAGAGTCATAAGATCATGCTACATACCAAATATCTAAACTCCAGGCCTTGTGGTTTCTGAGAAGAAGATTTTTTCAAGTTTTTCCTATATTAGCATATGTTAAATCAAGTGACCCCTGGGGCAGGGCCAATTTTGACCCCAGGGTCATGATTTGAACAAACTTGGTAGAGATCCACCAGACAATGCTACACACCAAATATCTTAACTCTATGCCTTGTGGTTTCTGAGAAGAAGATTTTTCAAGGTTTTTTCCTATAGTAGCCTATGTTAAATCAAGTGACACCTGGGGCGGGGCCAATTTTGACCCCAGGGTCATAATTTTTACAATCTTGGTAGAGAGTCATAAGATCATGCTACATAACAAAAATCAAAAGGTTTTGAGAAGAAGATTTTTCAAGTTTTTCCTATATAAGCCTATTAAAATCAGGTGACCCCTGGGGCGGGGCCAAATTTGACCCCAGGGCCATGATTTGAACAAACTTGGTAGTGATCTAATAGACAATGCTGCACACCAAATATCTAAACCCTAGGCCTTGTGGTTTCTGAGAAGAAGATTTTTCAAGTTTTTCCTATATTAGCCTATGTTAAATCAAGTGACCCCTGGGTTGGGCCAGTTTTGACCCCAGGGTCATAATTTGAACAATCTTGGTAGAGAGTCATAAGATCATGCTACATACCAAATATCTAAACTCCAGGCCTTGTGGTTTCTGAGAAGAAGATTTTTTCAAGTATTTTCTATATTAGCCTATGTAAAATCAGGTGACCCCTGGGGCGGGGCCAATTTTGACCCCAGGGCCATGATTTGAACAAACTTGGTAGTGATCTACTAGACAATGCTGCACACCAAATATCTAAGCTCCAGGTCTTGTGGTTTCTGAGAAAAGATTGTTCAAGTTTTTCCTATATTAGCCTATGTTAAATCAAGTGACCCCTGGGGCGGGGTCAATTTTGACCCCAGGGCCATAATTTGAACAATCTTGGTAGAGAGTCATAAGATCATGCTACATACCAAAAATCAAAAGGCTAGGCCTTGTGGTTTCGGAGAAGAAGATTTTTAAAATTTTCATTTTTAAAATCTATTTTTAGCTCCTGTGACCTAGATTTTTGACCAATCAAAATAATTTTAACAACTTCGGATAAGGGCCCCATAATGAACATTCCTGTGAAGTTTTATCAAAATTGACCAAGCGGTTAAGGAGGAGATGTCGTTTGAAGCAAAATGTTGACGGACGACGGACGGACGGACGACGGACGGACGACGGACGGACGGACGACGGACGAAGACCGGTCACAATAGCTCACCTTGAGCCTCTGGCTCAGGTGAGCTAAAAACAATTAAGGCAGCTCGTTCACAGATTTTGCTACCCTCCCTTGATTATGTTGTTGAAGTCTTTGTTTCCCAACAAATAAACTTAGGAAGTGTAGGTCACTTTGCACAGTAAAAGTTTTTTTTCATAAACACCCAATTTAGGGAAACTGGTAAAATACAAAATACGGTATCCCCGAAGCAGTTACTTGCAATATCAAGTGACATGTTCTTGCTTGTGATATCAAGTGACATGTTCTAGCTTGTGATATCAAGTGACATGTTCTTGCTTGTGGTATCAAGTGACATGTTCTTGCTTGCGATATCAAGTGACATGTTCTTGCTTGTGGTATCAAGTGACATGTTCTTGCTTGCGATATCAAGTGACATGTTCTTGCTTGCGGTATCAAGTGACATGTTCTTGCTTGTGGTATCAAATGATATGTTCTGCAATGTGGCGTCTTCACCAGCTTGGGTAGCAAATTTGTATGTTCAGCCTGTGAGCGCATGTGGAAGGATCGGTTGTGGTCAGTCAAGTGACAAAACACATAATTAGAATTTCTAAAATACATGTATAGGCTTTATAAATATAAATATAGGTTCAATATGCCATTCATGGAATGTTGCAGTGGGTGACCATGCATCTGTTGTTTGGTATTAATATATTATTACACACAGACATTAAAAGTAGTTACAAATCAAATTCTTAGTCAAAGACCATCTGTGAACAAGCTAGCTGCTTTATATGTAAATAATAAAATTTAACAAATATACAAAAAAAAATCCTTGAATATTAAGCAAAAGACTGAAAATTCAAACCTGAGAATTATTTCTCTCATAATCAGTATAAAATATGTTTGCTCAAATTCCATCAAAATTTATTGTCTATATCAAAGTAGGGATGGAGTATTAATAGCCAGTATATTTAATTAATTAAGCAACATTTTAGTAGTGGCCTCTGATTTTAATGAAATCTGTCATGATCTGTTATAAGTTAAATAACAAAAGCACAGTATGCAGATGAAATCGCTCATCTATTTGTTTTTGTTGTTGTTGTTGCTAAGGAGGCAATAGTTTAAGTGAATATGGACTTAAAGAGTTATGGGCCTTGATGGAAATGTAGTCCATGTGATAATGAACAAGTATATGAAGTTTGAGGACAGAAGCATAAATAGTTTAGAAGTTATGGCCAAAGTTGAAGTTTTTCACTGTATCATTTTTTTAAAAGGGAGATCAATTTGGTCAAAATGGACCTAAGAGTTATGGCCCTTGATAGGGATGAAGCTCTTGTGTTAGGTAACAAGTATATGAAGTTTGATGACTAAAGCTTTAATATTTTAGAAGTTATGGCCGAGGTTTAAGTGTTTCATGATGACAACGCCATCAACGACACCAGTGATGACAATACCTTGACTATTTCTCTTTGAAAAGCAGACAAGCTAATAATGCTTAGTGCATATTTCAGCTTTATGATTACCTGGGACTGGTATTCAGTTAAATGTAACAATTCTATATAACATTTATCTGAGAACCAAACATTCTTTAAAAACCTAGAAAGAAGAGGCAATTTCTTTTAAACCTTTGCAGATTGCACTATGATTTGTTTTAAAACAAAAAGAGCCTTTACTGAACATACAATACAGTTGATACAGCCAGTATAAACTATTTGATACAATATGAGTATTTCTCTAGTAGTCCATAAACAATATAAATACATAAAGACTAAATGTCTCAGTTCAGACTGACAAAACCTTTATGAATTGTATCATTATTATCATTTGATATAACTAATTTACATCAACACAAGAATACATACATTCTTTAACTCTGTTTCTAAAACAGTTATAAGTTATTATTTTTTATTTTGCAATACAGATCAATAAACATTTCAAGTTCAGGAAGGACATACATTATCCTTTACCTCATGATATTCATGTACAAATTTATGACTTTATGAATATTTATTGACTGAACTTAAAACAGTATATAAAATTGTGATTTTTTCTTTGTCACAAGGAATGTGTAGAAACTGAGCTACAATGTTGTATGTGCAAAACAGAGGAGACCCTGATCAGACTACAGTGAAACATGCTTATAAAGAATTTCTAGGGACACAGCAAATTGGTTCATTATATCCAATTATCAATACAACTTAATTATAATGCATGGATATAACGTATTTCGTTATGGTAATTCACACTAATTGATACCATTGGCTCAAATATTTTGCTGTATTAAAACATAAAGATAACTTATATGATAAAAGCAAGAGGGCCAAGACGGCCCTGAATCGCTCACCTGAGTAATATTGCTTTCATTGCCTTTTACAACATGGTCATACTGAATACAAAATCCATGCAGAAGAACAGCAATATAATCTTAATTCCACACAAAATGTTTACATGTAGTAAAAAAAACAAAAAACAAGTTAACTCTAGCATGGGATCATTTTTGACCCCAGGGCCAGGATTTGAAAACTTGGTTCAGGTCCACACAGGCATGTTACATACCAAATATCTAAACTCATGATCTTGTGGTTTCTGACAAGGATATCTTTTAAAATTCTTTCCTATGTAAGTCTATGTAAAATCAAGTGACCCCTGAGGCAGGGCCAATGACCAACTCTAGGACCATGATATGAATACACTTGCGAGAAGTCAATAAGGCAATGTCTAAACTCCAGGCCTTGTGGTTTCTGAGAAGAAGATTTTTCTAGATTTTACTATTAAAGCCTATGTAAAATTAAGCGACTCCTGGGGCAGGGCCAATTTTGAGCCCAGGGCCATAATTTGAACAAACCTGGAAGATGTTCATAAGGCCATTTTACACACTAAATATCTTAACTCCAGGCCTTGTGCTTTCTGACAAGAAGATTTTTTCTAGTCTTTTTTTTTTTTCTATATAAATCTATTAGTTAAATCAAGTGACCCCAGGGCGGGGCCAATTTAACCCCAGGTTCATAATTTGAACAATCTTGGTAGAGGTTCATAAAACACATGTTACACACCAAATATCTAAACTCCAGGCCTTGCAGTTTTGTAGAAGATTTTCAAAGTTTGCTTTTTTAAAATCTATTTTTAGTTCCTGTGACATACTTTTTCAACCAAACAAAATAATTTGAACAACTTTTATATAGGGCATCATAAGGATGATTCCTGTGAAGTTTGGTCAAAATCCATTCAACAGTTTAGGTTGTTTAAATGAAATTGTTGATGCCGGACGGACAGACGCATGCACATACTGACGCCAGACGCCGGACTAAAGGCGATCACAATAGCTCAATATGAGCAAGTTGTGCTCAGGTGAGCTAAAAAAAAAACAGAAAAGAAGTGATGTTAAGTTTAATCAATGATGATGATCATTTTAAACAACTGAGGAGATGATCTCAATAAGCTTTTAGATTTCGATTTAATCCTATTCTGTATATGTTTGTGAATTGTTCTGTTACAGTATTTGAATAATAATTATGTTTAAACTAAATAACTGACACAATTACAACAAGAGTCATGTTGACATGGCCATCCCTCGCCGAATGCTTGCTCTTTAGAAGATGTGTTGGAGAGTAGAATATTTCATTTTTAAAAGGAAATTTTTATTAATGAAGACTGATGTTAGAAGTGATTATAGATATGAAACCCATGTGAAGACCTACTAATTCCCCTATTTTGAGGTCTACTGGTAAAGGTCGTCATTGTGACAAAAATTAAGCCTGAGAAATAACAAATGGCAATAACTAAATTAATGAAAGGTAGAGTTATCATTCTTGTGCACTGCACTTCTCCTCAAAAAGATCTATTCACCTAAGAAGTTCAAGTTGAAACCTCAAATACTTTTAAACTTATGCTCCGGACAAAAATTAAGTCTGAAAAATAACAAAGGGCAATAACTCAATAATTATGAAAAGTAGAGTTAACATTCTTGTGCACTGCACTCCTCCTCAATGAGATCTGTCCGCCTATGAAGTATCATGTTGATACCTCAAATATTTTTTGAGTTATGCTCCGGACAAAAATGTGGGATGGAAGGACGGATAGATGGACAGACGGAGACTATTACCATTATACATATTGAAGGCGGCGGGGAATAAAAATGTGAAAATTCTGTAATTCCATCACTAGGTGAGAGTGAGGAATCCTGGTATGAATCATAAATTCTTTCACATTTTTTAAAATTGTTGATCAAGTACTTAGCAATATTCCAAAATTTTCTGCGATATCCTTTTTCTTAAAACCTTTTTGAACTTCAGAAATGATTTCAAACTGGGTCTCCACAGTAATAGCTTTAGGTTTTAAACCTAGCTCTATCCATTTTCATTCAATATAATTTTATAAAATATGTATGAGCGTAACAACACAACTTTAGAAATGAATCGGCTCAAGTCAATTTTCATGGTACTGTTTTTATTATTAACAAATAATTAATTATAGCACCTTTTTAGCAAGTTATAAAACTTTTCACAGGTAGATATGTGATAACAAATCAAGCCATCATTTCTGTGCATAACCGTTAGGGGTTATTAACAGCCAGAGGCAATTACCTGTCGTCTGTTTGTTATGGTGTCTTCCCAACTGTCCCACTTTTATATAAAACAGTAAAAATCAAGGTGGGACAGTTGGGAATCATGCTTAATTGGATAACAATAGACTGTCATGGATGAGTGACTATAGTCTTTACCTAAATGGATGGAATATTTCAGTGCAATTATTTGTCTTATTGTCTTATATTATTAAGAGCAATTTGCAATAGTTTAGGTTTTATGTTTATGTTTTAGGATGTTGTCAGTATTCTCTCTCTCTCTCTCTGAAATGAAGAAAACAAACTCTTTATGTTTTCATATAATATATTGCATTAGTATTTATAAAAGTTATATTCTATTAGCAAAATTATTTATAATTTTAACTTATTATGTTTTTTTTCTCTCTCTCTCTCTCTGAAATGAAGAAAACAAACTCTTTATGTTTTCATATATTTATTATTTTTATTTCATGTGTCATGAACAAATCAAATAAAGACAGGGCTATATTCGGATGTGGTACAATTTATTGTATTTTGTTTTAATTTGAAAACAAGCATTTCATTTAAACAACTGTGACATTCCACCCTACTGATCTGTTCTATACAGAGTTACTCGTCAAACCGAATCAAATGCGATGCACAATCGGCATACTCCATCACAGTGATTTCTTCAGCCATGTACTTGTGTTTCAGGGCAGACAGTCTCTGTTCAAGTTGTCGGTATTTCCTCCTCTTCTTTCTCTCACTCCTCCGGCACTGTGCTGAAGAATTTTGATAGCATTGGCAGCTTCAATCCTTTGTATTGTTTCCAAGAACTTGTAAATGTTCGGATGTGACTGTCTCATACTTTTCTTTAGTTTGTTGTGCCAGCCTTCCAAGTTGTTTGTTGTTCTTGGTCCTTCTGTCTCGAAATGGTTCCAGTTGTCCTTGTCTCCCTCAACCCAATGTTCAGTGACATAGTCTGTGAACCTTGAAACATCCACTGGAATCTCTGCATTTTCAGCATCCGTCAGTGCGACAAACCACACATCTTCAACATGTTGTATGGGGACTAGAGGCAGAACTGCAGCTCTTCTTCCTAGTTTCTTAAAGTCCTCATTCTCAGAATACAGTCCAACTAAGCCAAGCTTCTGTATCTTCCGCCAAACACACTGTGTGTAATGAAAAAAACACCCTTTCACATTCACATTTGGAAACACTCTGCGAGCTGCCTGCTTGGTTGCTGCCTCAAAGTCTATCAGGAGTGTGTCTGGTCCCAGTTCCATTCCTATTTCCCTGCATTTCTGTTGAAGATGTTGAAAAAGTCTGCAGTAAATCCTTTCACTTTTTCCAGGCAGAAGGGCAAACACTAACGGATACATGTGTCCATCAATATATCCATGGAGTGTGTAGACCTGGCTGAATATGTCTGGGCACACATAAAATGTTCCGTCTCCATATATGGTTGGGTTCTGTGCCAGATGCTGGAGATTTGTTCTTGTAGCAAAAATCAGCATCCTGTTGTCATTCTCTGCCTCATCAACCAGTAGGAACTGCTCACCAGTGTGCGTTTCAGTCCATTTTCCATCCAAATCTATGTCACTCCTGGACTTTGGTATCCCCGGTCTCAATGCACCTCTTTCCCTGTATAGAGATGACTTGGTGGAGGGGAAGGTTGGTAATCCTTTGCAGACTTGTTCTGCATCTTCGTCCCATTCTCTGTCTCTCAGACTGGCTATGACTTCTTCATATATTGACGGAATCGGCGTGGTTTCTTCGCGTGCCCTCTTTCGCATGAGTTGATTTATTTCATGGCGCTTCAGTTCCATGTGTTCGGCTGCATGATTATGGGTATTGGTCACAGAAACTGGAATGTTGTCAGCTGTTGTGATTTTAGCAGAACAGGTTCGGACATGACAGACCCAGTACACCCTTGTTGGTTTTCGGTTTTTGACCTGGTATCTGAATCCATTGTAAACCAGACTATCACCACCACGTTGGTTCTTGACAAACTGCACACTCACTTGTGCATTTGCCATTTTAGCTTATAATTTCAGACGATGTTACTTAGTGAAATTTTACTATCAAATGAAGACATTTACATCAGAATGTAAATATATTGTATCTGATACAGTTCAGTTCATTAATGAGATATCACAGTTTGAAAGTCACAATAAATTGATAACCAAAAATGTTAATTACTTCAAATCAAATTGTTTACCTTAAGTAGTAAACTGCTAGATCAAAGGACTTGTTTGTATTTCTTAATCCAATCACTTAGCAATATATACAGGATAAATGGACTTTAGTTGGACCAATCAATTAACACAATTTAAAGAAAAAAGTAGCAGAGGTGATAATTATCTTAATAAGTTCAAATTATTTTTTATCTTTATCAATTCACATAAGCTTTAAAGCCAGAGATCAAAGGAATGCATGTTTACACTATAAATTACAATTAATTTAGTAACCCTAATTAATGGACCTTAATAAACACATTTTAGAAAGAAATAATACAATATAACTAAAACATGAAATTTTACCTCTTAAAATACAAAATCAAAAAAAAAATCAGAAACAAAATCAGATAATACAACTTCAATTCATTTTAATGTGTTGTAGTTTGAAATAGATTATAATCCCTTATCAAAACACACCCAGCAAGGTGCTAAAAATCTTGAGTGGGACAGTTGGGAAACAAAATATCAAAAAGTGGGACAGTTGGGCATAAACCGTTTGTTATACTGTCAAAAATAAATTCGCTAAATCCGAGCTGATTTGCATTAAAATATGTATCACATTACTTCAGAAAAAATGTTATAAAAGTTTTTTTTGCTATATCCAATTTGTTCTGACCAGACATATAAATAAAGAAGGGTGAAGATTGGGAATTTTATTTTGTTTCATTATAACCGTTTTTTTTCATAATAATCCTGTTTGTTATAAGTGAGCTGCACTGTAGTTATACATACATCACTTACAGTGCAAGAGTATGGTTTTCTTCACTGTATATTATTAAATATTACTTCTGTTTTATTTTTTCAAGAGCTATTTATGACCAAATGTATGATCACACACAGAATATATGTATTTTTCTACTGTACTTCTCTGTTTTTATCTAGATCCAATTACTAATAAATATATGATCACACTAAGTACTTGTATACTGTTTCTGCTATATATTTATGTTTAGTGGGTTTAGCATTCCACTCACAGTATTTCTGTACTTTGGGGACATCTTGGGACAGATATAGTGTTTCCACACTTCAGTATCATGCCATAGAAGACTTAATTACATATGGCATGGTAACAAACCCAGTCACATTATCCTGACACTGGGTCAACCAGTCCAGGAACTACACTTATATGATGAACACCAAGCAAAGGAGCTATATCAGTACCATTTTTGTACCTTTGGAATGTCACAGCCAGGGATTGGATCCAGGACCTCCCACTCCCGACCACTCAACCACTGAGGACTGTGCAGTGGCTGTATGTGTCCGTGTCTAATCAAATTGGATTTTTGACTGAATGTGGAATCACACACAGCAGACATATAAGGTTTCTCTCCTGTGTATATTCTCATGTGACTTAAAATTTGACTTGAAAGAAAACATATGATCACACACAGTCAGTGTCCGACAAATCCTATGCCCGAAGCCCATGGGCTACCAAATTTGTTGGCCGGACTACCATCTTATACATTGGTAGCCCACCGGGCTACTGCCATTTCCTGTGTCTGGTTGCCCGGTGCCATCAAGCCGTGTACACCCTCTTCAATACTACACAGTATATCATGTAATGAAAATACCTACTGAGATCACTGATAAGGTATCAATAACAAGAGCTGTCCGAAAGACAGCATGCTCGACTATTCGGGTATTTGATAGTGACGGAATACCATTGTATTAAAGCAGTATTAAAATAATTTATGTGACTCAATTTAGCAGCATGTTCTCTTTAATTCTCAGTAAAACTCAGGTCATAAATCGAAAAAAAAATCATGGAAAAGTTTTTTAATTTTCTATAAGTATTTAATAATTATTATTAATTTAATTAATTAAATTTAATTAATAAAAATTTATTAAAATTTTAGTTCTGCAGGTTTGATTCATGTCTGGGATGACTTGTGTGAAGTTTAAATCCAATACACCAAGGGGTTACTGAGTAATGACATTAATTTAGTTGCAAAAAACTTTAACCAAAAATGTAAACGCAAATTTCTAATCAAAAAAGGCCCATGATTTAAGTAAAATTCTAGCAAGAGTTGTTCATCTTGGTTCTGCAGGTCGATTTTGTTTAGGAAGACTAGTATGAAGTTAAAATCCAACACACCAAGTGCTTACTGAGTAATAATATTTACTTACTTGCAGAAAAACTTTAACCAAAAATGTTAACGCAAATTTCTAAGTCGAAAAAGCCCATAATTTGAGTAAAATTCTAACAAGAGTTGTTCATCTTGGTTCTGCAGGTCCATTTCATGTTTAGGAAGACTTGTGTGAAGTTTAAATCCAATACACCAAGTGCTTACTGAGTAATAATATTAACTTAGTTGCAGAAAAACTTTAACCAAAAATATTTACGCAAATTTCTAAGTCGAAAAAGGCCCATAATTTGAGTAAAATTCTAGCAAGTGTTGTCCCTCTTGGTTCTCTCGGTTTGTTTTGTGCCTAGAAAGACTTGTGTGAAGATTGATTGCAATACACCTAATGGTTTCTTAGATATGACTGCCAACGCCGACCCGAGCTGACGCCGACGCCGGGGCGAGTAGAATAGCTCTCATATTCTCCGAATAGTCGAGCTAAAAAGGTGGAGTCAATTGCCTGTTGGCCGTATCCATTGATCCAATCAATGGACGACAAAGATGCTTGCGGATTACTCGGATAGTTTCGTATCTTTGATTTTTGTAGATGTTTGCAGACACTTTCAACAGGAATAGTTTTCCTACTTATAAAACCTAGACCAATATTTGGCAACATTCTGTATGCCAACACTATCCCAACTTGAAGTAGGAAAAGTAAAAAGAAAACCATGAATATCATCCAAAAGTAAATTTTATGTTCCTATATTTTCAGTCATAAACAGACGCCATATCTCGACTTCAACTGCACGACAATAACACATTTTTAACCAATTTTGAATGATTTTTCTCATATGCAATGTAAGAAATAACTTTTCTCAGAATTTCTAGGCAATATGGCAATATAATCAAATATGTGTTTTTAATTACCTATTTTACTCTGGTAATTGTAATTATTTGATCACTGTCGCCGATTATGTCATGGGTTTTCGCAGATTTATTTTCCAGTTTCTTAACAAAGAATAACTGATTAAGAGCATCAAAATACACTTGTTTAATTAAAATCCTGGGGAAAAACACCTTTTTGACTCTATCAAACCTGAAAGTTGGCAAATGAAAACTGCAGTCCCAGTTTTGTTCTATTTTACGTGTTCATGGGAGGTAAATACAAATAAGTGAAAGATTAAAAAAAAGGATAAGAAAACTTCAAGTAAACAGTATTTTATTTATTCATATTTTTCATATATAAAATAAATATACATGTGTATTTTAAATATAATTTTTATGTTCTTTGAAATTCTTACCATGAAAATTTTGTTTTTATTTCAATGAGATCGTAACAGAATATGTTATGCTTTTGGAAAATGTAATATTTATGCATGTAGGATTAATGGCCTGAAAGTTTTACATTCTACTTCATAATAAACATATAGGTACAGGTATGCTTTTCTGGTTAAACTAAAGTTCACTGCTACTGATGTCTTTGACTGATTCTAACATTTTAAATGTTCCCTCTGATTTTTGTAACTGTAAACTACACATTGCAAAAATAAATTGTATGAAGACCGACTGAGTCTAAGCACTGCTGGACATTAGAATTTGTCAACAAAATTTTTGGCTACTAGCTTCCAAATCAGATTTTTTGAGAATATGTCGGACACTGCATACATTACACTTGGATGGTTTCTCTCCTGTGTGAATTCTCATGTGCTTGTTTAGGTATGACTTTTCAGTAAATGTATTATCACACACAGTAAGGTTTTTCTCGTGTGATTCTCATGTGCTTGGTCAGGGTTGACTTTTCCAAAAATGTATTATCACACATAGAATGGTTGTATTGTTTCTCTCCTGAGTGAATAATTCTCATGTGCATGGTCAGGTTTGACTTTTGACTAAATTTATTATCACACATAGTGCACTTGTATGGTTTCTCTCCTGTGTGAATAATTCTCATGTGCATGGTCAGGTGTGACTTTTGACTAAATTTATTATCACACATGGTGCACTTGTATGGTTTCTCTCCTGTGTGAATAATTCTCATGTCCATGGTTAGCTGTAACTTTTGACTAAATTTATTATCACACATAGTGCACTTGTATGGTTTCTCTCCTGTGTGAATAATTCTCATGTGCATGGTCAGGTGTGACTTTTGACTAAATGTTTTATCACACATAGTGCACTTGTATGGTTTCTCTCCTGTGTGAATTCTCATGTGCATGGTCAGGATTGACTTTTGACTAAATGTATTATCACACATAGTGCACTTGTATGGTTTCTCTCCTGTTGATTCTCATGTGTTTTTAATTATCACACAAGTCATTGTATGGTTTCTCTCCTGTGAATTCTCATGTGTGTAGGTTGACTTTTGACTAAATGTTTTATCACACAAAGTGCACTTGTATGGTTTCTCTCTCGTGTGAATTCTCATGTGCATGGTCAGGTGTGCCTTTCGACTAAATGTATTATCACACATAGTGCACTTGTATGGTTTCTCTCCTGTGTGGATTCTCACGTGCATGGTCAGGTTTGACTTGGTACGAAATGTATGATCACATACAGTACACTTCCATGGTTTCTCTCCTGTGTGAATAATTCTCATGTGCATAGTGAGGGCTGACTTTTGACTAAATGTATTATCACACATAGTGCACTTGTATGGTTTCTCTCCTGTATGTATTCTCATGTGACTGTTAAGGGTCGATTTTTCATTAAATGCATTATCACATACAGTACACTTGTATGTTTTATCTCCTGTGTGAATTCTCATGTGCATGGTTAGCTGTGACTTTTGACTAAATGTTTTAACACACATAGTGCACTTGTATGGTTTTTCTCCTGTGTGAATTCTCATGTGCCTGGTCAGGCTCGACTTTTCATGAAATGTATTATCACACACAGTACACTTGTATGGTTTCTCTCCTGTTGAATTTTCATGTGCTTGGTCAGGGTCGACCTTTTCAAAAATGTATTATCACACATAGTACACTTGTATGGTTCTCCCTTGTGTGAATTCTCAAGTGCCTGTGCAATTGCAACTTATCACTAAAGGTACTGTTATACACAGTACACTTGTATGGTTTTTCTCCGTTATGTGTCCATCTATTTTTAATCAAGATTGACAAAATGTTTAATCACAATCAAAACATTTGTAAGGTTTTTCCAACCTTTGGTCAAGTGTGTCACAAATTTATTACAACTGTACACTTGTATGGTTTTTCTCCAGAATGTCCCTTTGTTTTAACAAATTTGACTAACAATAATCACTCTAAGTCTTGGGATACCTAATTTTTGTGACACCCTTGATTTGGGGGAAAATATTTATTTTTCATGCCTCTAAATTTTGGGACACCTTTAATCTGTTTTTTTGTTTTGTTTTTTTTTTTGTTAATGACTATTATTTTTGTGACAAATTCTTCTCCCATTATTACCAATTACCAAGTGATTTTTCCATTATACCTATTTACAATTTTTGTATGCCTTTTTATAAGCTAGTGCATGAGATTTACTTTGCAGTGATATTTACTTGAAGCAGGTGAAGTATTATTAGTTAATCCAATTAATAAACCAGACAGATACTCCAATTGTTTGTCTTCAATTCCCAACTTTCTATCTGCTCTACCCCCACCTATAAACATTGTCTGTATAGGATGTTAAAAACAACATCACCTCTCAGAGGACAGAATGGGATGGGAGGTGTGTGTGTACTGTATCTTCATGCATGTGTCATTAATTGACAATCAAGGACAATGATTGTTCAATGATTCTAAGTATTGAGATAAACAAGAGAATGTGTCTGTGAGACACTAATGCCCCATCAGGATATGGTCAGAACCAAACATTTGCTTGTATTTTTGAAAGATTGTAATACAGGTAAACCTTAGTCAGAAAAACTAATTTTGATTGTTCATCCAACCATGAAATATTAGTAAATAATCATTTATTGATTATTGAACAATCATTTTTTCAATGTTCATCCAACTATAAAATATAGGCCAAAGCCATAAATTTGCATAAATTTTAAATAGGTCACATCATGATGTACAAGTGTACCAAGTTTCATAATGATATGAAGTTTTAATCCAACCGGTCGCGGCAAAATAACTAATTTTGATTGTTCATCCAACCCCCCCCCCCCCCCGAAAAAAAACATAACCGA
The DNA here is from genome assembly GCA_021229015.1 of Solen grandis. NCBI lineage: Eukaryota > Metazoa > Mollusca > Bivalvia > Adapedonta > Solenidae > Solen > Solen grandis. The sequence goes on along the minus strand of CM037782.1, from coordinate 34,518,651 downwards.
AAAAAAAACGAAAAAAAAATAACATTGATATTTTCAATCAACATACCCTGAATCATTTGCAGTGTGAAAATAGATCTTTTATTATATTTCAGCATCCTGTTGGCATAATAAGGTATTTTTCTGCAATATTTACCTCTACGAAATCGAAAGTTTGTTTACCGGAAGTGCATGTATATGACGGTCTGTATATGACTCTAACGAATCAATAAATTGTTGGAAGCAGTCGTTTTGGTGTTGTTTATTATGTGCCTTTGTGTTTATATATTTTTTTTGTCAATAACTTTTATTTATTTGTGATTATTTTTTTTATTTAAATGCGGTTTGCCAGGCCGGATTTGTGTGCATATCGGGTTGCCAGTCCGACTTTGAAATGTACTTTTTACTGGGTCACCACTCCCGTTTTCTTTATCATCATGAGCCGGGTTGCCAAGCGGTCATTTGATTTTTTAAACTTCGCAAGTAAATTGCGCTGAGCCATTTCAACGAAATGCAGCCTTGTCACTGATACCATCCCCTTATATACCAAATATAAAGTTGAGTAATAACACCAAACAGTTATCAGTTTTTTTTAATTCTTTTATTTTGTTCTTACAAATTACAAATTACTAAGGAGATCAAACATTTTGATTAGCCTTTGATATTGTCATTAATTACCGCATTTAAAAGTCGACCGGTTACAGTTTGCAAACAAGCAATGGTCCATTATTACGGCATAGATAATTACACGGCACCATCCAAATAACCGCTAAGTACAAACCGTCAATCCATTCATCTAAACTGCCCAATAATGACCTAGACAGGTGTCCCTGCCTGACCCCCACTGACACCTGCCCCGAGGGCACACCGGAAATTCAAGAAGTAGGTCAATTGGTGTGTAAGAGAGACTATTATGAACGTTGGACCGATTTTGAAAGTTTTAGACGAGGATTATGGATTTTTTTTCGACCGATTTTTTTGGTACTTTTTGAAATCTGAACCGGTCGATTGAGATCAAAATCGGTCAAAACCGGTAAAAAATCGGTTTTTAGGATCCTTGATATGAAGTCATCTTCTTAGAATACAAGAGGGCCATAGAGGCCCTAAATAGCTCACCTGAGTATACGGTAACCCAAGGAACATCTGTGCTAAAATATTTTGAAATCTGGCCAGTAGTTCAGAAAGGAGATTATTAGGACTTTCTGCCTACTGGCAGAAAGTCCTATTGGGTTTGTACTGTTTTTTTATTCTTCTTCTTCTTCTTATTCTTTTTTTCTTCCTCTTATATTTGTGTTAATTTTGAGGTGTTGCCATTGACTCAGAACAATGAAAATTTTATGGCATATATTTCAAACCATGAGCTTTCGGATGCAATGAATTTCATATTCATATGACGTCATAAAACGTCAGATTCGACGTCGGGTGAAAAGGTTTGTACGCGGTCTACAGCCATTATTGCTGGACCGATTTTCATCAAAATTTCACAGAATGTGTATGTTAGGCTCTAATCGTGCATCCCGGTGTCCGTTTTTCCAAATTCGAAAAGGCAAAGGTTTTATGGCGAATCCAATATTCAACCTAATGACGTCAAATTTCAAATGCGTATAAAATCGCTTCCAGGTGAGCTAGGAAGCTGATATTTGGACTGAATATTAGTCTCTAGGTCTTCTTTACATTCTAAAAAAAAATGAACGCCATATGACGTCACATGACGTCATAATGCTAATTAAACTTTCGTATTAAAACTTAACGGTTTTTAAGCTCCGTAGGCTTTTTTTTTTGTATGATTTGCTTGAAATTTTGTCTGAAGATGCAGTATTGGATTTTATGGAGCCAAGTCACTTTCCTTTCCGGAAAATCCCAAAGGTCAAGGTCATATATCAATTATCGGGTTTTTCTTCGGCCATAATATCTCAAAAACGGTAAATATTCTATCGAGACACCATGCATATAATTTGTAGTGTTTAGAAAGACCTTTCAGATGATATTTAGTTTTTGATGATCCGGATTGAATCGGTTGAGTTATGGCGGAAAAACAAAACTTTGGTAACCCTCAGTGTGTTTAACAGTTTATATCTTGAAAACCTTTGATTTTTGAAAATATGATAATATTATTTGTAGAGCAATGTTTGGCCGTTATTTTGATGCGAAATTCGTGCATATAGCTTTGCTGATTTTTTTTCATTTTTCAGGAGGTTTAAGAGCTTGTATCTCAAAAAGTATTAAAAATTTTCCTGTACATAAAGGGTGTGAAATGTAGAGAATTTTCAGACGATTATTTTGGAACCTAAAGTTTTGAAATTGATCATAGAATAACGAAGTTACATCAAAAATAAGAATTTAAACATTTAGAATTTCAGCGATTTTGCCATTATGTAAGAGTTTCACGGCTTATATCTTAATACTCATATGAAATAAGTCAACACATTAAGCAAGTAAGATGTAGAGAATTTTAAGACGATTATTTTGGCACCTAGAGTTTTGAAATTGATCAAAAAATAAGGAAGTTACATAAAAAATAAGAATTTAAAGCCAATTGTAAGAATTTTCAGAAAATATCCTACTTTCGCTTTCACCTTAATTGAAGCATTTTCAGAAAATGTAATTTAAAAAAAAAAACTTTTTACTTATATCATATTGATATTACTAGCTAAAGAAGCATACCGTTCCCGGTGGCCGAGTGGTTAGAGCGTCCGCCTCGGGAGCGGGAGGTCATGGGTTCGATACCAAAGTTGTAAAAAATGGTACTGTTATAGCTCCCTTGCTTGGCGCTCAGGGTAGTTGCAAGACTGGTTGGCTCAGTATCAGGATAATGTGAATGGGTGTGGTATCATGCCACATGTCTACGGCGTGATACTGCAATGTGGCAGCACTATACCTGCATTAAGTAGACATCGTCTCCAAATGACTGAAATACTGTCGGTGGGACGTTAAACCCAACAAACAAACAAACAAACAATCTAAACAAGTGTTGACAATGATTTAATGTTGTGTCAAATCATTTTATTTACGTTACTTATACATATCAGTTGCAGCATTGCGTTACTTATATCCTTTGAGCGTTTTGACACATGTCATTTAGACCGTTGTGAAACATTGCAATTTCCCGACTTTATTGTTGCATCAATCAATATATGTTGTACAATCTATATGCCAAATTTATTATAAATGATAACCTATGTGAAATTTTTCCATGAGTTATAAGTGTAGACGTTTGAAACAAAAAATTATCAACACATGTCATCCGTTCAAGACGCTGCAAGCTAATTTGTCCGTTAGCTAAAAGCGCAAAATAAAGTAACTTTGTGTAATACAGTCGTCTTGATCGTATGTACAAGCGTTATTGGAATTTAACTCACGAGGCTACACGTGTCGACGATTTTATTGCATGGTAGCATTTACACGGTGCATAACCATATCGGCAGGCTCTCTGCGGAAATCGCTATATCAGCAGGCTCTCTGCGTTCGCACCGGTCATTCTCTGCCATAAAAACTAGCAAACACTGGACGGAAGGGAAAGAAACAGACCAATGATCACTTTTCAAAGGTGAGTTGCTCAATATTAAGTATTGCACGGAATATTAGAGTGTCTTATCTATGTATATGCGTGTAAACTTTTCAATTATCAGCGACTGCGACCTGAAACTTGGCCGAAAAAGTTTAGTGATGTACCAACATAAACACAACCTCGGCACTTTCTACAGGCTTCAGCAGGTTATTGCTTTGATTATGTCTATAATATTACCATTGAATGTATTCTTTTAAGTATATTCTTCAAGAAGATACCAACAAATTGGCCAATTTTAATGTAAATTTCCTGAAAACCCCCTACTTTCGGTTTTGTCGTTGCACGGGAGGTCTCTCTGCACATCACTTTTTGAAGCACAGGCAGACTCTCTGCAATTACCACAGGCAGGCTCTCTGCATTTTGCCAGCGATTGGTTTTTTTTAAAGCATGCTGCCTGCGTACTTTGTGTTTTATTGTTGTGAAATAAGAGTTTCATGCTTCTTGCCCTTCCAGTGTTTTTTTCACTGTTGGGGGGGAAAGGAGTCCGGACCCAAAGGGGATGGGAGTGAGCTTAAAAGGGGGGATTTTTCTGCTATGTATTATGTAAACCTCTTATTTAATGATGTTTTATTGCATAAAATATAAAAAGACCAATGATACATGTTTGAACAGTTTTATTAAGAATGTAACAGTTAAAAAATGTAGCAGTGAGTCCATGCACACAGTGGTAGGTAAACTGTCATAGTAAGGGGGGGGGGGAGGGGGGGGAGAGTGAAAGAAAATAGAAAATAGGGGATGGGGGATGCCGCCTATATTCTCCGAATAATTTGAACAAAAAACAAACCAAACAAACAAACAAATACTGCATTCAATTGTTCTAATACACACCGTTTATTCTCTCCTATGTAAGAAGTAGGATAGGTTGTCAGTTTGTTGCGAAATATTCAACAACTTATTACACATTCGATTAGGATTAAAACTCTTTGGCTGCAAATTGCTGTGAGATATGAGGTGTTTCTTCTCACATTTATATTGTTCATTCATACTGAAAAAAACAACAACTTAAACTAAGCCTATCGCGTTGCTACGGCAACTGAAAGTGATATTAAAGTCAATATTTAAAACAGATAAATTAATATTCATTTTTTTTTTAAAAAATGTGACATAGGCCTTGTAAAATCCGAAATCCGTCAACAATATGAACAACAATCTAACTGCTGCATAAATACTCCTATACTTTGAAATTACACAAGTAAATCCGTTGTAAATTTAATAAATTAACAGTGACGTATCTGTTCTACGCAACAATCACAATATTTCGAAATACGCTTATAAAATAAATTAACTTTCTTCAGTACGATGTTTAAGAATAATAAAATGATGATATAAAATGCCTATTGTTTTATAATCATTATATTGTATGTAAGTTACGTCCCTAGTGGCCTTGTTTTTGACAAAGTAATGATAGAGTTAGTAATCATTTGTTACTTTAAATCCATGGACACATGCATTCATTTATGTATTTACTTTCGCTTTGTCAAGCATGTTAATGTGTAAACTGATAAAGTTAGCACAAAGTTAAAAATAATAGACTCATTCATTAATACAATATCTTTTTCATGTTTGATTCTCTCTCTCTCTCTTTTTTTTTTTTGAAGGAACATGCAAAAGTGGCGATTCAAATTATGAGAATTTTTGTAATAAACAATACCCTAGAGGAAATTTATCTTATATATTTTATATCAACAAAATAGTCCCCAAAAAAAAGGTAAGAAACACATTTAATACTTTTAACAGATTTGTATCTGACTACGAAACAATACAAATAACATGCAAAGTATGAAATTAAAAACACAAATTAGGGCTAAGGACCCATGAAATTATTCATTTTCCGTAAACAATAAGATAAACCATAGCTTGCAAATAGCCTGCTTGTGGTAAATGCAAAGAGTCTGCTGGTGCTTCAAAAAGTGATGTGCAGAGAGATCTCCTGTGCAACGACAAAACCGAAAGTAGGGGGGTTTCAAGAAATTTACATTAAAATCAGCCAATTTACCGATATCTTCTTGAAGAATATACTTAAAAGAATACATTCGATGGTCATATTGTAGACATAATCAAAGCAATAACCTGCTGAAGCCTGTAGAAAGTGCCGAAGTTGTGTTTATGTTGGTACATCACTAAACGGTTCGGCTGAGTTTCAGGTCGCAGTCGCTGATAATTGAAAATTTACACGCATATACATAGCTAAGATACCCTTATATTCCGTGCAATACTTAATATTGAGCAACTCACCTTTGAAAAGTGATCATTGGTCTGTTTATTTCCCTTCCGTCCAGCGTTTGCTAGTGTTTATGGCAGAGAATGACCGGTGCGAACGCAGAGAGCCTGCTGATATAGCGATTTCCGCAGAGAGCCTGCCGATATGGTTATGCACCGTGATTTACTATTTTATTCCCGCGACTGTACACGAAAATAAAAACAAATAATTTTGATATGCAGAATTAAGAGGTTTAAGTTTAATTGCTTATATTTTGAATACCTATAAAACTAGACCCAAATATGCTACAATGGAATTGTCGGGATTTTCAGGACATTTATTTTGGTACCAAGAATACTAAAATTGGTCAAGTTATAAGAAAGCGATATCAAAATAAAGATTTATTTATTTTTGCCATATGGCTTATTTCACAAAGTTCATGCATGAGAAGTCCATACGAAAAAAAAGTAAAAGGTAGGGAATTTAATATATATTCCTTCTAAAGGTGTTAATCTTTATATTTTTCAATGTTAGCAGAAAGTCCTATCATTCATATCAACGAATGAAATCTAGTTTTTAAAGTATTCATAATTCATTTCTTTCTATTGCCAATGCAACCAGAATTCTTCATTAATTAGGGTTTTTTTTAGCAACTTTTATGACGGTTCACCAAGGGACCATCCCTGCCAAGTTTAATCAAATTCTGTCCAGCGGTTTTAGGGGAGATGTCGTTCAAAGATTTCACTATAATAATATATATATGGTAAATTAGCCCCGTTCCTGGAGGCCATGCTTTTCAAGGATCAATTTTTTTTCCGCAATATTGGTAGAGGGTTACCCAAGGAACATCCCAAATGTTTAATTTAATCAAATTCTGTCCAGCAGTTACAAAGGAGATGTTGTTTAAAGCAAATTGTTGACGACACACGAAGGATGCAGGGTGATCCTAATAGCTCACCATGAGCACACTGTGCTCAGGTGAGCTAAAAAAAAACTCAAACTCAAAGGTAAAGTTGAGGTGTGACAGACAAACGGATGGACAAACGGACGGATGCACAGACTGAAAATCTATTATGCCCCTCAACAAAGTTGGCAGGGCATGAAAAAAGTTTGTTTTTTTCTTTCCCAATACTTAGAGTGATTACAGTAGACTAAATGTAGGATCACACTGAGGCCATTTGTATGGGTTTTCTCTTAGTGACTCAACATATGTTGGATCAAGGTTGACTTATTCCATGCCGTATCATTACACAAATCATACTTGTATGGTTCTTCTTATCTCTGGATTTCCATGTGTACACAGTATACTTGTATGAATGCTGAAACAGAAAATAATTTATTTGAATGAATAACTAGAAATGTGTCCATAGGACATGGATGCCCCTGCCATTTTGTTTATCAGATGCTATTTTTGTCAGTGAATATGATGAAAAATTGGAAATATAAAAAGATGATTTTAAGATTAAATGAGTGTTGTGACCCTGATCTGTACTTGTTTTGTGACGCATTGTTTTATGCTAAGGATCCCTTGTGCCAAGTTATTTCAAAACATGCCTATACACAAAAAGATACAGCCTAAACAGGACTGCTTACACAGATTTTAAACTCAACTGCTGTGACCTTGAAGCTAGCAACTTGGTTTTTGTTTGAGCAAAGTTATTTCAAAACACAACTATTCACAACAAAGTTAAAGCCAGGACACCATTTAAAGGTCAACCAAGTGCTGTGACTTTCAAGCTAGCAACCTGGTTAT
>CM037782.1:34461054-34511054 GCA_021229015.1 Solen grandis | reverse complement strand
TGTTTGCAAGGCATCGTCTTGTCCTAAGGATCACTAGTTCAAATTATTTGAAAAACCACCAAGTTACAGCTGGGACAAGATTTTAAGGTCAACTGAGTGCTGTGACCTTGAGCTTCAAGCTAGCGACCTGTTTCTTGTTCACAATTACATGTGCCAAGTTATTTTAACAAGAGGGCCATGATGGCCCTAAATCATGAGAAAATGCTTAAGTGAGGAAAAAAATTTACACATAATAAATTATATAGTATTTAAATTTTATTAATTTTTAGTTCTGGTGACCATCTTGGTAGGCAGACCTAAACGATTTTAGCTATTTTTGCTAAGTACTACTTAAGGATCATTCCTGTAAAGTTTCATCAAAATCTGCTCAGCCATTAAGAAGATGTCATTTAAAGATTTTCTATTTTTAACTCTGGCAGCCATTTTGGTTGGCAGATCATAATGGTCTAAGCTAATTTTTCTCAGTACCACCTAAGGGTCATTCCTGTAAAATTTCATCAAAATCTGCTCAGTGGGTTAGGAGGAAATGATGTTTAAAGATTTTCTATTTTTAGCTCTGGGCCATCTTGAGAGGCAGACCTAAACGATTTTAGCTATTTTTGCTGAGTACCACCTAAGGATCATTCCTGTAAAATTTCGTCAAAATCTGCTCAGTGGTTTAGGAGGAGATGTCGTTTAAGGAAAAATTGACAACGCACAACGCACGCCAGACAAAGACTGACCATACATATGATAACAAAGTTACAGCTGGGACACAAATTCTTGCACACACTAACATACACACACATGGACAGGTGTAACACTATATGCCCATCACCATTTCATGGTGGGGGCATAAAAAGAATTATGTTCCTGATACTTTTATGTATCCAACTCTTTTAACTTTAAATTATTCAAACATATTTAACATATATTGTCACATATTTAGGAAAGTCACATTTACATGAAAACTTCAATACTACCATATGTTTGTGAATCTGTAAAATGCTTCACCATATATTGAAATTTGTTCAAAGATGAATGCTTAGAGAAGCACCAAGAGGCCTTTTACATGAAAACTTCAATACTACCATATGTTTGTGAATCTGTAAAATGCTTCACCAGCAGTGACATACCCAAGTCATAACAGGTATCCTTAGGAACACATTTGTTCACTGCTGAAGTGTGATGGAAAAAGTGTGATGAAAGACAGACGATGGCAAATTTTGTCCCTAGCATCACATTGCTACATCAAGTAAATCAAAATACTGTACGTTACAGTAAAGCTCCTTGTTTGGTGCTCAGATGACAAGGAAGTTCCGTATTGGTGGCACGATGTCAGAGTAATATTACTGGGTGTGGTATTATGTTACTTGTCTATGGCATGATACTGCAGTGTGACAGCACTGTGTCTATCTCAAGTAGACATAGTCTGAAAGTCATTAAAATATTGACAGTAAGACGATAAACCCAATGCAAACAAGAGTGGTCCCTGAAGAAGGCTTGCTCCACTTTTCTGAGTGCTGGATAGTATAAATAAATGTTAGCTGTTACTATTTTTCGTGTTAACACAAACAACATAGGACATAAGGTATTGAGCCAGAAAACAAGTGGGAAGTTTCAATCCTTTACCTTTTGTACATACTGAGATAAGAACTTAGAAAAAAAAATTGACCTAAAATATTCCATTTTAAAATGAACAGTAAAGAAAAATCTAAGTTGAAAAGGGGCATAACTGTCTGAAAATGAATCTGAAAGTTACATCTCCTTTTAAATTTTTTTCCAAATTGAAAGTGATCAAATTTTCCAACCTTGAGGTAAATATTTGACAGTTTTTGAGAAACTGACTTAACTAATACAGAAATTTCTTAGTTGAAAAAGGGGTAAAATTTTGCCAAAATAAGTCATAGGGTTACCTGCCCCTTTGAAATGAGCCCCCATTCTGATAGTGAACAAGCATTCCAATTTGAAGCGAATATTTGGACAGTTTTTGAGAAATTGACCTTAATAAAAAAAAAACTTAACCAGCTGTGAAAATTCAAATAAAAAAAATAGGGCAATGATAACCGGATTAACCCTATATTGCTGACCTGAGTACCACTGCTCTAAAGGAGCTATCTTTGTAGAAGGTTAACCAAAGAACATCTGTGCCAAAACATTTTAAAATCTGGCCAGTAGTTTTTTGCAGAAGTTGTATGTTGTTGTATTGGGGTTTACCGTTGCTGTGATAGTATTTCAATCATATAGAGATGTCCAGCTAATTACAGGTGGAGGAAGACCCCGAGTACACAGTGGTACCCGGGTAGAACCATCGACCTACCACAAGCCAGCTGGAAGGCTTCCTCACATGAAAAATCTGAAGTCCCTACCGGGATTCAAACCCACAGCGGTGAGGGGCTGAGAGATTTGTAGTCCACGACTGTAACCTCTCGGCCATGGCGGCCCCCCTTTTTGCAGAAGTCTTTTGAAGTTTTCACTAAATACATTTAGGCAAATTAGCCCAAGCCCTGGGGGCCATGTTTTTTTATGGATTGGAATAATTTTTGCAATCTTGGTAGAGGGTTACCCAAGGAACATCTGTACTAAAACATTTTGAAATCTGGCCAGTAGTTTTAAAGGAGATGATTTTCAATGTTGTTTTTTTTATTCTTTCTGTTGCCATGGCAACCAGAATTCTACATGGATTAAGTTTATCTTAGCAAGTTTCTGTGAAGGTTCACCCAAGGATGATCCTCGCCAAGTTTAATCAAATTTTGATGGCAGTTTCAGAGGGGATGTTGTTTAAAGATTTCACTATATACATATACATGTAAAGATAATTAGCCCCGCCCCTGGTGGCCATGTTTTTTCCCCGGATCAGAATAATTTTAGCATTATTGGTAGAGGGTTACCCAAGGAACATCTGTACCAAAACATTTTGAAATCTGGCCAATAGTTTTGAAGGAGATGATTTTTAAAGTTTTCATCTTTTTTTTATTTCTTTCCTATGGCAACCAGTTCTACATGGATCAAGTATATTTTAGCAACTTTTGTGAAGGTTCACCCAAGGATCATCCCTGGCAAGTTTAATAAAATTCTGTCCAGTGGTTTCAGAGAAGATGTCCTATAAAGCAAATGACGGAGGACGGACACCAGAGGGTGATTCTAATAGCTCACCATGAGCAAATGAGCTAAAAAGGACCATAACTCTGCCAAAATTATTCTTAGAGTTACCTGCCCTTCTGATATGTTTTCCTTTTCTGGACAGAGAAGAAGTTCATCAAGTTTGAAGTGATTATGTTTGATGGTTATGGAGAAAAGGACCTGAACAAAAACCTTAACCATTGCTAATGCTGACCTGACACCTACGAGGAGTTAGCGATAAATTTTACAAATCGAAACAATGGGTTTTTAGGATGCACATATATGAAAACAATGGGTTTCTTACAAAATCAATAGGTCAAAAGCATAAGTTAAAGCATTTAAAAAAAAACCAAAAAGGGGGTCTTTCAAATTTTTAAATCTAGTTCAACTGCACTAAAAAGACTATATAAAAGTTTGGAATTTTGACATTTTAATATATAAATGTCTTCAGAACACATCCATTTTACAGTTTTTAAAAGGACAGTCATTGTTTTGTCATTAAAATTTGATTTGGCCAAGCAAACAGTCATATAATATCATTTTCTAGAACAGGGGCCTAGCTGGCAGACTAAAGATACATGCCATATCAAAGTTGAATGCTGGAAATCCATTTTCTTTTAACCATGCCACTCTGTTTTCCTAAGTTGGTGCATGTCGTGCTGTATATATATTTATACTAGCCATGAACATTCAGCAAGTAATTTGCGTAAGAAACCTCTTTATATTTTTTTAATCGCAGATTCAGATAGCTCAGTACATGCCTGCTCTATCTAACCATTACTTGATTTTGTTTAGCCAAATTCAGAAAAAAAAAACTGATTAGGATCTGTAACTAATTTCTTTTTAGGGGCATTTTGCAGAAGTTTACTCGACTATTAATTAATACAGTGCAGTACCCATTATCGAAAAATACAATAATATTGCATCCCCTTGCAATACCGTATGATGTGGTTTTTTACCACTGTAAATGTTTACATATTTTGGGGAAAAACACTTGATTTCAATTTTTATGATTTTAATTTTTACTAATTACAATGACCCGTAAAATTTGCACTCGTAAAAACAATCAGCCATCATAAAAATAACTATGATTTGATAAGGGGCATGATACATGAGAATGTTTTTTTCGTAGTGTTTCCAAACTTTACCCCACTCACTTAGAAGCCATACCGATGAATTTTAAATAGGGTATTTATAAATTTAAATCGGTATTAAGGCTTTATCATATATAATTGCCGAAAAATTGTTGTCTGTTCATGATTTCTACAATATAATTGTGAAATAAATGCTTACGAAATCATTGTTATCCTGTTCATATTCATTTTGTTTATATTGTTGTGAATCACCCAAAACTCGTTCAGTACTGTACTTTTCATATTAATTAATTGACGATATAAACAAAAATGTGATGTTCACATTGCCATTTCAGAGACAAACCATGACTGCCATAATGTTATGATTATACAATCAGTTTAATGTTTTTAGTATATTCAGATGATTTTCTAGCTAGTTATCATTTTGGACAGAACTGTTCTGTTTTAAAAGATAATTGTGTACTTCAAATTCCAATTGGAAATTTCGAACAATGTTTGCAAAAAACTGATTATTTTGCAAAACATCTCTTCTTGAAACTTTTTCTTATTTCATAGTTGGACTAAAATTCCAAAACAATTACCAAACAAGAGGATATACCGGCATACCATAAGTCTTTAACTCTCATTTTAAACAATTCAGGCAATAAATGCATGTTGGGTTTAACATCCCACCAACAGTATTTCAGTCATATGGACACAATAGGCACTAAATGACTTTCCCAGCTTAATTCAAGCAACAACCAGATTCAGTTTTCTAATTTCAAATTCTTAAGATTCTACAAAGATTATATAAAAAAACTAGCTAGTATCAAAAGCTAGTTCTCATTTTTCATGGAATAAACAATGCTTAAGCAATTATAATCTCTACTGAGATCCGCTCCGGTTATTTTTTTCTTACTGGCCTCTGCTGGATCTCTACTCAGGCCTTATATAAAAGCTTCGGGAAATTTACACCGATACCCCTACCTCGTTTTGGCCGTTCAGATCAATTGTTTTTGGATGCACACCTAAAAATTCACTCAGATATGGTAAGAAGACATATTTTTCTTTCGATTTCATTCAACATCATTGTCTTAGCTTGTCAATTTCACCAGTTATCAAGCTACGGACTCACCAAACCTCCAAACTCGCTGTTTAAACTGCCATATTGTTTACATGCAAGGGTTATCACATGACTAATCCGTGATTGGATAACTACAGTTAGGCTCAACTCTCGGGTTATGCGGTACAGAGCGGTATGTGGTTTTCTCGATGTAGAAGTAAATAGAACGTATTTCACGTAAACTTTATTTTGAAAAATCGTTTTATACAGCAAAAGTTCTTTGATTTTGCCAGCGCCGACTTAATGGCAAAGAGCATTTACCTTTTGTTGTTGAACAGCCGTAGCTGAACCGAGCTGTAGTTTAAACTGTTTCGCCACTAGTCACGTGATCAATATTTTTTAGGTGTGCATCCTAAAACAATCGATCTGAACGGCCGAAACGAGGTACGGGTATCGGTATAAATTTCCCAAAGCTTTTATATAGTGAGTAGAGATCCAGTGGAGGCCAGTACGAAAAAAATAACCGGAGCGGATCTCATTAGAGATTAAAGCAATTACAGCTTCTGAGGAGAAGAATATTGAAATTATGTAAGTATATACCATTGTAGGAAACTTGTTGACCTTCATCCCAGACACCATGGGGCTCATTTAATGAAGAAATCATTTTGAAATTTTCTTCACAAAGTATATGTTCATACCAGGACACTAACTGGCCTCCTGGAGGTTACATTTTTTAAGGGAATAACTTTATTTTAGTAATCATGGCAGAGGGTCCAGAGGTAACCATTTTAGCAAAGTAAAATTTAATTCTGACAATTTCAGTCATAGATGGTGAGAGCTGTCGACAGGCGGACCTTGCAGCTAGTATAATCAAGGTGGTTTTAAACCTTTATTCCAATAATATTGGTAAGAACTGGATTGACACATAGTCCTATTAATATTCCGTCGCTTTGTGTTATTTTTTTAGTTGGGTCAAAGTGACGTCATATCGAAAAACCTCAAAAACACGTAGCAAAATTGAAAATGCAAAATATGCACTTTTTCAGTTAATACTTGCACAACTTGTTTAAATTCATTGCTGCTAATTCAAATTTGTCACGTTTAGACAACTAATGTTCTGTTATACATTAATTTATCCACTCTACACAAAATGTAAACAACACAGCCACCTTTGAACCGGCCATATTCAGGGTGAATAAATTAGACGAATTTACATTCCGGAAAGCTGACGAAAATTATTACCGTCACTAATCATCCTGATGAACTCTGTATTATCGAGTATCGTTTGAAATTATAAATGATTAAATTTGAACATGAGGGCTTTATTATAGGCCATTATAATCATAAAGACAAATGAATGTGACTTTAATATAACGCTATTTAATGTGCATCGCCCTCTTATTTTGTTGTCTATTTGTAATGGGTAGCAACCATGGATTTACTGAAAACTTTGACCATATTTAGACCATGCGATCAAGGATACCCTCATGTGAGGTGCTTTTATTTATCTATTATTTATATACTATTTTTATTTTTTTTCCTAATGAGACATGATGAGCATGGAGACACCCTGTTGGATACAAGGAGCCTGGTGCGATACACTAGCTCATTTTCCGAACACACCCATTTATTCTTGAAATGTGCGCGGTGTACAGCAAGTTTCTTGGTAGAACCCGTACTTAGTACTCAAAGTTCCAATAGCAACCCTATCTTGCTAATTTCCAGGCAAGGGTGCATCTATGTCTTTTGGTCAGCATGAGATGGTAAATTGGTAAGACTCGAACCCCAGAACTTTCGGTCGCAAAGCGACCACTCTACGTCCGAGCTAATGCGTACACAGGCGAAAAAAATACTTCAAAAACAATACCATAAAGCATAAAAAGGAAATAAAACAAAGACATGGATATTGATTTTCTCCACAATGTTGGCGACTGGCGGATTACAGTCAAGCATATCAAGAAGATATAATAAATGAAGTGATTACACATTTATTGGTTTCAACCACTACGTATATATCTAATAATTATATAGTCATTAGTAGAAGGCGGTGGTGGCAAAGTCTCCTGTAACTGAATAATAGTATTAATAAATAAATAAATAAATAAATACATAATAATGTTTGTAAGAAAAATGCACTTGTCATAAATAATATTTAATAGTAAACATTGTCACATAATCATCTCATCAATCATTAGTGCCTTAGACGTCTTAACACTAACATAGATGCCAGTCATCTTTCGCTCATCAAAAACTCCTTCAAATCAAATCCTGACTTGTTTGAACACTGACAAGTTTGTGCACATACTTTGCAACAAGTATACATGCTTGGCATTTACAAACGGAATTGTTGCACTGCAACTTGAGCTGTTGAAGGTTTCCTTCTCTGAAACACAAACTTTTTCCAAAATTTGCTTCGGATGCATTTGCCAGATCCACGAACAAAATCTGCCATGTCTTTGTCCTAATTCTTACGCGAAGCCATAAAATTGTAAATAATCTAAAATAAGTTCAGGCTTTGCCTACCATCTCTTGCACAGCATCCAGCCTCCTGCCAATATGAAATAACAGATGTGGGACAACCAATATGAACAATTATATCAACATCAGGATTGTCTATTCCCATACCTAGCGCAATGGTCGCGAAAAGACATTGTGCCTGATGAACACGTAAAGTAATTACAGTGATGGGATCGGTCGTAATCTCCCAATGGATTTCATAAACGAGATCTTAAACCGCCTGTTTAAAGACCTTCTGGATGCGGCAAAAGGCAAATACACCGACCAAACAATTCAGAGATGCAGCCAAATCACTGGACCTCTTGGAGAAGCACTTGATTCGGTTTTTGATGTAAGGAAGTACACAAACATTGGTATAGGGCTGTCAACAGGGATGAAATTGTATCACGTTTGATACAAATACTTCATAATGAAGGTCTGTTGAAAGAAATTCCTGGCCGACAACACAATGCCTTTCCCAAATTCGACTTCAGTATCAACCCCTCAAAACCAGAGGCATTTGCAAAGAAAACTAAGCAACTGTCAAAACAATTTGATAACTTAAAGGCAGTTATGTTTGATCATTAAAAGTAAACGTTGAGCAAAAGTATTCAAAAACATTGACAGAAATTAATAAAGCATTGGAGCCATGATTAAAGTTTCGCTCAAGTTACCAACAAGGTGTTCAGAGTTGCCATGGAAACAAGATTTAGATCATTACAAAACATTTGAATGTTGCAATTACAATAAAAAACTGCCACATTTAAGTCTAAATAAAACTTTAAAATGCCACGAAAAAGAGACTTTAAGAGACAATGAATTGTCTTTCTATAGCCACCAACTAAAATTATGCATGTATCAAAATAAATTGAAAACTGAATGGATGTCGATCGGTATTGGATATGTACATAACATGAAAATCAAGCTGTCTAATACTCATAAGATTATGATATGGTATGTTAAATACATCATTAATTATATAAATATGTATAAAATATCTCTTCTAAATTCTTTTTTTCGTTTTGCTTTCTCAAACCGCATCAGTGATATCATTACTAACAGTACATGCACTTATATTTTAATAAATTTGGTGGAAAAAAAATCATTATGATAATAAAAATATTTATATAAAAGAGAGAGAATGATTAGAGAGAGAGAGAAGGGGGGTAGAGAGAGAGAGAGAAGATATATAATAATGAGAGAGGAGAGGTGGGTAATTAAGGAGAGAGATTGAATAATACAGAGAGAATATTATAATTAAAGGGAGAGAGAGAAATATAACAATAATAGAGGGGGCATATGATATTTACAGAGAGAGAGAGAGAGCGTACTGTATGTTCAGGACAATATAATGGTAAATGGTTATTAATACTTAGGTAAAGACCGAAAATAATTAAATAATAATTATAGTTTTTAACATTAGCACGGCTATGTCGCTTTAACATTTTGTCTAAAAAAAATTACATTTCTGTACCAACTGTTTTTAAAATGGACCAATCAGCTTTCACTACACAGCAAGCAGATTCTCTGTACTGTACACACTTGTGGTAATAAAAAAGAATAACACAGTAGAAACAAATCATCTTCTCTGGATTACTGTCTTTTGTCATAGTAAGCTAAAGATCAATATCTATCTATCTATATATACTGCACAAACTCCCCTTTCGGGTATTACTGGCAGGTGCGCGTCTGTGCAAGGATAAAACTGTTAAAATAAAAATTTTGTTAGGGTGAGAAAATTTTCTGAAAAAAAGGTGAATATGTTAGGTTTAAGATCTGGTAAAAACATCTTTTTGTTGATTCAGGGACGGTCTACTATCTGAAACGAGAGGAGCTTTTGTTTAAATGCTAAAAGATCATTTTGTGAGACTATATTTTCTGGTAAGCTGTTCCAAAGTATCACTGTATAAGGAAAAAAGGAATATTTAAAGTAGCTAGCTGGAGTATGAATTTGCCTGTAAGATAAAGAGTGTAAGTGGCGGGATATCCTCGCTGGTCTTTCAAGATATGCAGGTAATGGGACAGCAACAAGGTTATTTACTATTTTGTAAAACATAAGAAGTCTGGTGACATCACGTCTGTACTGAAGGGTTTGCCAGTCAAGTTCCTTCTGCATGCTGGTGACACTGTCGTAATAAGAATAGTTATTATTAACCCATCGGACTGCTCTGCGTTGTACTTTTTCTATTTTATCTATATATGTCTGTGTATGAGGACTCCAGACTGTAGAGGCATATTCTACTTGAGGTCTAACCAATGTTTTGTAAGCTGCTTCTCTAACTTCCTTATTCTTTGTCTGGATGTTTCTGTGGAGGAAACCAAGAGTTTTATTTGCAGAAGAAGTAATGTTGTCAATATGTTTAATTCCAAGAGAGATCTTTTGATATTGTAACTCCTAAGTATTTGGCATTTTCCACTGTTTCTAAAGCTTGTCCATGTAATCTGTAATTCAATATCGATTGAATATTGATTAAATTTCTCAATTCCGTACGTAAATAGGCCGAGTTATTACGGAAAAACATATTTATGATGGTTTAAACATTCCGCTCTGATTTCACATCGGAACTTGCTACGCGTTTTTGAGGCTTTTCGATATGACGTCGCTTTGACCCAACTAAAAAAAATAACACAAAGCGACGGAATATTAATAGGACTAGATTGACACAAAGGATCAGGTCCCATACCTATAGAAGCGTACAAAAATGGAATACGTGGATTAACATATCAAAAACAAGTGGATAAATCTTCATATTAAAGAAAGCAAACTTACAGCAATGTTCTTTTCGATGCAAAAATGTGTTAGGCGAAGGAATTTCTGTAGAAGCGGTAAATGGCGAAGTCATAACAAGGGAAGTAACCCAGACCCGAAAACAGGTCGTACTAAAACGCTGACGAATCTGCTGACGATATAGGACATATAGTAATTAAACTGCTGACCATGTATACAAAGAAGGATATCGGAAAACGCTGACGATATGTAATATAGAAGGAAATATTGTGCTGATGTTTGGTTAAGATATATATGTATTTTTTTCTGTAATTAGATCAGACCCGGATCCAGCAGGGGGGCCTCTTCTCTTCATG
This sequence comes from Solen grandis, assembly GCA_021229015.1. Classification (NCBI taxonomy): domain Eukaryota; kingdom Metazoa; phylum Mollusca; class Bivalvia; order Adapedonta; family Solenidae; genus Solen; species Solen grandis. The sequence goes on along the minus strand of CM037782.1, from coordinate 34,500,236 downwards.
TATAAAGTTTTAAATCTTGCATTAAAAGCGGGCTAATTATCTGCCGGCAGGTTGATGAACTGTCAGGTATGAAAAATTGCCGATTTCGTTTTTGAAAAAGTTAACGTTGTGATTTTTTGTTGTTATTTTTTTTATTTTTTTATTTTTTTTGCTGTAGCATAAAAAATCTCATTTGTGTTTCTTAATGTCATCAGCTTTACTATTTTTAAATAACCTTTTAAGTATTATTTTTATGAAACTAACTCCTCTAAATATTTTTCCTGAAAGGAATAAATACAAACAGTTGGCCGATACATCGTCATGTTCACTTTTTTTTAATATTTACAAATATAATAATCTACATGTATGTGTATTCATGGTCTCTTAATATAGACACCCTAGTGTGTATTTTAAATTTATAAAAAAAGATAAAGAAATGTAAGAATTTGAAAATTTCAATCTGCCATAGTTTGGGACAATCCACAATTTGGGACAATGTATATGTAGATTATGCATGACCACTAAATCAAATCAAATCCAGGTAATCAGTTATTGAAGAATGTTACTAATAAGTCCATGAATACGAAATACTAATGAACAGAAAACACAATTTATGTGCGAAATAAAACGGATATTAAGGATTTTATATTAAATATCAACATCTTTTATTACTGAATATTGTTTGTTTTGTCACTGATTTAAAGTTACAAAAAAATCGACACGCAGAAGGGGCCCAAACCTTCTGCAACTGTCCGACCCTTAAACGTGCGCTTGATTTTTTCTTCTTCTTATTATTTTTTTAATCTGGGAAGTCTGTGTGTGAAGGCTGCTTCCATATCGACAATTAGACAGTCAATATTACCAAGTTCGAACCTAATACAGCAATTAGCCGGTATTCCCTTCCACATATTTGACAAAATATGTTTAAAGGGATTTTTTTTCCTCAGACTTAAACAAAAATGTCTTTTATACTGTTGAGTCTAAAATTGATAATTATTCAAAGCATTTACTATTTGATAGTGTACACAAGTCACTTTGTGTGTGTGTGACGGGGGGGGGGGGGTGTCCAAAACACATTATTTTTATGCCAGTTTGTGGTTGAAAATGCACCATACACCTAGAAGTTATTCAATAAATTTATATCGCTCAAGGCTCAGTCCCAATTGACATTTTTTGCATAGGAGATGTACTCCCGACAAAAATTGATGAGCCTCGGGAACAGATTCCACTGTGTCCCGCGGAAGGTTCGAAAGCGTCACAAGCCGTGTGGAGTCATCGGGAGACCTCGGGAGAACTTCATTGCTTGCATTTATGTTCTCGAAGTTTTATCGGGGAAAACAGGCCGGGAAAACATACGCATAGCTTCCCGGAAGCTCCTAGTAAACATTCACGGAGCTTCCGCTAACTATTTTTTTCCTCCGAGGAATCCCCTAGGCTTCGGTGATGTCTCGAAGGTTCGGCGACCTTTCATATATCGTCAGCGTTTTCCAACATTCTTCTTTGTACATGTATATATGGTCAGCATTTTCATTCTTTGTGTATATGGTCAGCAGTTTCCTACGTGTTTCAAAGAAGTAAGAAACCGATGACCAGTTGAACATAGATTCAATACATACTTTACTCATTTTATCTGCTTCAATTATAACATTTATTTATTTCACCATTGTATTTTAGGCTATATCTATTAAAGTAACTATGTATATAATTATAGTGAAAAACAAAAATGAAAAACAAATCTTTTTTTTAATTAACCGCCTTTAATTCAAATGTAGAAAAAATATTAAATAAACTCAATAAAGTTCCTCCTTTTATGCATTGGTAACAATACACATATATCTTAACCAAACATCAGCACAAAATTTCCTACTACATTATATATCGTCAGCGTTTTCCGATAGCCGAAATCCTTCTTTGTATATATGGTCAGCAATTTCCTTCTTTGTCTATATGGTCAGCAGTTTCCTTCTTTGTCTATATGGTCAGCAGTTTCCCACGTATTTAAAGTTCTGACCACATGGATATAGAGTGAATGTGCTTAACGCATTTTACCTTTTGATCAGTTCAGTTATGTCAGGAAACTACATTTAGATTGTATTTACTTAATTATTGCATTTTGTACTTAACCCGATATTTAAAAAGATAAATGATAATAGAGCATATGTTTCTAATTACAGGGAAAAAATATGTATTTATCTATTTCCTTCAAGTCAAACGTAAGAAAAATAATAAGTAAAATCAATAAAATTCTTCCTTTTAATCACATGTATATTGGTATAAATACATGTATATCTAACCAAACATCAGCACAAATTTCCCTCTTTATTATGTATCGTCAGCGTATTCCGACAGCCGAAATCCTTCTTTGTATATATGGTCAGCAATTTCCTTCCTTGTCTATATGGTCAGCAGTTTCCCACGTATTTAAAGTTCTGACCAGATGAATATAGAGTGAATGTACTTAACTCATTTTACCTTTTGATCAGTTCAGTTATGTCAAGAAATTGCATTTACATTGTATTTACTTTATTATTGTATTTTATACTTAACCCGGTATTTAAAAAGATAAATGATAATAGAGCATATGTTTCTAATTATAGGAAAAATATGTTTTTATCTATTTCCTTCAAGTCAAATGTTAGAAAAATAATAAGTGAACTCAATAAAATTCTTTCTTTTAATTATTGGTAAAAATATATCTCTTTGAATGGCGTAACTACGACAGCACACGAAGAATTTTGAAATCTGAGTATGTAAGGAAACTAGCCGACCCCCTAGGTGCACTACGCAAAGGTGCTGTATTAGAAATTAAATTCTGACCACAACTTTTAGAGAAAAATGTTTTGTTTACACAGTGAAACTTTGTTAGTCCAGACCAGGGATTCTATATAAAAGCCCTTGTCAAGACACTTTGCACAGTTGCCTGAATTTCCGGACTAATGAACCAACCATACCTCTCTTTTCTTCCTCTCTTTTTTTCTTTCTTTCTCATTGTACTGTGTTGTCCATTTGTATTACACTAATAATGTTTGTTGGGTTTAACGTCCCACCGACAGTATTTCAGTCATTTGGAGACAATGTCTACTTGAGACAGATATAGTACTGACACAATGCAGTATCACACCGTATACATGTGGCATGATACCACACCCAGTCACATTATCCTGAAACTGGGCCAACAAGTCCTGCAACTACCCTTATATTCTGAGTGCCAAGCAAGGAAGGAAGCTATAACAGTACCATTTTTTACAACTTTGATATGTCATGGCCAGGGATTAAACCCATGTCCTCCATATCCTAAGCAGATGCACAAACCACACAACCACTGGGACGAAGTTGAAAAGGAGCATAACTGGGTAAAATGACACATATATGATCACACATAATACATTTGTATGTTTTTTCTCCTGTGTGAATTTGAATACATGTAATTATGAATGGTCAAGTGTTACTTTTGTCTGTTTAGGATATATCAATATCTTGAAGTTCAGAGAAAAAAGATATATATATGTCATGCTCAGATCCAGGAATTTGTCTCATACTTCCAACTATGAAATTCACCGTACGTGTGTGTGTGGGGGGGGGGGAGCAACTCTTAAAAATGTCAGTTGGGGGGGGAACTCTTAAAATCTCAGTACGGGTGGGGATGTGGGGGGAGCACCACATATTAAAATATCACAGATCAAACCACTATATTTCTAGATATATAAAAGTAATACCCAAATCCCAGAGGGGGACATGCCTCTTACCCTAAGGGGGACATGCTCCTTTTCGAAACTCTTTTATGCATGTTTTAGGGATAATAGCCAAATCTCAGGGGGTCCGGATCCCCAGTCCCCCACTCTAGATCTGTGCATGTATGTTGAATACATATATTCTTCAGCTTCCTTTTTGCACAACTGTAAGACACATGGCTTCACAATAAATGTGAGGATGTGAATGGATGTGAAAGCTTTGGTCAAATATAAACCTAGGATATATATGTGTACATTGTATTACAAGCTGTAGAAGCAATGTCGATGGGACATTCAACTTTTTCGTGGGTTTAGAGAAGCTTAAACTGGCATCCCAACATGGAAACTGAAAAGTGCTGCAACAAGGCAAGCAAGGTTTTTTTTTTTTTAAAAATGTCCCTTTTCACTACAACAAATAGACGGACTTCAGTCAACATTAACAAGACAAGGTATCAAACTCCATTCTGTCTCAATATCATTTCGTGGACGGAGCAGCACTTCATTCTTCACTGTACAGAGATTCTGAGCCACAGCCAAACAAAAATAAAAATTATGGTTCATAGATGAATATATTGGGGACATTTCCGGAGCAACAACAGCACGGATCATGTAAAACAAATGACAACCCGGTCTACATTCATACAAAAACGAAGGTAATAGACAACCTTAAAGAACAACTAACAATACCTTGAAGGCTGTGGAGCGTATCATGAACAACAAAACAAATGACGACAACAGAATGAATGCCAGCTTAAGAACTTACAACAATCTATGAATTAAACAAATCCTCAAAAAAAAAAAAGCTGATTAGACCATTGCAGTGGAAGAAATGTCAAAGACTTATCCCTTAGTGAAGTGTTAGGCATATCCATGGAATACACCAACCTGTTATCACGTTTTATGATTGCTGATGTCAAGCGATTTTGCTGCAAAGATGGGGGTAGTGTACTTGGAATTGACAAAATGTACAGTCTTGGTGATTCTTACGTGACACTAACAGTATACATGTATAAGGATCAGTCTGTCTTGCATAGGACAACAAATAAACACTGAATATGATTTGGACCAGTTATACACACCCAATTAGATGACCAAGAAAACTCCTCGTTAATTCACCAGATTGCAGACAATCTGACCGATTCCGATTTATGTCAACTCACCATCGGCAGTGATAAAGAATTATCTTTCAAGACATCTATTAAGAGTTACTTTCCTGGAAGTACTGATGTTTTATGCACAAGGCATTTAAAACAGAACCTTAATAAATACATGGAGGACCAGATTGGATATAACATCAGCCATTGAAAATAATAAATTTGGTATTCAGTGAAAATGGTGTGTGAAGGCCTAGACATGAACACATGATTTTTACATCCTAAAAACTGATGAAAGTTGTTAAAAAGGGATAACTATAATACGGGGAAACAAATAACTACTTATTTAGAAAAAGAATTAAGCACACCTCTGCAACATGTGATAGAATCTGTTAAAAAAAGTTCCCCAAAACTGAACTAACAACAACTGCGAAAGTGCAAATTGTATACTGAAGTCAGCAACAAACTGGTTCAGTTCAGTCAGGTAAACATGCCATGCCTAAAGTCATTACTATGATGCAAGATATTATGACTAGTGAACAAGTGGAGAGGTGCCGTGCAATAAGGAACATTGGAAACTTTAAACTAGATCAGCAGTTTATCCATCATCAGATGTCAATAGGGCAACAACAGAAAAAAAAACAAGGAAAAGAGCATGAAGGAATTTCTGGCAGACAATTGGAGAGATAAGAATATCATAATTTTAACGGATGGCACAAGAACTGCTCTTGTGTCAGCATCTGCAGGTAAGAAACCAATCAGGTGAAGCGGAAAAGAGCCGAATGTTCTCCAAATGGCAATTGATTAATAAAGCTATGTCGGTAAAGGACAGTTAAGCGTAACTATATTTGCCATGATGTTGTTTGCATCAACATTATAAACATTAAATAAACTCCCTATTCTCCATGTCTGGTTGTGTTCTCTATTACATGAATATAACAATTTTATATATTTGAATCTGTGTTTCTGGAATAGCATTGTGAAAAAATAAAGTATAATAAAAACTAAAGGAATATAAATAAGCTAAAAATTTCAACTAGTTTATTACTTTTAAATTATTTAGAAGGAATGAAAAAAGTGGCGGATGTTTAAATGGTATCTTAGGGATGACGACCAGGACATAGTTCTGTGATGAATGAATTAAGGTAATTCATCCATCATTATGATTAAATCGTGGTCATGGTCTATTAAGTGATTGTGGGAATTTTATAGTAAAAGCAAGCCTTTATAGATTTAGATCAAAAGAGCCAATTACTCTATGTCAATGGATGCTTGCATATGCACTGAAGCCATTTTAAGCATTCGAAGGATGATACCGAATGTATCCTTGCCTGGCAACCCAGAAAATGTGGTTGCTATGGGAACTCGGAGTACTCTGTACTGCTTCTACGCAGGACTGGTTTTCTGTGTATTGGTGTTATATACAGGGCATGTAAAAGAATCATGGTCTATCTGTAAAATGAGCTAACCACTATCTCTTCTACATGACTTTTGTGTCTTCAGCAAAAAAGCAGGACGCCACTGGAAACAAAGAACTTGCACTTTCAAGGGCTATCCTTGACCACAAGGTCTCAACAAGACCCTGTCACAGACGGTATATCCCCCCTCCCCCCTGATTGTTTGAAGAAAGGGTCAGAGTCAGAATTTGTATAAAAAGAAAATGGGAAGAAATCAGACAGCTGGACGCTAGACGAAAGGTGATCCTTATAGCTCACCCTGAGCATTTGCTAAGGTGAGCTAAAAATTATGTGATGGAAAAAAAAATGATGATATTTATGTGCTGTAGTACATCTGGGTTGGTCAGTTCAGTGGAAATAATATGATTCAGCACCATTTAAGGAATAAATCACAGGCTTTTGTGTTGAAGGGTCCAACCGGAACATGCCAATAATATGCACATCTCTTATTGATATTAATGTTTCCCATTAAGTTGTGTGAGATCCAGTCAGTAGTTGCAAAGAAATAGCGCAAAAATGAATGTTATTTTGTATACTTTCTGCATAACTAATCAAGGGCCATAACTCTGTGTTAAATGGTCCGATCCGAAAATACCAAGGATATGCCCATCACCTATTGAAAATGATGGTTGCCATGATGTTTGAGTAAAATCCAGTCAGTAGTTGCAGAGAAATAGCGCGGAAATGAATGTTACCGTATGATTGAAACATGCTGAGGATATCAGTATCTCCTATTGGTAATGATGGTTGCCATGAAGTTTTCTTAAAATCCAGTCAGTAGTTGCAAAGAAATAGCGTGGAAACGAATGTTACTCTACAAACATACTGCATAACTTATCAAGGGCCATAACTCTGTGTTAAATGGTCCAATCGAAACATGCCGAGGATATGCGCATCTCCAATTGGTAATGATGGTTACCATGAAATTTGTTTATAATCCAGTCAGTAGTTGCAGAGAAATAGTGCGTTAACTGTTACAAATGTTACTCTGTATACATACTGCATAACTAATCAAGGGCCATAACTCTGCGTTAGATGTTCCAATCGAAACATGCCGAGGATATGCCCATCTCCTTTTGGTAATGATGGTTGCCGTGAAGTTTTGTTAAAACTCTGTTAGTAGTTGCAGAGAATTAGCACAGAAACTAATTTTGGACGGATGAAAGGACGGATGCCAAAACAATATTTCCCTCCCGATTCCATTTGGGGGTTGGGGGGGGGGTGATAAATACAACAACTTGGCTTCATCAATCAAACCAATTGTTAAGAAGGAGATGTAAATAAGTAAAGTCATTATTTGTAGAGGATAATATATTTGGCAGAAACCATTTTGTCCATAAAATAAATATCTACAACATACAATTTTAACAAAATATTACAACATACATAAACAACAGACCCACCTCCTTCCCCTCACACACACTTATACACTAAGGCACACAGTGACATATGCAAATAGTTAAAGTTAAAAGGGCTGACTATATTGATAAAGCTCTGCCCAGAGTTATGGACCTTGTGTGTGAGATTTCCTCTCATCAATTTCTTTCCATAACTGAAATTTTGTTTCAGTAGCATAAGTAGAACAAGGGTTATCTTGAGGCCAAGAAATTGTGAAAAGGGGGGATAACACCAAAATTACTGAGGCTAGAGTTATGAACCTTGTGCATGACACTTTCCCTCATTAATTTCTTTCCATAAATGAAATTTAATTTCAATAGCATGAAATTGCTATAAAAGTGGAAATGCTCAAATAAGAAACCTTTGAAATGGACTATGCTCTTGTGTACTGCAATTCTTGTCCATAACGTCTACCCACATATGAAGCTTCAAGGTTATATGTCTCATAGTGCATGAGTTATGCCCTGGACAAAACTTAATGAAACAACAGGCAATAACTCCAAAAAAAATGATTTGCAGAATTAAGATTCTTGTGCACTGCAATTCTCCTTTGTGAGGTCTATCAACCTATGAAGTTTCAAGGTTATATGTCTCATAGTGCACGAGTAATGCTTTAAAAACAACAACAAAAAACAAGTATTAAACTGAACAAAGGGCAGTAACAAAATGAGCAGAGTTATGGTTCTTGTGCTTTGCACTTCTCCTCCATGTGATCTATGAAATTTCAAGGATATATGTCTCTGGTTATGCTCTGCACAAAAACTATATGTATGAAATTTAACAAAAGGAAGTACCTCTAAACAAGAGGGCCATAATGGCCCTGGGTCGCTCACCTGAGAACCAGGTATTAGTGGGAGGAAAAGAACTCTTCTGATATCGTGGAAAATGGGCTCTGCCCTCTGCCAGCTATAAATCAAGTGAGTCCTTTAGGACAATAATAATTTTCAAATTTGTACTATATAAATAAGGAAAAACAGGCTCCGCCCTGTTGTGGCCATGTTTTTCAACGGATCAAAATAATTTGAACAATCTTGGTAGAGAATATGATGCCCAGTTCTGCACTGCACTTCTCCTCCATGTGATCTATCCATCTATGAAGTTTCAAGTTCATAGCTTTGATACTTTGTGAGTTATACTCTGGACAAAAATTAAGTATGAAATTTAAAAAAGGGCAATAACTTCAAAAATATGATGCGCAGAGATATGGTTCTTGTGCACTGCACTTCCCCTTCATGTGATCTATCCATCTATTAAGTTTCAAGTAAATAGCTTTGATACTTTCTGGGTTATGCTCCGGACAAAAAAGTGTGACAGACAGACGGACTGACGGACGGGACAGATAGACAACTCCAACAAAAACGATATGTCCCCCCATATAAACATAGGAGGAGACATAATAATAAGCGACCGTCTTTAGTTGAAGGAACAAGAGCCACGTAGAAGATGTGTTGGACAAAAGAATATTTCATTTTTAAAAGAAAATATTTGGTAATGAAGACTAATCTTTAAAGTGATTATAGATATGAAACCCATGTGAAGACCTACTAATTCCTCTATTTTGAGGTCTACAAGTAAAATGTCAAGGTCACTGTGATAAAAATTAAGCCTGAAAAATAAAATAACAAAGGGCAATAACCAAAAAATTATGAAAGGTAGAGTTATCATTCTTATGTACTGCACTCCTTCTCAATAAGATCTATTCACCTATGAAGTTTCAAGTTGATACCTCAAATTCTTTTAAACTTATGCCCCCAGACAAAAATTAAGTCTGAAAAATAACAAAGGGCAATAACTAAAAAATTATGAAAGGTAGAGTTATCATTCTTGTGCACTGCACTCCTTATCCTCAATAAGATCTATCCACATATGAAGCTTTAAGTTGTTATCTCAAATACTGTTTGAGTTTTGTTCCTGACAAAAAGTAAGCCTGAAAAATAACAAAGGCAATAACTAAAAACTAAAAAAATATGAATGGTAGAGTTATCATTCTTGTGCACTGCACTCCTCCCCAATAAGATTTATCCACCTATGAAGTTCCAAGTTGATACCTCAAATTCTTTTAAACTTATGCTCCAGACAAAAATTAAGTCTAAAAAATAACAAAGGGCAATAACTAAAAAATTATGAAAGGTAGAGTTATCATTCTTGCGCACTGCACTCCTTCTCAATAAGATCTATCTACCAATGAAGTTCCAAGTTGATACCTCAAATTCTTTTAAACTTATGCTCCGGAAAAAAATTAAGTAAAAAAACAACAAACAAACGGCAATAACTCAACAAGAGGGCCAAGATGGCCCTGTGTCGCTCACCTTATTAAAATGGCTGTGATAGGCCAAATGACAAAAAACCTGGCATCTAAAGTGTTTTTCTAACATTTGACTAAGTGGCCTACATTTTGATCCTACCTGAATTTGCACTCAACTGGGAATTCATGCAGTCATCATTCATATCAAGTTTAATGAAAACTGGAAAAAAAATGTAGCCCCTGGTGTGTTCACAAGATTTTTCTAAAATTTGCCCTGGTGACCTACTTTTTGACGCTATGTTGCCCAGTTTTAAATTAAATTTAAAAAATGACCAAGTTACATTAAGGTTAGTCTAAAACTGTAATCTCTAAAGTGTTCACAAGATTTTTCTAAGATTTGACCTGGTGACCTAAATGTTAACCCTAAGTGACACAATTCTAAACTCATCCAAGATATCATGAAGACAAACATCCTGACCAAATTTCATGAAGATTGGGCCAAAACTGTTCACAAGGTTTTTCAAAGATTTGACCTAGTGACCTAGATTTTGACCCCACATGACCCATTTTCGAACTCATCTGAGATATGATGTAGACAAACATTCTGACCAAGTTTCATGAAGATTGGGCCAAAACTGTGGCCTCTAGAGTGTTCACAACCAACGCACGATGGACAAAAGGCAATCACAAAAGCTCATCCTGAGCGCAAGTGCTCAGGTGAGCTAAAAAAGGAGATATAAATAAGAAAGTAAAGTCTTTATTTATAGTGTATATTTTGCAGAAACCATTCTTCCATATGGTCCACATAAAAGAAACAATATAAATATTTACAACATACAATTTCAACAAAATATTACAACATACTGGTACATAATCATTAATAAATGACTGTCTTTAGTGGCAACATTTCACAAAAGAAAAAAAAAAAAATTAAGGCAGCTCATTCACAGATTTTCTATCTCCCTTGATTTGTTGTTGAAGTCTTTGTTTCCCAACAAATAAACTTAGGAAGTGTAGGTCACTTTGCACAGTAAAAGTTTTTTTTCAAAAACACCAAATCTAGGGAAACTGGTAAAATACAGAATACGGTATCCCCGAAGCAGTTACTTGCAATATCAAGTGACATGTTCTTGCTTGCGGTATCAAGTGACATGTTCTTGCTTGTGGTATCAAGTGACATGTTCTTGCTTGCGATATCAAGTGACATGTTCTTGCTTGTGGTATCAAGTGACATGTTCTTGCTTGTGGTATCAAGTGACATGTTCTTGCTTGTGGTATCAAGTGACATGTTCTTGCTTGCGGTATCAAGTGACATGTTCTTGCATGTGGTATCAAGTGACATGTTCTTGCTTGCGGTATCAAGTGACATGTTCTTGCATGTGGTATCAAGTGACATGTTCTTGCTTGCGATATCAAGTGACATGTTCTTGCATGTGGTATCAAGTGACATGTTCTTGCTTGCGATATCAAGTGACATGTTCTTGCATGTGGTATCAAGTGACATGGTCTTGCTTGCGGTATCAAGTGACATGTTCCTGCTTGCTATATCAAGTGACATGTTCTTGCTTGCGGTACCAGGTGACATGTTCTTGCTTGCGATATCAAATGATATGTTCTGCAATGTGGCGTCTTCACCAGCTCGGGTAGCGAATTTGTATGTTCAGCCTGTGAGCGCATGTGGAAGGATCGGTTGTGGTCAGTCAAGTGACAAAACACAAAATTTGAATTTCTAAATACATGTATAGGCTTTATAAATATAAATATAGGTTCAATATGCCATTCATGGAATGTTGCAGTGAGTGACCATGCACCTGTTGTTTGGTATTAATATATTATTACACACAGATATTAAAAGTAGTTACAAATCAAATTCTAAGTCAAAGACCATCTGTGAACAAGCTAGCTGCTTTATATGTAAATAATAAAATTTAACAAATATACAAAAAAAAATCCTTGAATATTAAGCAAAAGACTTGGACTGAAAATTCAAACCTGAGAATTATTTCTCTCATAATCAGTATAAAACATATTTTCTCAAATTCATCAAAATTATTGTCATATCAAAATAGGCATGGAGTAAAATAGCCAATTTATTTAATTAAGTAATATTTTAGTAGTGGCCTCTGATTTTAATGAAATCTGTCATGATCTGTTATAAGTTAAATAACAAAGCACAGTATGCAGATGAAATTGCTCATCTATTTGTTTTTGTTGTTGTTGTTCTTTTTTAAAGGAGGCAATAGTTAAAGTAAATATGTACTTAGAGTTATGGGCCCTGATGGAAATGTAGTCCATGTGATAATGAACAAGTATATGAAGTTTGAGGACAGAAGCATAAGTAGATTAGAAATTATGACCAAAGTTGAAGTTTTTCACTGTATCATTTTTTTAAAAGGGAGATCAATTTGGTCAAAATGGACCTAAGAGTTATGGCCCTTGATAGGGATGAAGCTCTTGTGTTAGGTAACAAGTATATGAAGTTTGATGACTAAAGCTTTAATATTTTAGTAGTTATGGCCGAGGTTTAAGTGTTTCATGATGACAACGCCATCAACGACACCAGTGATGACAATACCTTGACTATTTCTCTTTGAAAAGCAGACAAGCTAATAATGCTTAGTGCATATTTCAGCTTTATGATTTTCTGGGACTGGTATTCAGTTAAATGTAACAATTCTATATAACATTTATCTGAGAACCAAACATTCTTTAAAAACCTAGAAAGAAGAGGCAATTTCTTTTAAACCTTTGCAGATTGCACTATGATTTGTTTTAAAACAAAAAAGTCTTTACTGAACATACAATACAGTTGATACAGCCAGTATAAACTATTTGATACAATATGAGTATTTCTCTGGTAGTCCATAAACAATATAAATACATAAAGACTAAATGTCTCAGTTCAGACTGACAAAACCTTTATGAATTGTATCATTATTATCATTTGATATAACTAATTTACATCAACACAAGAATACATACATTCTTTAACACTGTTTCTAAAACAGTTGTAAGTTATTATTTTTTATTGTACAATACAGATCAATAAACATTTCAAGTTCAGGAAGGACATACATTATCCTTTACCTCATGAATATTCATGTACAAATTTATGACTTTATGAATATTTATTGACTGAACTTAAAACAGTATATAAAATTGTGATTTTTTCTTTGCCACAAGGAATGTGTAGAAACTGAGCTACAATGTTGTATGAGCAAAACAGAGGAGACCCTGATCAGACTACAGTGAAACATGCTTATAAAGAATTTCTAGGTACACAGCAAATTGGTTCATTATATCCGATTATCAATACAACTTAATTATAATGCATGGATATAATGTATTTCGTTATGGTAATTGATACCATTGGCTCATTTTTTTTGCTGTATTAAAAACATAAAGATAACTTACATGATAAAAGCAAGAGGACCAAGACGGCCCTGAATCGCTCACCTGAGTAATATTGCTTTCATTGCCTTTTACATGGTCATACTGAAAACAAAATCCATGCAGAAGAACAGCAATATAATCTTAATTCCACACAAAATGTTTACATGTGGTAAAAAAAACAAGTTAACTCTAGCATGGGATCATTTTTGACCCCAGGGCCAGGATTTGAAAACTTGGTTCAGGTCCACACAGGCATGTTACATACCAAATATCTAAACCCATGATCTTGTGGTTTCTGACAAGGATATCTTTTAAAATTCTTTCCTATGTAAGTCTATGTAAAATCAAGTGACCCCTGGGGCAGGGCCAATGACCAACTCTAGGACCATGATATGAATACACTTGCGAGATGTCAATTAGGCAATGTCTAAACTACAGGCCTTGTGGTTTCTGAGAAGATTTTTCTAGATTTTACTATTTAAGCCTATGTAAAATTAAGTGACTCCTGGGGCAGGGCCATGATTTGAACAAACCTGGTAGATGTTCATAAGGCCATTTTACACACTAAATATCTTAACTCGAGGCCTTGTGCTTTCTGACAAGAAGATTTTTTCTAGTTTTTTTTTTCTATATAAATCCATTAGTTAAATCAAGTGACCCCAGGGCGGGGCCAATTTTGACCCCAGATTCATAATTTGAACAATCTTGGTAGAGGTTCATAAGACAATGTTACACACCAAATATCTAAACTCCAGGCCTTGCAGTTTTGCAGAAAAAGATTGTCAAATTTTGCATTTTTAAAATCTATGTGACATACCTGTGACATACTTTTTCAACCAATCATAATAATTTGAACAACTTTTATATAGGGCATCATAAGGATGATTCCTGAGAAGTTTGGTCAAAATCCATTCAACAGTTTAGGTTGTTTAAATGAAATTGCTGATGCCGGACAGCTGGACGCATGCACATACTGACGCCAGACGCCGGATCAAATCTGACGTCATTTGACGTCATTGAAAATTAAAAATAAATGAATTTATAAATATAAACTTTTTAATTGCTGCAATACAATTTTCAAAAAGATTAAAAAAGATTGAGTCAAAAGTAATAATACCAGAGCAAAAGAAATTTTTCAAAATTATGCTTTTTGTCTATTGTATGACGTCATAACCACGTGACTTGTGATAAAGTCCTTCGGGAAATAGAAAGCAGACATCTTGGCCGATATACTGTCTAATTTTCATGCTTCTAACGCATTAGGTACCCTTGTAACATTGAAATAAAATTTTAAGACCTAAGTTCGAAACTCGGTTTTGCCATAAAATCTTAAATTTTTCGAATTTGAAAGACAAGGTGCACATCTACATCATAACATACATCTTCTGTGAAAATATCAAGATAAAATATAAAAAAATAAAGGCTCTAGAGCGCGAACAAACTTTTGAAGCTGACGTCAAATCTGACGTCAATGAAAATTAAAAATGATTGATTTTAAAAATTTGACCTTTTTTGTCGAGGCAATTTAATTTTCATGTTGCTCAGACACTGACAACATATTGAAATTAACTCTTAGATTTGGTTGGAAAATGACGAATAATAATAAGAATAAACATAACAAACCCTATACGTTTTCCGAAGGTTTGCGGAAAGCCGTAACAAGAGTCATGTTGACATGGCCATCCCTCGCCGAATGCTTGCTCTTTAGAAGATGTGTTGGAGAGTAGAATATTTCATTTTTAAAAGGAAATTTTTGGTAATAAAGACTGATGTTAGAAGTGATTATAGATATGAAACCCATGTGAAGACCTACTAATTCCCTTATTTTGAGGTCTACAGGTAAAGTCAAGGTCATTGTGACAAAAATTAAGCCTGAGAAATAACAAATGGCAATAACTAAATTAATGAAAGGTAGAGTTATCATTCTTGTGCACTGCACTTCTCCTCACCTATGAAGTATCATGTTGATACCTCAAATACTTTTTGAGTTATGCTCCGGACAAAAATGTGGGATGGAAGGACGGATAGATGGACAGACGGAGACTATTACCATTATACATATTGAAGGCGGCGGGGAATAAAAATGTGAAAATTCTGTAATTTTATCACTAGGTGAGAGTGAGGAATGGTATAAATCATAAATTCTTTCTCGTTTTTTGAAATTGTTGATCAAGTACTTAGCAATATTCCAAAATTTTCTGCAATATCCTTTTTCTTAAAACCTTTTTGAACTTCAGAAATGATTTCAAACTGAGTCTCCAAAGTAATAGCTTTAGGTTTTAAACCTAGCTCTATCCATTTTCATTCAATATAATTTTATAAAATCTGTATGAGTGTAACAACACAACTTTAGAAATGAATCAGCTCAAGTCAAATTTCATGGTATTGTTTTTATTCTTAACAAATAATTAATTATAAAACTTTTTACAGGTAGATATGTGATAACAAATCAAGCCATCATTTCTGTGCATAACCGTTAGGGGTTATTAACAGCCAGAGGCAATTACCTGTCGTCTGTTTGTTATACTGTCAAAAATAAATTCGCTAAATCCGAGCTGATTTGCATTAAAATATGTATCACATTACTTCAGAAAAAATGTTATAAAAGTTTTTTTTGCTATATCCAATTTGTTCTGACCAGACATATAAATAAAGAAGGGTGATGATTGGGAATTTTATTTTGTTTCATTATAATTTTTTCATTAATCCTGTTTTATAAGTGATGCATGTATTATAATACATCACTTACAGTGCAAGAGTATGGTTTTCTTCACTGTATATTATTAAATATTATTTTTTTTTTTCAAAGCTATTTATGATTTATCCAAGAATATTTTTTTTCCAATTACTAATAAATATCACACTAAGTACTTGTATACTGTTTCTTTTTTTTGGGTTTAGCATTCCACTCACAGTATTTCTGTAATTTGGGGACATCTTGGGACAGATATAGTGTTTCCACTCTTCAGTATCATGCCATAGAAGACTTAATTACATATGGCATGGTAACAAACCCAGTCACATTATCCTGGACTGGGTCAACCAGTCCAGGAACTACACTTATATGATGAACACCAAGCAAAGGAGCTATATCAGTACCATTTTTGTACCTTTGGTATGTCACAGCCAGGGATTGGATCCAGGACCTCCCACTCCCGATCACTCAACCACTGAGGACTGTGCAACTGCTGTATGTGTCCGTGTCTAATCAAATTGGATTTTTGACTAAATGTGGAATCACACACAGTAGACATATAAGGTTTCTCTCCTGTGTATATTCTCATGTGACTTAAAATTTGACTTGAAAGAAAACATATGATCACACACAGTCAGTGTCCGACAAATCCTATGCCCGAAGCCCATGGGCTACCAAATTTGTTGGCCGGATTACCATCTTATACGTTAGTAGCCCGCCGGGCTACTGCCATTTCCTGTGTCTGGTTGCCCAGTGCCATCAAGCCGTGTACACCCTTGGGGAGCAGTGGTCCAGTGGTAGGACACGCGCTTCGGGATCGAGGGGTCCCGGGTTCGAGTCCTGCCAATTTCCTTGAACAAGAAATTTATCCCGCATTGTTTCACTTCACCCAGGTGTAAATGGGTACCTGAGAGGGCGGTATAATTCCGTGGCGCCATGGTGTGGGCTGCCATAAGAGGAGTGAAAGACTCCCCAGGGAGATCGATAGATAGATACAAGTAGCCCGATGACCAGGGGTAAAAGCTGTAAAGTCGGTGAACGTGCCCAAGGCATGAAACTTAGACTGTAAAATGCATTTACTTTACTTTTACACCCTCTTCAATACTACACAGTATATCATGTAATGAAAATACCTACTGAGATCACTGATAAGGTATCAATAAAAAGGTGGAGTCATTCGCCTGTTGGCCGTATCAATCGATCCAATCAATGGACAACAAAGATGCTTGCGGATTACTCGGATAGTTTCGTATCTTTGATTTTTGTAGATGTTTGCAGACACTTTCAACAGGAATAGTTTTCCTACTTATAAAACCTAGACCAATATTTGGCAACATTCTGCATGCCAACACTATCCCAACTTGATGTAGGAAAAGTAAAAAGAAAACCATGAATATCATCAAAAAGTAAATTTTAAGTTCCTATATTATCCGTCATAAACAGACGCCATATCTCGGCTTCAACTGCACGACAATAAACACATTTTTAACCAATTTTGAATGATTTTTCTCATATGCAATGTAAGAAATAACTTTTCTCAGAATTTCTAGGCAATATAATCATACATGTGTTTTTAATTACCTATTTTACTCTGGTAATTGTAATTATTTGATCACTGTCATGTCATGGGTTTTCGCAGATTTATTTTCCAGTTTCTTAACAAAGAATAATTGATTAAGAGCATCAAAATACACTTGTACCAGGGGAAAAACACTTTTTTGACTCTATCAAACCTGAAAATTGGCAAATGAAAACTGCAGTCCCAGTTTTGTTCTATTTTACGTGTTCAAGGGAAGTAACTACAAATAAGTGAAAGATAAAAACACAAGAGGGCCATGATGGCCCTTAATCGCTCACCTGAGAAATATTGCTTTCAATGGTTTATAATATGAACATACTTAAAGTTAGAAGTAATGTTACTACCTTGTGTCTCGCTAGCGCTCGACACGGTAGTAAATCCGTCCCTATATACTCTATGGAGCAGAGCGGTCGTGATTCACAACCGCTGATTTTTCAAGAAGATGAAGCAAAAATATGCAACTAAAAACACATTGGGCTATCTATTGACAATTAATCTCCTATCACAAAGCGAGAAAAGTATCGTCAATGTCATTTTCGAAGTTTGTAAGCACTTTTTCTGAAACCGACGTGTGTTACTGTGTTCTAATCTGATCTTCCGGTATCATTCAACTCGGAAACGAAATCCGATGATTTTGAAAATGTTTGTGTATTGAAGGGTTGCAAAGTGTTTTCTTTTGAAAATACGACCAAAATCGGTAACACTTTCATAAGATACACCGATTTATAGTTGCAAAATCCGCTGTCAAGCCGTATTTACGAAAATCAATTTTGCTCCAATAAATTATGAACATGGAATCGTAACGTCGGTGGCCCGAAGGATTCGCCACAAGACGTTTCGACATCGTAACTAACTTAAAGTGGGACCAATTTTGACACAGGGCCATGATTAAAAACAAACTTTGGTAAGGTCATTATTTTAACAACTTTTGTAGTAGTTCACAAGACAATTCTACATACCAAATATCCAAGCTCTAAGCTTTGCAGTATTTCAGGAGATGATTTTTCTATTTTTCCTATGTAAAATCAAGTGAACCCCTAAGGCAGGGCCAATTTTCACCCAAGGTCCATGATTTGAACAACTTAAGTAGAGATCCACCAGACAATACTACATACCCAATATCTTAACACCAGGCCATGTGGTTTCTGATGAGATTTTTCTAGGTTTTCCCTATATAAGCCTATGTAAAATAAAGTGACCCCTGGGGCAGGGCAAATTTTGACCCTAGAGCCATGATTTGAACAATTTTATAAAGGTTTATAAGACAATTCTACACGCTGTAGGCCTTACAGTTTTGCAGGAGAAGATTTTCTAAGATTGCATTTTAAAATCTATTTTTAGCTCCTGTGACCTACTTTTTCAACCAATCATAATAATTTGTACAATTTTGTTGGAGGACATCATAAGATTGATTCCTGTGAAATTTTGTCAAAATCCCTTCAGCGGATTAGGAGGAGATGTTGTTTAATGGAAAAAGTTAATGCAAGACGCACGCATGCACGGACAGATGGACGGACGACAGACGCCGGACAAAAGGCAATCATAAAAGCTCACCATGAGCACGTTGTGCTCAGGTGAGCTAATTATCTAAGCTCTAGGCCTTATGGATTCATAAATGAAGATTTTTAAGATTTTCCTATATAACTCTATGTAAAAGAAGTAACCCCTGGTGCGGGGTCATTTATCACCACAGGGCTATGATTTGAACAATCTTAGTAATGAACCATTAGATGATGCTACATACCAAATATCTTAGCTCTAGGCCTTATGGTTTCATAGGAGAAGATTTTTAAAGTTTTTCCTATATAAGTCTATGTAAAACAAGTGACCCCCGGGGCAGGGCCAATTCTAACCCCAGGGTCATAATTTGAACAACTTTTGTAGAGATTCACTAGACAATGCTACATGCCAAATATCTTAGCTCTAGGCCTTATTGTTTGATAGAAGAAGATTTTTAAAGTTTTTCACTATATAAACCTATGAAAAATAAAAAGGACCCCTGGGCCAGGGCTAATTTTGACCCCAGAGTCATGATCTGAACAAATTTTGTAGATGTTCATAAGAGAATTCTACATACCATTTATTAAAGCTCTACAGTTTTGCAGGAGAAGATTTTCTAAGATTGCATTTTAAAAATCTATTTTTAGCTCCTGTGACCTACTTATTCACCCAATCAAAATAATTTGAACAACTTTGATAGAGGTCACGATATCATGATAAGGATGATTCCTGTGAAGTTTGGTCAAAATCCATCCAGTGGTTTAGGAGGAGAAGTTGTTTAAAGGAAAATTTGAAGCAAGACGCACGCACGGACGGACGACGGACAAAAGGCGATTACAAAAAGATAAGAAAAATTCAAGTAAACAGTATTTTATTTATTCATATTTTTCATATATAAAATAAATATACATGTGTATTTTAAATATAATTTTTATGTTCTTTGAAATTCTTACCATGAAAATTTTGTTTTTTTTATTTCAATGAGATCTTAACAGTTGAATATGTTATGCAAAACATATTTGCTGATATAGTGTATGTCATAAGGCTAAGCTTTTGGAATATGTAATATTTATGCATGTAGGATTAATGGCCTGAAAGTTTTACATTCTACTTCATAATAAACATATGGGTACATGTATGCTTTTCTGGTTAACCCTTTCCCTCATATAGACTCATTTTGACGCACTCAATAGGTACCACATAAAGCCTGATCTCCAGAAAACCACAGTAAAACCTTACCAAATTTAATTACAAAATCCTCATTTCCAGACCACTGAGGAGCAGCGAACAGCATAAAACCTGATCAGCCTGCGAGTTACTTGCAGGCTGATCTGGTTTTATGCTGTTCGCATAGGTCTTTTCATGGTTTCCTCTATGAGGGAAAGGGTTAAACTAAAGTTCACTGCTACTGATGTCTTTGACTGATTCTAACATTTTAAATGTTCCCTCTGATTTTTGTAACTGAAAACTACACATTGTATGTATTCTCATGTGATTGTTTAGGGTCGACTTTCCAGGAAATGTATTATCACACATAGTGCACTTGTATGGTTTCTCTCCTGTATGTATTCTCATGTGCATGGTCAGATGTGACTTTCGAATAAATGTATTATCACACATAGTGCACTTGTATGGTTTCTCTCCTGTGTGAATTCTAATGTGGTTCATCCGGGTCCACTGATGAGAAAATGTTTTATCACAAACAGTACACTTGTATGGTTTCTCTCCTGTGTGAATTCTCATGTGCCTGGTTAGGAGTCCCTTTAAATGAAATTTTTATCACACATAGTGCACTTGTATGGTTTCTCTCCTTTGTGAATTCTCATGTGCCTTGTCAGGCTCAACTTTTCATGAAATGTATTATCACACACAGTACACTTGTATGGTTTCTCTCCTGTTTGAATTCTCATGTGCTTGGTCAGGGTTGAAACATAGTACACTTGTATGGTTCTCCCTGTGTATTCTCAAGTGCCTGTGCAATGCAACTTATCACTAAAGGTACTGTTACACACAGTACACTTGTATGGTTTTTCTCCTGTATGTGTCCATCTATTTTTAACCAAGATTGACAAAATGTGTAATCACACTCAAAACATTTGTAAGGTTTTTCCTGTGTGAATCAAGATGTGTTTGGTCAAGTGTGACTTTGTCACTGAATTTATTGTCACACACTGTACACTTGTATGGTTTTTCTCCAGAATGTCCCTTTGTTTTAACAAATTTGACTAACAATAATCACTCTAAGTATTGGGACCCCTAATTTTTGTGACACCCTTGATTTGGGGGAAAATATTTATTTTTCATGCCTCTAAATTTTGGGACACCTTTAATCTGTTGGTTTTTTTTTACTGAATATAATTTTTGTGACAAATTCTTCTCGCATTCTTACCACTTACCAAATTATTTTTTCATTATACCTATTTACAATTTTTGTATGGCTTTTTAGAAGCTAGTGCATGAGATTTACTTTGCAGTGATATTTACTTAAAGCAGGTGAAGTATTATTAGTTAATCCAATTAATAAACCAGACAGATATTCCAATTGTTTTTCTTCATTTCCCATATCTATCTGCTCTACCCCCACCCATAAACATTGTCTGTATAGGATGTAAAAACAACATCACCTCTCAGAGGACAGAATGGGATGGGAGGTGTGTGTACTGTATCTCTGTGCATGTGTCATTAATTGACAATCAAGGACAATGAGCAGACAAGAACAAACCAACTGACAGCAGGCTAAGAAATGTTCTGAGACTGCATATGTGCTCTGTTTTGACATAACTCCATGTTTTCTTATTAATTAAATCAGATATCTATATAAACCAATGAAATACATTATTCTTATTGACCGGAAGAAAGTGTAATTTTGATAATTACTTTTTAATTGATGTAAAATAAAGTTTAACTTTTTAAAACAAATCTTTTCTATTACTAAAGAATAGTATGTATATAGATTTATGTATGTGTTAGATAAAAAATTTGATAAACAAGAGAATGTGTCTGTGAGACAATAATGCCCCATTAGGATATGGTCAGAACCAAACATTTGCTTGTATTTTTGAAAGATTGTAATACAGGTAAACCTTAGTCAGAAAAACTAATTTTGATTTTTCATCCAACCATGAAATATTGGTAAACTTGAGGCAGAACAATCATTTTTTCAATGTTCATCCAACTATAAAATATTGGCCAAAGCCATAAATTTGCATAATTTTTAAATAGGTCACATCATGATGTACAAGTGTATCAAGTTTCATAATGATATAAAGTCATCTTCTTAGAAGACAAGAGGGCCATAGAGGCCCTAAATAGCTCACCTGAGTATACGGTAACCCAAGGAACATCTGTGCTAAAATATTTTGAAATCTGGCCAGTAGTTCAAAAAGGAGATTATTTTTAAAGTTTTCATAATTCATTTCTTTCTATTGCCAATGCAACCAGAATTCTTCATTAATCAGGGGTTTTTTTAGCAACTTTTATGACGGTTCACCAAGGGACCATCCCTGCCAAGTTCTGTCCAGCAGTTTCAGGGGAGATGTCGTTCAAACATTTCACTATAATAATATATATATGGTAAATTAGCCCCATTCCTGGAGACCATACTTTTCAAGGATCAAAACTTTTTTTCGCAATATTGGTAGAGGGTTACCCAAGGAACATCCCTGCCAAGTTTAATCAAATTCTGTCCAGCAGTTACAAAGGAGATGTTGTTTAAAGCAAATTGTTGACGACGCACGAAGGATGCAGGGTGATCCTAATAGCTCACCATGAGCACACTGTGCTCAGGTGAGCTAAAAAAAAACTCAAACTCAAAAGTAAAGCTTAGGTGTGACAGACAGACGGATGGACAAATGGACGGATGCACAGACTGAAAATCTATTATGCCCCCCAACAGAGTTGGCAAGGGCATGAAAAAAGTTGTTTTTTTCTTTCCCAATACTTAGAGTGATTACAGTAGACTAAATGTAGGATCACACTGAGGCCATTTGTATGGGTTTTCTCTTAAGTGACTCAACATATGTTGGATC
The DNA here is from genome assembly GCA_021229015.1 of Solen grandis. Lineage (NCBI taxonomy): Eukaryota > Metazoa > Mollusca > Bivalvia > Adapedonta > Solenidae > Solen > Solen grandis. Next base: position 34,477,137 of record CM037782.1, on the reverse strand, counting down.
AAGGTTGACTTATTCCATGCAGTATCATTACACAAATCATACTTGTATGGTTCTTCTTATCTCTGGATTTCCATGTGTACACAGTATACTTGTATGAATGCTGAAACAGAAAATAATTTATTTGAATGAATAACTAGAAATGTGTCCATAGGACATGGATGCCCCTGCCATTTTGTTTATTAGATGCTATTTTTGTCAGTGAATATGATGAAAAATTGGAAATATAAAAAGATGATTTTAAGATTAAATGAGTGTTGTGACCCTGATCTAAACCAAGTGATGCGACTCTGACCTTCAAGCTAGTAACCTGTACTTGTTTTGTGACACATTGTTTTATGCTAAGGATCCCTTGTGCCAAAACATGCCTATATACAAAAAGATACAGCCTAAACAGGACTGCTTACACAGATTTTAAACTAAACTGCTGTGACCTTGACCTTGAAGCTAGCAACTTGGTTTTTGTTTGAGCAAAGTTATTTCAAAACACAACTATTCACAACAAAGTTAAAGCCAGGACACCATTTAAAGGTCAACCAAGTGCTGTGACTTTCAAGCTAGCAACCTGGTTATTGTTTGCAAAGCATCATCTTGTCCTAAGGATCACTAGTTCAAATTATTTGAAAAACCACCAAGTTACAGCTGGGACAAGATTTTAAGGTCAACTGAGTGCTGTGACCTTGAGCTTCAAGCTAGCGACCTGTTTCTTGTTCACAATTACTTGTGCCAAGTTATTTTAACAAGAGGGCCATGATGGCCCTAAATCACTTACCTGAATTCAACTGCTAGTGAGAAAATGCTTAAGTGAGGAAAAAAATTTACACATAATAAATAATATAGTATTTAAATTTTATTAATTTTTAGTTCAGGTGGCCATCTTGGTAGGCAGACCTAAACGATTTTAGCTATTTTTGCTAAGTACTACCTTAGGATCATTCCTGTAAAGTTTCATCAAAATCTGCTCAGCCATTAAGAAGATGTCATTTAAAGATTTTCTATTTTTAACTCTGGCAGCCATTTTGGTTGGCAGATCATAATGATCTAAGCTAATTTTGCTCAGTACCACCTAAGGGTCATTCCTGTAAAATTTCATCAAAATCTACTCAGTGGGTTAGGAGGAAATGATGTTTAAAGATTTTTCTATTTTTAGCTCTGGTGGCCATCTTGATAGGCAGACCTAAACGATTTTAGCTTTTTTGCTGAGTACCACCTAAGGATCATTCCTGTAAAATTTCGTCAAAATCTGCTCAGTGGTTTAGGAGGAGATGCTGTTTAAGAAAAATTCACGACATACACCAGACAAAGACTGACCATACATATGATAACAAAGTTACAGCTGGGACACAAATTCTTGCAAACACACAATGACAGGTGTAACACTACATGCCCATCGCCATTTCATGGTGGGGGCATTGGACCTGCATCTAAAACATTGTCCCGAATTCACACAAGAAGTCACATGATGTCTTAATTTGAATATTAGAGCATGGCTGACATTTGTTTTGATCATTTGGGACAGCGAAAACAACTCGTCTCACGCGCAAACGGTGAAAAGGTAAAATACCCCGAAAACTTGTTATACCCCGAAAACTGGTAAGTCAACCATATATGTTCACATCAGGACACTAACTGACCTCCTGGAGGTTACATTTTTTAAGGGAATAACTTTATTTTAGTAATCATGGCAGAGGGTCCAGAGGTAACAATTTTAGCAAAGTAAAATTTAATTCTGACAATTTCAGTCATAAATGATGAGTGCTGTGGACAGGCGGACCTTGCAGCTAGTATAAACAAGGTGGTTTTAAACCTTTATTCCAATAATATTGGTAAGAACTGAAGGATCAGGTCCCATACCTAGAGAAGCGTACAAAAATGGAATACGTGGATTAACATATCAAAAACAAGTGAATAAATCTTCATATCAAAGAATGCAAATTTACAGCAATGTTCTTTTTGATGCAAAAATGTTATGCGCAGGAATTTCTGTAGAAGCGGTAAATGGCGAAGTCATAACAAGGGAAGTAACCCAGACCCGAAAACAGGTCGTACTAAAACGCTGACGAATCTGCTGACGATAAAGAACATATAATATAGTAAACTGCTGACCATGTATACAAAGAAGGATATCGGAAAACGCTGACGATATGTAATATAGAAGGAAATATTGTGCTAATGTTTGGTTAAGATATATATGTATTTTTTTCTGTAATAAGAAGGGGGAAACTTAATTGAGTTTATTTAATTTTTTTTCTACATTTGATTTGGAGGAAATAGAAAAAAACGTATTTTTATTTGTTTTTATTTTAACTATCATTATATACATCAGACCCGGATCCAACAGGGGGGCCTCCCCCCCCCCCCCCAGTTGCCCTGGTCATACTTTTCCTAGGCTATAAAACCCTTTATAACATCATAGTAGTGTTATCTAGAGGAAATCCCCATCGCAAGCCCCCATATTAAACCACCCGTATAACCACCTGACCAGCCAGACTCCTATTGTCTTATCCCCCTCTGCCCCCTCCCATTATGTCAATGTATAGGTAATCCGAACCGGCAGTCGTCCATGACTGTGTGAAAAGCATGTGTTTAGGGTACTGCGGACACATTTACTGATTTAGAGAAATTTACATGTCCTCTACCGAGCGATCAAACAAATGGGAAAAATAGGCAATTACCAAAAGTTTGTATCAGTTACAACTATAAACTATTCTAGACAAATGTAGTTTAAGAAATAGCATAAAATTAGCCACTAAAAACAACTAAGCTGGACATTATAATGTAATTATGGCATCGAAACAATTTCACTAGAGCCCAAAAGAATTAATGGAAAAAAACCCAACTAATTTAACTAAATCTACTCAACGAAATTTTCAATTAACTTTTCTCTTCATGTATAAAGTTTTGAATCTTGCATTTAAAGCGGGCTAATTATCTGCCGACAGGTTGATGAACTGTCAGGTATGAAATATTGCCGATTTCGTTTTGAATAAGGTTATGATTATAATTATTTATTTTTTTTTTTTTTTTTTTTTTTTTTTTGCTGTAGCATAAAAAATCTCACTTGTGTTTCTAAATGTCATCAGCTTTACTATTTTTTCATAACCTTTTAAGTATTATTTTTATGAAACTAACTCCTCTAAATATTTTCCCTGAAAGGAATAAATACAAACAGTTGGTCGATACATTGTCATGTTCACTTTTTTAATATTTACAAATAATCTACATGTATGTGTGTTCATGGTCTTTTAATATAGACACCCTGGTGTATTTTAAATTTATATATATATATATAAACAAGAGGGCCATGATGGCCCTGTATCGCTCACCTGAGTACCATTGCTACAACTGATGTCAAGGTTTTTAAACAGACAAGGATTCTGATATAACTTAATCTAAAACATTTTACCCCTGACAATACTACACACCAAATATCTAAGCAATGGGCCATATGGTTTCAGAGAAGACTTGGGCGCAGGGTCATTTATCAGCGTAGGGCCAAGACTTTGAAAATCTTTGTAATGAACCATTAGATGCTACTACATACCAAAAATCTTAGCTCTAGGCCTTATTGATTCATAGAAGAAGATTTTTTAAGATTTTCCTATATAACTCTGTGTAAAACAAGTGACCCCTGGTGCGGGGTCATTTATCACCATAGGGCTATGATTTGTACAATCTTGGTAGTGGCCCGTAAGATGATGCTTCATACCAAATATCTAAGCTCTAGGCCTTATGCATTCATAGAAGAAGATTTTTTAAGATTTTCCTATATAACTCTATGTAAAATAAGTGACCCCTGGTGCGGGGTCATTTATCACCATAGGGCTATGATTTGTACAATCTTGGTAGTGGCCCATAAGATGATGCTACATACCAAATATCTAAGCTCTAGGCCTTATGGATTCATAGAAGAAGATTTTTTAAGATTTTCCTATATAACTCTATGTAAAAAAGTGACCCCTGGTGCGGGGTCATTTATCACCATAGGGCTATGATTTGTACAATCTTGGTAGTGGCCCATAAGATGATGCTTCATACCAAATATCTAAGCTCAAGGCCTTATGCATTCATGGAAGAAGATTTTTTAAGATTTTCCTATATAACTCTATGTAAAATAAGTGACCCCTGGTGCGGGGTCATTTATCACCATAGGGCTATGATTTGTACAATCTTGGTAGTGGCCCATAAGATGATGCTACATACCAAATATCTAAGCTCTAGGCCTTATGATTCATGAAGAAGATTTTTTAAGATTTTCCTATTTAACTCTATGTAAAACAAGTGACCCGTGGTGCGGGGTCATTTATCACCATAGGGCTATGATTTGTACAATCTTGGTAGTGGCCCATAAGATGATGCTACATACCAAATATCTAAGCTCTAGGCCTTATGGATTCATAGAAGAAGATTTTTAAGATTTTCCTATATAACTCTATGTAAAACAAGTGACCCCTGGTGCGGGGTCATTTATCACCATAGGGCTATTATTTGTACAATCTTGGTAGTGGCCCATAAGATGATGCTACATACCAAATATCTAAGCTCTAGGCCTTGCAGTTTTGCAGAAGAAGATTTTCAAAGTTTGCATTTTTAAAATCTATTTTTAGCTCCTGTGACCTAATTATGCAATGGACCAGAACCATTTATACAACTTTAGTAGAGCTTCATCCAAGGAAAATTCCTGCAAAATATTTTTCAAATTGGCCAAGCCGTTTCGGAGGAGATGTTGTTTGAAGCAATTGTTGACGCCGGATGCACAGACGCACGCACGGACGACGGACAAAAGGCGATCAGAAAAGCTCACCTTGAGCACGTTGTGCTCATGTGAGCTAAAAAAAAAGAATAAGAAATGTAAGAATTTGAAAATTTCAATCTGCCATAGTTTGGTACAATCCACATTTTGGGACAATGTATATGTAGATGACCACTAAATCAAATCAAATCCAGGTACAATGTAATCAGTTATTGAAGAATGTTATTAATAAGTCCACGAATACGAAATACTAATGAACAGAAAACACAATTAATGTGCGAAATAAAACGCATATTAAGGATTTTATATTAAATATCAACATCTTTTATTACTGAATATTGTTTGTTTTGTCACTGATTTAAAGTTATAAAAAATCGACACGCAGAAGGGGCCCAAACCTTCTGCAACTGTCCGACCCTTAAACGTGCGCCTGATTTTTTTTTAATCTGGGAAGTCTGTGTGTGAAGGTTGCTTCCATATCGACAATTAGACAGTCAAGATTACCAAGTTCGAACCTAATACAGCAAGTAGCCGGTATTCCCTTCCACATATTTGACAAAATATGTTTAAAGGGATTTTTTTCCTCCAAAAACACTTATTATTTTTTATGCCAGTTTGCGGTGGAAAAAGCACGATACACCTAGTAGTTATTCAATAACATGGCTTTGTGAATGTAAAATATAAAATTATATCGCTCAAAGCTCAGTCCCAATTGACATTTTTTTGCCTAGAAGATGTACTCCCAATCGAAATTGATGAGCCTCGGGAGGTGTCGGGAACAGATTCCCCTGTGTCCCGCGGAAACTTCGAAAGCGTCCCAAGCCATGTGGAGTCATCGGGAGACCTTGGGAGAACTTCATTGCTTGCATTTGTTCTCGAAGTTTTATCGGGAAAAAACAGGCCGGGAAAACATACACATAGCTTCCCGGAAGCTCCTGGTAAACATTCACGGAGCTTCCGCGAACTATTTTTCTCCTCCGAGGAATCCCCTAGGCTTCGGTGATGTCTCGAAGGTTCGGCGACCTTTCTGTGACATTCCAAATCTTGTGATAGAATCTCAGAATATTCACAAAAATCGGCAAGCGCACTCTAAAATTTGTTGCTTTTTTGTCAACCTTCGCCTGAGACGGTCAAAAAGACCATGGGACATTGCTGGGGGCATCCTCATAACCACCCAAAAGTCCTCCCTGGATTTTGTCTCTTAATTCCATCACCAAATTCTCATAATCTCCATAATCTTCCCCGAGGCACCTAGGGTGGCTCGATACAACGTTACGTCCCCTTATCTACGGGGATATTCCCCCGATGATGTTTCAAATTCGGTGAAGCTCCGGGGCACCTTCCCCGATCATCAGAGAAATGTCCCGAGATTCGGGAGTCATCCCCGATAATACAAGGCCATTGTATCATAGCCGAAACATCAGTGAAAGTTTCAACGGACCAATCCCGAAGCTTCTCATGGGACTGCTCCGTCTTTTTGGCTCAAACATCTGATGCCATCGGGAGAAAATTTTTGTTGTATTTGCACATTCTCCAGTGGGACCTAGGCATTAGATCAATGGTCTTCAAGTTTCGAAAAAAAAAAGAAAAACAACCTTCACTTTTATCCCCAGATACCTTTTAGAATGCATCTCCGTCACACTAAAAATATTTCTCCGGGGGAGCATACCCCGGACCCCCTCCCCCCTAAAACGCACATCACATATCAAATATTAAATAAACTCAATAAAGTTCCTCCTTTTATGCATTGGTAACAATACACATATATCTTCACCAAACATCAGCACAAAATTTCCTACTACATTACATATCGTCAGCGTTTTCCGATAGCCGAAATCCTTCTAAGTTCTTTGTATATATGGCCAGCAATTTTCCACGTATTAAAGTGCTGACTAGATAGATATAGAGTGAATGTGCTTAACTCATTTTACCTTTTGATCAGTTCAGTTTTGTCAGGAAATTGCATACACATTGTATTTACTTAATTATTGTTATTTATAATTAACCCGATATTTAAAAAGATAAATGATAATAGAGCATATGTTTCTAATTATGGGAAAATTATGTTTTTATCTATTTCCTTCAAGTCAAATGTAAGAAAAATAATAAGTAAACTCAATAAAATTCCTCCTTTTAATTATTGGTAAAAATACACATATATATCTTAACCAAACACGCATAATACAAAGTATGTGTATATCTTCTTGAACAGCGTAACTAAGACTAAACCCATGTCCTCCATATCCTACGCAGATGCACTTACCACACAACCTAAGTTGAAACGAAGCATAACTGGGTAAAATGACACATATATGATCACACATAATACATTTGTATGTTGTTTTTTTTCTCCTGTGTGAATATATCATTATCTTGAAGTTCAGAGAAAAAAATATATATGTCATGCTCAGATCCAGGAATTTGTCTCATACTTCCATCTATGAAATTCACTGTACGTGTGTGTGTGGGGGGGGGGGGGAGTTACTCTTAAAAATGTCAGTTGGGGGGGGGGGGGGCTCTTAAAATCTCAATACAGGTAAGGATGTTGGTGGGGCACCACATATTAAAATATCACAGATCAAACCACTATATTTCTTTCTAGATATATAAAATTAATACCCAAATCCCAGAGGGGGACATGCCTCTTACCCTAAGGGGGACATGCTCCTTTTCGAAATTCTTTTATGCATGTTTTAGGGATAATAGCCAAATCTCAGGAGGGTCCGGATCCCCAGTCCCCCACTCTAGATCTGTGCATGTATGTTGAATACATATATTCTTCAGCTTTCTTTTTGCAGAACTGTAAGACACATGTGTTCACAATAAGTGTGAGGATGTGAATGGATGTGAAAGCTTGGTCAAATACAAACCTAGGATATATGTGTTAAAGCTGTAGAAGCAATGTCGACGGGACATTCAACCATTTTGTGGGTTTAGAGAGGCTTAAACTGGCATCCCAACATGGAGACTGAAAAGTGCTGCAACAAGGCAAGCAAGGTTTTTAAAAAATGTCTCTTTTTACTACAACAAATAGATGGACTTCAGTCAACATCAACAAGACAAGGTATCAAACTTCATTCTGTCTCAATATCATTTCGTGGATGGAGAGCACTTCATTCTTCACTGTACAGAGATTCTGAGCCACAGCCAAACAAAAATGAAAATTATGGTTCATAGTTGAATATATTGGGACATTTCCGGAGCAACAACAGCACAGATCATGTAAAACAAATGACAACCCGGTCTACATTCATACAAAAACGAAGGTAATAGACAACCTTAAAGAACAACTAACAATACTTTGAAGGCTGTGTAGCATATCATTAACAACAAAACAAATGACGACAACAGAATGAATGCCAACTTAAGAACTTACAACAATGTATGAATTAAACAAATCCCCCAAAAAAGCTGATTAGACCATTGCAGTGGAAGAAATGTCAAAGACTTATCCCTTAGTGAAGTGTTAGGCATATCCATGGAATACACCAACCAATTATCACGTTTTATGACCAGCAAATTGCTGATGTCAAGTGATTTTGCTGCAAAGATGGGGGTCGTGTACTTGGAATTGACAAAATGTACAGTCTTGGTGATTCTTACATGACACCAACAGTATATAAGGATCAGTCTGTCTTGAATAGGACAACAAATGAACACTGAATATGATTTGGACCAGTTATACACACCCAATAAAATGACCAAGACAAACTCCTCGTTAATTCACCAGATTGCAGACAATCTGACCAATTCCGATTTATGTCAACTAACCATCGGCAGTGATAAAGAATTATCTTTCAAGGCATCCATTTAGAGTTATTTTCCTGGAAGTACTGATGTTTTATGCACAAGGCATTTAAAACAGAACTTTAATAAATACATGATGACCAGATTGGATATAACATCAGCCATTGAAAATAATAAATTTGGTGTTCAGTGAAAATGGTGTGTGAAGGCCTAGACATGAACACATGATTTTTACATCCTAAAAACTGATGAAAGTTGTTAAAAAAGGATAACTATAATACGGGGAAACAAATAACTACTTATTTAGAAAAAGAATTAAGCACACCTCTGCCACATGTGATAGAATCCGTTAAAAAAAAAGTTCCCCAAAACTGGACTAACAACAACTGCAAAAGTGCAAATTGTATACTGAATTCAGCAACACACTGGTTCAGTTCAGTCAGGTAAACATGCCATGCCTAAAGTCATTACTATGATGCAAGATATTAAGACTAGTGAACAAGTGGAGAGGTGCCGTGCAATAAGGAACATTGGAAACTTTAAACTAGATCAGCAGTTCATCCATCATCAGATGTCAATAGGGCAACAACGGAAAAAAAAACAAGGAAATGAACATGAAGGAATTTCTGGCAGACAATTGGAGAGATAAGAATATCATAATTTCAACGGATGGCACAAGAACTGCTCTTGTGTCAGCATCTGCAGGTAAGAAACCAATCAGGTGAAGCGGAAAAGAGCCGAATGTTCTCCAAATGGCAATTGATTAATAAAGCTATGTCGGTAAAGGACAGTTAAGCTAAACTATATTTGCCATGATGTTGTTTGCATCAACATTATAAACATTAAATAAACTCCCTATTCTCCATGTCTGGTTGTGTTCTCTATTACATGAATATAACAATTTTATATATTTGAATCTGTGTTTCTGGAATAGCATTGCGAAAAAATAAAGTATAATAAAAACTAAATGAATATAAATAAGCTAAAATTTTCAACTAGTTTATCACTTTTAAATTATTTAGAAGGAATGAAAAAAGTGGGGGATGTTTAAATGGTATCTTAGGGATGACGGCCAGGACATAGTTCTGTGATGGATGAATTAAGGTAATTCATCCATCATTATGATTAAATTGTGATCATGGTCTATTAAGTGATTGTGGGAATTTTATAGTAAAAGCAAGCCTTTATAGACTCAGGGCAAAACGGCCTATTACTCTATGTCAATGGATGCTTGCATTTGAAATTAAGTCTTTTTAAACATTCGAAGGATCATGGTTATAATTAAATGGCGGATGGATTACCTAAGTCTTGAAAATATGAATAATTGAATGGTGGCTGTTTCAGTTAAACAGTGAACAACCTTTGTAAATTCTAAGTATCTTACCAGATCAGCGAGCAGTTATCATAATAATTATGTTGAGAAATTACTGAGAGACTATTATACATTGTTTTATTAGCTCACCTGAGCAGGAAGTGCTCAAGGTAAGCTATTGTGATCACCCGTCGTCGTGCGTCGTGTGTCGTCAACAATTTTCTTTAAACGACATCTCCTCTAAAACCGCTGGACAGAATTTAATGAAACTTGGCAGGAATGTTCCTTTGGTGAGGTTCTACAAAAGTTGCTAAAATAAAGTTGATCCATGAAGAACTCTGGTTGCCATGGCAACAAAAAGAAAAATAATTTGAAAACTTTAAAAATCATCTCCTTCAAAACTACTGGCCAGATTTCAAAATAATTTGGTACAGATGTTCCTTGGGTCAACCTCTACCAAAGTTGCTAAAATTATTCCGATCTGTAAAAAAACATGGCCGCCAGGGGCGGGGCTTATTTGCCTTATATGTATATAGAGAAACTTTTAAACAACATCTCCTCTGAAACAACTAGACAGAATTTGATTAAAGTTGGCAGGGATGATCCTTAGGTCAACCTTCACAAAAGTTGCTAAAATAAAGAATTTGAAAACTATAAAAATCATCTCCTTCAAAACTACTGGCCAGATTTCAAAATAATTTGGTACAGATGTTTCTTGGGTCAACCTCTACCAAAGTTGCTAAAATTATGCTGATCCATAAAAAAACATGGCCGCCAGGGGCGGGGCTTATTTGCCTTATATGTATATAGAGAAACCTTTAAACGACATCTCTTCTGAAACCGCTGGACAGAATTTAATGAAACTTGGCAGGAATTTTCCTTTGGTGAGGCTCTACAAAAGTTGCTAAAATAAAGTTGATCCATGAAGAACTCTGGTTGCCATGGCTTCAAAAAGAAAAATAATTTGAAAACTTTAAAAATCATCTCCTTCAAAACTACTGGCCAGATTTCAAAATAATTTGGTACAGATGTTCCTTGGGTCAACCTTTACCAAAGTTGCTAAAATTATTCCGATCTGTAAAAAAACATGGCCGCCAGGGGCGGGGCTTATTTGCCTTATATGTATATAGAGAAACCTTTAAACGACATCTCCTCTGAAACAACTGGACAGAATTTAATGAAACTTGGCAGGGATGATCCTTAGGTCAACCTTCACAAAAGTTGCTAAAATAAAGTTGATCCATGAAGAACTCTGGTTGCCATGGCAACAAAAAGAAAAAAAAATATGAAAACTTCAAAAATCATCTTCTTCAAAACTACTGGCCAGATGTCAAAATAATTTGGTACAGATGTTCCTTGGGTCAACCTCTACCAAAGTTGCTAAAATTATTCCGATCCGTAAAAAAACATGGCCACCAGGGGCGGGGCTTATTTGCCTTATATGTATATAGAGAAACCTTTAAATGACATCTCCTCTGAAACCACTGGACAGAATGTAATGAAACTTGGCAGGGATGATCATTGGGTGAGGCTCTACAAAAGTTGCTAAAATAAAGTTGATCCATGAAGAACTCTGGTTGCCATGGCTACAAAAAGAAAAAATAATTTGAAAACTTTAAAAATCATCTTCTTCAAAACTACTGGCCAGATTTCAAAATAATTTGGTACAGATGTTCCTTGGGTCAACCTCTACCAAAGTTGCTAAAATTATTCCGATCCGTAAAAAACATGGCCGCCAGGGGCGGGGCTTATTTGCCTTTTATGTATATAGGGAAAACTTTAATCAATATTTCCTCTGAAACCATTGGACAGAATTTGATTAAAGTTGGCAGGGATGATCCTTGGGTCAACCTTCACAAAAATTGCTAAAATAAACTTGATCCATGAAGAACTCTGGTTGCCATGGCTACAAAAAGAAAAAAAAATGAAAACTTTAAAAATCATCTTCTTCAAAACTACTGGCCAGATTTTAAAATAAATTGGTACAGATGTTCCTTGGGTCAACCTCTACCAAAGTTGCTAAAATTATTCCGATCCAATTAAAAAACATGGCCGCCAGGGGCGGGGCTTATTTGCCTTTTATGTATATAGGGAAAACTTTACAGGGATCATCTCCTTTAAAACTACTGGCCAGATTTCAAAATGTTTTAATACAGACTGATGTTCCTTGGGTAACCGTATACTCAGGTGAGCGATCCAGGGCCATCATGGCCCTCTTGTTTTTTTTATCTTATTTAATGTTTATTTTTAACCCACTCTTGACAACCTGGCATTATACTATGAACCTAAAAACTTGGGACTGGAAACATTTTATAGTTGAGAAAATTATGAAATATTTATCAGTCTTTGGTTACAACAAAAATATAGAAGCCAGACAAATTTTGACATTGCGGACATCCTTCCACCATAATTTTCACAACGTGGATTTCCCAAAAGTCCCTGCCATGTTTTTTACAAGTCGGACATTTCCCCTCCTGTTGCATAACAAAGTCTGCTGACATCTTTAATGTTAACAAGAGGGTCATGATGGACCTAAATTGTTCACCTGAATTCAAATGCTACAGAGAAAATGCTTAAGGAAAACAATGAACATTACATAAAGTCGTTAAGAAGATATGGGTCAAAACACTTTAATGAATAATCCCACTGTACATAACTTGAAAATCAATAATTTTAGTTGACATAGATTATGTATCCAAGGGAATTACATGGGTACATTCATTTGTGTATCTATGTTCTAGAAAACATGAGGTCTATACAGTACAACTCCGCTATATCGCGGACTGCTATTTCGCGTTGACCAATATATTGCGGTTGATCTGTGGACCCCAAAAATATATTGCGTTATTTGCATAGGCTTACCGCGAAACTAATCTATCTCCTTCTTTATATGTATTTAAAAGAGTTTCGCGGTCAGTATTTAACATATTTTGCTAGTGCACTGACACGCGGAAGTGATAACAATTAAACACCCCAGGTGGTAAGCTATTGTGTTTTGGGGCAGTTGATGATTACGCAATCGAGTGTTAATGATCGGCAACAATGCAGGTTTGTAGGTATAATTATCCAACCACAGTAATCAGCATTTAATTGGTATGGACATTCAATACCAAGCAGATACTCGATAAAATACACAAACATTGTCTAAAATCCACTGCATAAACCTTAGTAATGGTATTTTTGTTTATTATGCTAGCGTACATAATTTTACCATGGATTAAAAAGTCCCGGAAAATAGCCAATCTTTTTCACCGGAAGTAAACAATAAATGATAATTAGATCAGCGTTACCTGGTAATTTGTTTCATTAAACATTAACAGGGCTCATCATATCGATACATCATAATAAGTTCACATCAGCTTAATTACAAATAGCGATAAATTGTAGTGGAATGGCAATTTTCACACCGACATTGTTTTGACAAACAATGAACGGCGTATAATTTATTATGATGAGATGTGCTGAAGAGTAACGTAACCGCTTCACATCACCATACCGTACACACTGCTCTCTGAATCTGAATCATCAGAAATTACAGTGCAAAAAAAACAAACAACAAAAAACAAAAGAATTGATGATTATGGAATTTTTTAAAATAACTAAATAAGTATATAAATAAATAATGTTTATTGCTTAATATTAGGGTTTTTCAAGAATTTACGACTATCACAAAGACACATATAGCATTCTCAAACCTACTACGCGGTCCACTATATCACGGTATTTGGGCTTGGACCCCGAAGACCGCGATATACCGGAGCTGTACTGTATAAGAGACAAGATTTCGTGGGGATTGACTTGACTTGACTATTTGAGCTTACCGTCGCTTCAACAATATTTCAGTCATATAGCCATTTGCAGCTAATTACAGGTGGAGGAAGACCCCAAATGCACAGAAGCATTCGGTTAGAACCACCAACCTACTGCAAGCCAGCTGGAAGGCTTCCTCACATGAAAATCCGAATGACCCTGCCGGTCGTGGGGATAGATATTTGTGGTTAAATCCCTCCATGAAATAGAAGAAAATTAGTGTCCCATGAAAATTAATGATTTCGCAGTATATGCTCGAACGCAAAATAGACTGTGCATGTTTATTAACTATAGTTATATTGGTCCAAACCAGTCAACATGTAAACCCTGTGATACAAGGATGTTTGTCTATCAAACAATGGGTACATCTAGCCACTGTTTTACGTAATGCCTAAGAAGAAACGTTTTGCATGATTTGCCAGTGCACTGTCTGAATAAATGTGAAATTGGTCAAAAACTGTCTCAATACCTTTTTCCAAATCCTAATAGAAAGAATAACACAATTTTTTGTAAAGATGTCGCATGGGCGTATTTTTCGTTTTGACCACTACTACTTTTGTTTGATTAACATCTCTACATTATTTAAATACATCATTTTGTTGGCAGCTGAATAAGTTAAAAAAATGGTATCAAACATTAAAGAACTTCCTGTGAAGAAAATCTGACAAAATTAACCTAAATCCTATGCAGTTTCTTTTGCATTGAGTATATAACATGTAGAGTTAATAAGGGTCAAAACTATTTAATGAATAATCCATTTTAAATGTGTTGATATGGACTATTGATACTGATTTTTGTTAAATCTCAGTGGTAGAGTGTCCATTTTGCAGTCGAGAGGTCTGTGTGGGGTTTGAATCCCAGCTTGGGAAATTTCCCCCTGTGACCATGTCAAACTAAGGACATATTAAATTGGTACCAAATGCATCTTAATGTCTGGCAACCTGGAAAATGGGATTGCTATGTTAACTAGGAGTACTCAGTACTGCTTCTACCCAGGCATTTGTTTTCGGTGCTTTACACAGAACATATAAAAGAACCAAGGTCTATGCACAAACAAGCTAACCCCTGTTTCTTCTACATGTGTCTTCAGCAAAAAAACAGGATCCCACTGGAAATAAGTGTTTGCACTTTCATGGGTTATCCTTGACCACAAGGTCTAAATAAATACAACAACTTGGCTTTATCAATCAACCCAATTGTTAAAAAGGAGATATAAATAAGAAGGTAAAGTTTTTATTTATAGTGGATAATATATTTTGCAGAAACCATTCTTCCATAATTATGGTCCACATAAAAGAAACAATATAAATATTTACAACACACAATTTCAACAAAATATTACAACATACTGGTACATAATCATTAATAAATGACTGTCTTTAGTGGCAAACATTTCACAAAATGAAAAAAACAATTAAGGCAGCTCGTTCACAGATTTTGCTACTCTCCCTTGATTATGTTGTTGAAGTCTTTGTTTTCCAACAAATAAACTTAGGAAGTGTAGGTCACTTTGCACAGTAAAAGTTTTTTTTCATAAACACCCAATTTAAGGAAACTGGTAAAATACAGAATACGGTATCCCCAAAGCAATTAATTGCTATATCAAGTGACATGCTCTTGCTTGCGGTATCAAGTGACATGTTTTTGCTTGCGGTATCAAGTGACATGTTCTTGCTTGCGGTATCAAGTGACATGTTCTTGCTTTTGGTATCAAGTGACATGTTCTTGCTTGCGGTATTAAGTGAAATGTTCTTGCTTGTGGTATCAAGTGACATGTTCTTGCTTACATTATCATGTGTCATGTTCTTGCTTGCAGTATCAAGTGTCATGTTCTTGCTTGCGGTATCAAGTGATATATTCTTGCTTGCGGTATCAAGTGACATGTTCTTGCTTGAGGTATCAAGTGACATGTTCTCAATTTTGGTATCAAGTGACATGTTCTTGCTTGCAGTATCAAGTGACATGTTTTTGCTTGCGGTATCAAGTGACATGTTCTTGCTTCTGGTATCAAATGAATAATAATTATGTTTAAACTAAACAACTGACACAATTACAACAAGAGTCATGTTGACATGGCCATCCCCCGCCAAATGCTTGCTCTTTAGAAGATGTGTTGGAGAGTAGAATATTAATTTTCATTTTTAAAAGAAAATTTTTGGTAATGCAGACTGATGTTAGAAGTGATTATAGATATGAAACCCATGTGAAGACCTACTAATTCCCCTATTTTGAGGTCTACAGGTAAAGGTCAAGGTCATTGTGACAAAAATTAAGCCTGAGAAATAACAAATGGCAATAACTAATATAATGAAAGGTAGAGTTATCATTCTTGTGCACTGCATTTCTCCTCAATAAGATCTATCCACCTATTAAGTTCCCAAGTTGAAACCTCAAACACTTTTTGACTTATGCTTTGGACAAAAATTAAGTCTGAAAAATAACAAAGGGCAATAACACAAAAATT
>CM037782.1:34410954-34460954 GCA_021229015.1 Solen grandis | reverse complement strand
CTATTGTGTCTTGGTTGTTATCAACAACTGGTAAGGTTGTTAACTGGTTTGGAGAACATTTATGGGCATTACTTCTCTTTGTTATAGGGTTGTTATATGCAGCTGCTAATGAGTATATTAGTAAATCTCATAGATGAGTAAAGCAGTAAGACCAATTGCTATACTGCACACATTTAATGCTGTTTTGTTATCTTCATGTTGTGTTGCAACTTTTTTTTCTGGTTGAACTGCAGGTTGTTGTTTTACATGTGGTTTGGGAATATGCTTTGTTGGTGTTCCTTTTTGTTTTGTTGGTGTTCCTTTGAGTTCCACATTTTGCTTTGGTGGAACAGGTTTTACATTAACACCATAATTCAAACCAATTTCCTGTTGGTTTGTAGCTACTAAGATTTCATTGTTATAATCTTGGATTGTTCCTATTTGCAATTCCATATTGCTTGGAGACATATACAACCCAATTCCATAAACAAAATCAACTTTACTTCGCGCATACTTTAATGTGTTTTGATATCTTGTAATTTGACTTGGTAAATCAACAGGACTTTTAATAGCATCCTCAACATCTGCAAGGAATTGTTTTTGGGCATCAAAAGCTGTTCCTATTCCGAGTATATCTGTGCTCCTTTGAGATTGAGAACCAAGTATAGCCCAGCAATAGGTTCTTATAGATTCATTAATCCGTTCAACACCTGCTCTTGTAAATCCTTTGTTTTATCAAGAATAAATGTTGTCCATGCATCCTTAACACCATCTTCTTGTTGAAGATAATCAATATGAACTTTCTTAGGCAGAAGATATTCACATGATGAGACACCACAGTGTCTGCCACCTGGAACTTCAAGGCCAAACGTCATTCTGGTTAAATCAAGGACGGCTGCTTTATTACTAGCAGTATGTTGATTTGAATCATCGTGTCTGAAATCAGTTTGTGTCCAAGCTACATGACCACTTGTATAGACATCTCCAAGTCTACCACCATTTGGATATAACGTTTGTCGCCAATTTGCATTGGGATCTACATTAAATTCTTTACATATAGTCATATACGTTCCTAAGCTGTACGATCCCAACTATTATCAAAGGCATTCCAACTTTTATCTGTTGGTAGAGATATACTCATCTCAAATAGAATTCTTCTGGCTTGGTAATAAACATGAAATTGGGATAGAGCACCAAGCAATCCACCTGCTTTTAAGTGATTGTTGTAATCCACACCACAACCCGTCGTAGCACACCATATTGCAAAGTTTACTTGATTCTGCCAGAATGATAACCAATCTGAGTTCCATTTGTTTACTACTGTTTCTGATGCTACATGTGGTAATACATATCTATTTTTATTTTAATAACAAAATGTATCACACTATTTCAAACATTAATGAAACAATCAATTTACAGCAATACATTGATAATAGAGATGGGAATATACAGGTTGGGTTGAAAGGTTTTACATATGCTTTGGGCTGGTACAATGTTGTTAATGAATATGTTGCAAGAAAAGAAGAGACTCTTTATCATATTGAAGATGGTTATTATAGCTTTCAACAAATTGCAGATATATTGAATAGTTTTAATATTACATTATCTGTAAATGAAAATAATGGCATTGCATCTTTGATTACTGAAAACGAACTAAAGATAAGTAAAGAGCTCAAGTTAATGTTAGGATTTGGTAATAAAAGAAAATTTGAAGCAAACACTACTCATGTGGGGGTTAAATCTGTTGATTTTGCATTGATAAAGTCTGTTTATATACATCTAAACCAACTAAACACATCACAGAACTACTTTAACAGTGCGCCAAGCACAATATTAGCAGTTGTGCCAATTGAAAATAAAAGAGTATGGTGATATTGTATCTGTGAGATTTGAGCATCCAGAATATAAATGTTTGTCAACCAGGGCAATAACAGAATTTGAAATTGCAGTGAGAGATGAAAACGGTAGTAAAATAAATAATCATGGCTTACCCATGAGTGCTGTTTTTGAAATAATTTAATTGTTGTGTATCTGTGAAAATGAGTATCTTTGGAATTAAAACACATAAAAGAAATGACGACTATGAAGTCCTAATGACGCATGTTCGTGATTCACATAAAAGAGTAAGACCTAACACAAATGTAGAACAGAGAATTACAGAATTTCAGCAGAGTGTTCATGATATTAGAAACAATATACTTCAACAATTTAATACACAAGTAGAAAGGCATAACAATCTTCAAGACAGTGTTAAAGAACTGACTATAAACAACCATTTATTACGAAATACTGTTGAGAATAGGAAAGACAAGTTGGTAATTTCAATATTTGCAGAAAGTAAGGGAGTTCTTATACGTAACGAAATTTTGTCTTTTGGAAATGGGGCTAAACAAATCGAGGCTGATTATGTGATGATGCGTCGTGGTCAGATTTTAGGAATGGGTCTTGCAAGTAAAAGACAGAGTGGTGAGATATCTGCTGGAATTTCTGTGGATGAAAAAATATTGCAGGGTTGTGAAATTACACTTCACACCACACCAGTAAAACACGACAACTTTGATATCGAATTCCTGGTTAATGCCGGGAGCGTTATTAATTTTGTATGTAAGAAGGGCAACGCAACAACTGAAAATACTGTTGCTTCATTATTAATTGAATTGTTTTGAAATTTTTTTTTTATCTCTATTTAATAAAAACATAAAACAGCCAACAGCGCCAAATTTATATCCAGAATTACCCGCTGAAGATGGGCAGAATTATAGACTACGGAAAATATCAGAGATACAGCAGAAATTGATTAAAGAAATAGACGATAGACAATCATTATATAAAAAATATAAACGGAGTATAAACATTACAGATGGAGCTGACTCAACTCTTATTTCTGTGAGTGTGATTATTGGTGGCATTGGAATTGTAGTCCCTTTGATGCTACCGTTAGAAATTGCAGCATTAGTTTGCGGTGTGGCGGGGGTATGTGTCAAGTTTATTAGTAGTTGATTGCATTTAAAAGCTAAGAAACATGAAGATATTAAAATGGTTGCAGAGAGCAAATTAAATAGTGTAAAGGACTTGATATCAAAGTCTAAGATGGCCAAATATCAGAAACAGAATTCAAGTTTATACTGGAGGAAATGCAAAGGTATAACAAGCTTAAGGAAAAGATTCGCTCAAAACAATCTGGGATTGATGAAACAGAAAGACAGAAATTGGTTGAAGAAGGAAAGGCACAAGCATTGTGTGCCATTCAAAAAAAATTAAAAGACCCATAATGTTGTTTAATAAGTTTGTATTTGTTAATGACCCACCACCTGTATACGTGAACAGTATTGCTTAATTAACACCAGTAGCATTCCTAAGCGGGACAGACATTCCTTTCCGTGTCAGAAATTTTTCATCGGGACAAAATTTTACAAACAGCAGTTTGACTTGACCCTGGATATATTTTGAGATTGGACTAGATAACTCATGTCCTTTGCGACCCTCTTATCAAAGTTACACTGATATGAGTATTTGTCAACATTCCATAGTAACTTATGCATTATCAGTTTGAATTGAACTTTATCATTTCACAAAAAAGCGGTTAAGGATTTAGAGACGATTGAGGCGCAGATTCAATTGACGGAAGAGAATATTCAAGAACTTGAGAAAGCCGTGGAGGAGGGGACTGACGGCGAAGACAATTAAAACTGAAATAAGTATTTTAAGCCTTCCCTTGAGAGGGCGTCTGTGTCTTCTTAGTCACACTGAAAGTTCGAAACGCCTTTTAGATTTGTACCAGAGTAGAAAGGTAAGAACTTTTTTATAATTTCCTAACATCCTAATCCACCCTCTTTCTGAGATGTGGCAAAGGCAAATATCAAATCTGTGTCTCATGTGGTGGGCATGAGATTAGATTGAAACATAAATACACAGAAGTCATCAAACCCTGGAGACAAGAGATTGCAAGACTGAATAAAATATGTATATCGTAGTATGGTCTTGAGGTTCTATGACATTGCTGTTTTAACCTAAAAGACCCATAATGTATAAATGATCCGCCACAAAAATATTCTACATGACACAATGCTGTGTGATTTTACACAAACCTAGATACTACAATATATCATAGATGGTGTTCCAGTGATATTTCACGTTGTCTTTGACCCCAAACGGTCAAAACGACGAATATATCGCAGAACCCCCATAACATATATATATGTTTCAAACATCGACTGCTAGAACTTACTGACTTTTTTAAATTTGTATGTTATAGCAAAATGTAAATATGTGAAAAAATACAGTATCTAAATGTTCTCAATAGTAACAATTTTGGACTATCTTGCAATTTACAGGGTACCAGCTATTTAGCACATCTTACTATGTATGATTGGATAAGGCTTGCTCCATCTCTGGCTGAGCCTGGTTCTCCAGTACCGATCTCCTGAGAAGAGATCATGGAACAACTGACATACATTACACAGCGTTTGTATGATGGTCCTTGAATCTAGATATGCTGCAATACAAACCAAAACCTCTGTCGGTAAATCTACCAGCATAAGTCCAGAAGTCTGCTCTTCTTCAGTGTCAATGGATGACTTATCACTCTCCATACAGACATTTTCTGCATCCTCACTCTCAAGCAGAGAAGAACTTTGATCTATATCAACACATGTTACTATTTTCTTGTTGATGTCACCCTGAGCCTCTTGTTGTCCCTCAACAGGTGAAACTGTGTTCAATCCTTTTGGTTCTCTTTCTTCTCCACCACCTGCACTGTTGTTTGCTACAATATTGCCCTTCTCAAAATCCATGATTATTTCTGAAATAAAATTATTGAAAATAAGTCATATATACAAGAATGTGTGCATTTTGATATTCAGATGAGAATTTGCTATGCATGTTAGAAGTTTCAAAATATCTGCAAGTTCTCTTGCTATAACATTCAGAAAAAACTGAAACCTGCAGGATGCCAAATATGGAAAAAATAACTGGAGCAGATTTCAATAGATATTATGAGAACTGATGCTGATCTGAAAATGATACAAGGTTATGATTTAGGCTTGCATATTTTTAATGTAAAACTAAAGTACAAACATGAATTATTTTCCTTTTTTTTTTTTTTAAATTTTTGAGAAAAACGTAATGAGAAAATGTCGAATAGTGTACATTACATGTATATTAGTAGCTTCACTCGCTAAAGGCATGCGTCTTTTTTTTTTTTTTTTTTTTTTTTTTTTTATTGGTTCTGCAAGGCAGCAATGTCATCAATAGAACTGAAACAAACATGAATTATTTTCCAACTGAAACAAACATGAATTATTTTCCAATCTTTTTTTTTTTTTTTTTGAGAAAAACGTAATGAGCAAATTTCGAATAGTGTACATTACATGTATATTAGTAACTTCACCCGCTAAAGGCATGCGTTTTTTTTTTTTTGTTTTTTTTACTGAGTTCTGCAACTTGCAAGGCAGCAATGTCATCAATAGAACTGAAACCTATCCGAATTTAGTTTTGGCACAGTAAATAGATCTACTTAATAAATGCAACATCTAAAAATCACCTTACCTGCTGGCAAATAAATTTCGAATGAAACTAAAAGATTATACAATGTTCTCAAACTCTTCAATTAATAGAAGGAATGTCAGATTTAAATTTGGACAACGATGAGCGAACGGATGAGTCACATTTGAAAGAATTGTCACATCTTAAAATAGATCTAGTTTCTACCAGAAAATCTGGTGCACAAACATTGACAGACAACAGCATATCAATCCCGCATAAAGCTTTAATATTTAAAGTTCTTCTTTCAGATTTCAATTATCAGATTTGTGTTTACCAGTTTACTAGAACTTTAAGTTTGAAATGTAGATGTCTGTGTAAATAACTTGGCCTATGCGCACGCCGAATATATTCTCCAAACACGATCTAAAGTATGAAGCAGCATAGAAGTCTTCACAATATATACAAATACCTAAGCACGCAATAAAGAATATAAAAAAAAAAGAAAAACAATGCAATTATAATCCTATCATGTCACAGGCATAAACTTCGTGTAATTAAATCTTTTACGTTTACCGTACTGATAGAAAAAAAAAGCAATTCACCCCTAGACAGTTCGATCGAAACACATTTCATCCCCAGGATAACACAACCCCAAAATTTGTCTGTGCGCATCATTTATGTATACGAATCCCAATAATACGGAAAAAGTTCTTGCTAACTCGTGGCCACGAGTTAGTAACTAAGAAAAAAAAAACAGTTCTCGCTAACTCGTGGCCACGAATAAGTAACAAAGAAAAACAAGAAATATCTTTAAAAAAGATATTCGGCGTAGGATGAAAGAAAAACGAGATTTTCATTCATGCATAAATATACTTTAATTAAGAAACTTATAAATGGAAATATATGCAAAACACATTTCAAAGACTCTAATGTTATGATAAGTTATAAAAGCATTGTTGTAAATAATTGTAAAAAACATGTCTAATTTTGGTAGTGAACAATGATGAATGGCAATGTTTTTAACAAGGTTTATTTTGCAAATAAGAAAATAGTCCACGAGATGTGTACAACAACACGAATGTAGCAAAAAAAGTACATTTTTAAAATAATGTCTATATATATTCAAAACAAAATGTACAGTAAAGAATGACTAGACTATTATACAAAAGACACGACTGACCATTATCGTAAACAGGCTTACCTGCACCATAAAAAATTGTAAAATGATTAAAATCAGAATATGAAATGATTTGATATAACAAATATTTCAGAGTACCTCCAAATGTTCTTATTTAAAAGCAGTGTAATGTTATAAATTATCCTATGAACTATAAAAAAAATCTATGATAATCCGCTGCATAAAACCTTATTTAGTTCCAGGCTGATCATGTAATGAGCAGTTATCTGCTCGTTGTAGTTAGGACATACAATTTTTTCTTCACCTTTATTTTATTTCTTACTGACAAAAGCTTGTTCAGGTCTGATTTTATCAGTTGTAAACTGTATCAAAATAGTTTATACAGGCATATACATTAATGATCAGCACCTTAAAGCATAGATTCATTGATAAAGGACTTCTAGAACATTCCGAGGAAAAGCGCGCGAAAGACCGACGCACAACAAATTTAGTACGCTCTAGAAATAGTTCAGTATTTTTTCTATGAAATATACTTATTTATAGACGGTAATACAAAAAAATATATCTGTAAATAGGCTTGTTTGATATTTGTTCATATCATTATTGAATATGACAATTATGATATAAAAGCGTTATTAGTTGTTTTGGTTTTGGCGAATTAATTTTCAATGAGAGCGTCTCGGCAGGCTGGAAGAATTCAATATACATAGTAATTAAGGGGTTTCATGTCATAACACGGTGGATTCTTTTTTGTTGTTTTAAATCATTTTCACAAAGTAGCATTCCTCAATTGATGGAAAAGGATTGTATTTAACTTACTGAAATCACTTTCATGTTTACATCAAAAAGAAAAGTAATAACACCAAGCTGAATGATATATACAAGCTGCACCCCTTATTTACAGTAATTTTATAGTCCATAACGATGCGTTAACCAATAACAGGAGTCCTTTTATTCAGCTTAGAATTATTTACCGCTGTTAGCGTACATTTGATTGGTTTAAGATGCGAGTTGAAATCGAAATTATACAGCTACGCCGAAAAATTGATTTTACATTTTTATTATTGCATTCACACACATAGTAATGATACACGCGCACGCGGAGTTCCTTAAAACTTCATTTATAATCAAGACATTGCACATATGATTAAGGTTATTGATCTACATATATACACATATTTTTCGATACAATTTATTATACTAACCACCATTTGATTTAAAGGGACACTGACGTCACACACAACTAAAAACGTAAACTTACAGAGCGACTGTCACCAGGGAATTCATATACATATGTTATAAAGACTCTCTGCTATCACTATGTAATGGCTGACCCTGCCTGTCCTGCAAAGACCATCCGCCATATAACGATACCGACGAGTCTCATGGTTACTATTCCCGAATAGAGCAGGCGCGTTGCATGGGTTTTAGCATTGATGCAACTTGAATCACAAACGGGGTGGGTGTTTGAGGGGTGTCTAGTCCCATTGTACTGAGCAAATTTCAAAATATTTATGAGAAATGATGTCATTTCCCGGATTTTCGAAAGCCTCTTTGGTAGCTTTTTTAATGTTGATTTTATTATAAATTTTGATGTTTTGTTCATTTACGAATTACGACATGCAATAAAGTTCTTTTTTTCCCGATGTTTGTAGGAATGATACAAATTCTGCAGGAATACAAAACGACATTTGAACTTATATTCAATCAAGGCAAATACGTAATGAACGCACGAGTATGGCAACAATACAAACTATTTTTAATATTTAATAAATACAAACTATTTTAAAGTTGTTGTTTTTTCGCCAGTAACATTAAATGTAACAACGAAACAAGCATTGAATAAATGTAGTTATGATGACAAAATACTGACTACAGCGCCTTAACACATTCATTAACGTATTTGGTATACTTAGTAAAACCTGGGAGTCGTTGGTGTTCGAACTCACAGAAGCTTTGGATCCGGAGTCTGATTTCCTTTATCTGTTTATGGACCATGGTGCCAGTAACTGAATGTGTCCCCAACAACCCACCTGCACTTCAAATGAATACAAATTAATAAATGTACAACCATATATAAGTGGGCCAGTTTATACTTACTTATACACATGGGTTAAATGTCCGGAATAGAACGACTTAATATTAATCGTGACAGACAGAGAGAGAGAAATAGAGAGAGGGAGAGAAATATATGCTGATAATGATAATTATTATACTTCTTTATGCAAATAAAGAATTGAACTTTTTTATTCATCCGGGGAAATTCTATATATGTATTATATATACATATAAAATACGATAAGTCTATATATTTCATACCGATATCCTGATTATACATTTGCATAAATATAAGTTAATATCTTAGCTGACCCTGGTGTTATCTTAATAGGCTACATGTTTATAATGATACTATGCACAAATGTTAGATCTAATCATATAGCATACATATGGAGAACGACGTTGCCTCACTGTTGTGAAATCCAATAAACTGTGTCAGCGAAATTGATACAGTCAGTCTAATTCTTCGTCCACATTTGTGTACCCGTAATTTGTGATATCGTTCTACTTTCGGTTTGGCGATATTCCCCCTGCGGAAGAGGCGTGACAACCAGTACCAAAATAGCATGTCGATCATTGATGGGACTAGTCTAACTCTGTGTGTGTGTGTGTGTGTGTGTGTGTGTGCTTGCTTGCTTGTGTAAATCACAGGGACTTGCTCCCATACACACAGTGTATGTACAGTGTGTGTGTGTGTGTGTGTGGGAGCAAGTCCCTGTGTGTAAATCCGACCTTGTGAGGTAGAAATATCGTTCTTCGGATCAGAGTTAGGGTTACTGTTTGTTCGTTAGTATAGTGTGTGTTCTAATCGCTATGTGCCATATCTTAACATAACATGTGACAGTATTAGCTATATCACCATATTTTGAATGTGGGAGTAAAACCAAAATGAGAAATAAGTTTTACAGCTCACATTTATCACTCTCAACAAGTTCTTCCTTAGAAAAGTATTATATGCGCATTGGAAGGTCTTGAAATGCTCATATAATATATTGTGATATCGATTTTTAGATACATATTTCAACGCTTAAGCTAGACGGATTGTAATTCATGTATGTAATCTGTATTTAGAAATGTCGTCATTGTAACATAGTATATAAACAAGCTTGGTGATCATGTTCATCGGAACACCCCCATATCCGGAAAGCGATGTGAAAGTCTCTCTGGGCAGTGGGTTTCAGCTCACGCCAGAGATGACGGGATCCATCATGGACTGGAAATGGATTTTGACAATGGAGCAATATCACCAATGATTTAAAATGCTTACTTCGACATCTCCCGGGATTTTCGTGTTCCGGGAACTGTTTCCGGTCTAAGGGTCTTGCCCACAGCGACCCCGCCAACACGTCATGTGCTCAGGGGTTGGGCGAGGTAGCCCCGGGACCACAGGTTTCATACTTCAGGGGTCTGTGTATAAAACATCGGATTTCTGTTGTATCGAGCCTGTCTGGTCTCGGGGATTGACGGCAAATAGTGAGATGGACCGGAAATATATCTACAGTATAGACCTCTCTCTCTCTCTCTCTCTCTCATACCTCTGGAGATGTCGAAGTGATGCACATTTGAGTCAAAGGTGACACTGTCCATTGTATTTAAGATCCATTACCAGTAAGTTTCCAGGATGTGGTGGGTTTTTACTGTAAAACCTAGCTCGCAGCTAAATTGGCGATTTTGGAAAATTATACATAGACAATCAAAATAGTTTACTATATTTTGTACGTACATAATCTTACATGGGAATAGTGTACCGGTAAGTCCAGTTGTTTGCTTTTTTTACACCACTTTCAGTCATGGTCATTTTTTCCCTCGACTTTAGAGAGGAGAGCAGATTGTGTATACCTATATAATGGCGTCTAAATACAGTGATAAATAACGTTTCTGCGAGTTCCATTAGAAGATTTTTAATGATGTTCAACCCAGGGACCGTCGAGAGGGGTGTTATTAGTGTAAAAAGTAAGAACTTGTACACTGAACAACATATAAAGAAAGACATTGAAGATATTAATCTTATAATGAAATATACTTTAAAAATTGGAAACACATTACTGACTGATTGACAGTGGCGTAAACAAAAACACAACAACAAAGAAACGGGATCGACTTACCATTACATTTTTTGCTTTGTTTTTGCCTCCTTTGTAAGTATTTCAGCTTTTTTTTTTTTTTTTTTTTTACGTGAAACAGGTGTAGCCACACTGCCCATCACGCTGTAGACCATTGGCATGATACCTCAGTCATCAGCCTGACATATGGCCCAACATACTAGTCCTAGAACTCCCCTAATTATCTGGGCGCAAAACACAAGAGATATATACCAGCAGTGTTTGTATTCGGGTATTAGACACGTGACCTAACAGTTATGGGGCGAACTACTCGGCCAACGGTACTCGTCATCTACTGATTGGATTTTATATAATTTCTGTCGGTATGTAAGTCACATGCTGAAGTTTTTAGCCTAAAAAAAAGTTGCCTAAAGTCCCGAGAGTCTAGCTGCTTGACCTATTGTTGACCACAAACAATATCCTATTACTGTTATCTTTCTCTCTCCCCCCCCCCCCCCCAAAAAAAAAAAAAAATTAAATAAGTCAGCAACTGCCATCCATATAATTATACGAGAAAGGGTAAATGTGTGTGTGTGTGTGTGGGGGGGGGGGTATGTATGAATGCGTGCATGTATGTATGCTTGTTTGTTGGGTTCGATTGTATTTACTTCCAAAGATATTTAAGATATTTTTTTTTACAATGAATTATTCAAAACCGTTGATTATGCTTGTATTGAATGTATTCGTTAACATTTCACTATGATGTACATTATACTTGAATGAAAATAAAGTTTTGTTCTGCTCTGTTCTGATTGCGAAACGCAACACTTGGATTAATCATAACATAAATCTAGTAGGTGCCATTATATTCCTGCATCGTTGGATACCAATATGTCAGCTTGAATTTTGCGACTCAGACTATATGTAATGGAGATTGGGGTGTATCATGAAACAAAGAGCGAGTTTAGCATACTTACTAGCGTTATTAATGAGAGTTGCGGCAAATCTTGTGGATTTTTTTTGTTTTTTGTTTTGTTTTTTTTTATTTTGCGTTATATGAGCATTACTTCTGAGTTCAACCCTGCTGAAAATCTGTGTTTCAGATTGGAAATTCCGTCATCAAACTCTAAACAATATGAAAATTCATTCTTTGTTGGTACGGTGATCCAATGGAATCACCTAACAGATAATGTTGTGCATGCTGGCACAGTAGAGGCATGACTAATAAGCCTATTCAGATAATCTGCCTCTGGTACACTTCCCATTGATATGTTATGGCACGTGTCTGTCACTGTAATATACACTCATATATTGAAGAGAGAGAGATAGAGAGAGAATTTTGCTCGAAAAAAAATATTGAAAAAAAAATCATAATCGAACAATTATAAATATAAAGCATAGTCATGTAATCATAACGAAATGCGTTTTGTTTGTTTGTTTGTTTTTATATGATTTTATTTGGTCTAAACAGTGGTTGATTAATTTTAATCCAAACAAAACTGAAGCAGTAGTTTTTTCTCCAAGAAAAGCTTTTCAAGATCCAGGTCTCATGTTTAATGGAACCAAAATTAACATTGTTGAAAAACATAAACATCTAGGGGTAACGCTTAGTTCCTCAGGTCAATGGAACGACCATATTAATGCTAATTTAGAAGCAGCTTCAAAAGTAATTAATATAATGCGCAAACTTCAATATACACTTACCCGAAATGCTCTGAATCAAATTTATCTGTCTTATGTAAGACCTATTCTTGAGTATTCATCTATTGTTTGGGACGGATGTACTTCTCATTATTCAGACTCTTTGGAAAAATTACAAAATGAAGCAGCTAGAATAGTCACTGGACTAACAAGATCAGTATCCCTTGAAAATCTCTATAAAGAATGTGGCTGGGAAACACTTTCATCTAGACGTACCAATAGCAAACTTTGTTTTATGTATAAAGTCTCAAATAGTCTTGTTCCCCAATACATTTCTGATTTAATGCCCCCTTTAGTTTCTGAAATATCTAACTAACAACTAAGAAATTTTCAAAACTTTGACAACTTACATTTTAGAACCTCATTTTATAAAAAGTCCTGTATACCTTCTTCTATTTCACTATGGAATAATCTTGATATAGAACTAAGGAGAAGTCCTACATTAAATTCAGTTAAAAGGAAAATTATTAATTATTTCACAGTCAAAACCAGAGAAGGTTTCGGATTGTTATAATTTCGGTAATAGATATTTGTCAGTCCTTCATGCTAGGCTAAGGAATAATTGTAGCAATCTAAATGAAGACCTATTTATGAATCATCTTAGACAAGATCCCCTATGTAACTGTCAAAACGGAATGGAAAATGCTGAACATTACTTTTTTAAATGTACACGTTTTTCTGATATCAGAATTTCTCTCTTTCAGGTAACAAGGTCATTCCACCCCCTACATGTAGACATGCTATTGAATGGTAGTTCAAATCTTAACTCTGAACAAAATAAGTTGCTATTTGAAGCAGTTCAAACTTTTATTAAAAGATCTAAAATATTTGAATATCAACATTCCTTTAATATTTTTTTAGATATGTTATTAATGTTACTGAGATAAAATGTTATTGTTTTAAAGCTACTTTTTCTTAAGTAGTAGTTTTATACATATACTTACAGAAATGTTACAGTAATATAACACTGATCTGAAAAAAATATCCTGTGTGTATATATGTACATGTATGTATATATATTTAATTACATATATGTGTGTGAACGCCTATATCAGGATAAGGGGTTAAATGCCTGATATGTTGTAACTAAATAATGTAATTAGATTATAAGGATTATAAGGATCCACCTCAATGAGTCTCTCTCTCTCTCTCTTTTCTTTTTTCTATGATTATATTTTCCATTATGTATTTTCATGACCATTTATATGCCATTGTTTACAATTGTATGTAGGGGAAGGACCGATTCTAAGTTGTAAGAACTTGTGGCCCAACCCCATTTCACATATATATGAAATAAATATTATTAAACTATGATTTTATTTGCCGACATCATGCCATTTAGTCCTCCATAACCTACCTAGAGACAGTGAGAAACAAATATTATCTAAAACAAAGATAGAGGGAAAATATCCATTATGTCTGGCCATTGAAATCCTTATAGAAATTATTTTTGACGAAACGTCAACCCTTTTTGTACGATATCCATTTTATATGACCGTCACACTTAAAAATGCCTTTTACGTTTACGTCAATACGAAACAGTTGTCAATAACTGACCACTACGATTTGGTACAAGGTGGCATAAAAAGAAAAGTAAAGAGAAGTAAATAGAAAAGGCAGAAAAAGACAGATTAACGACAGAGTAAGTAAAAAAGTTTGGCTTGACTGTGTTCCGTCCTTCGGGTAGACCACTTCGGCTACCGTAGCGGCCCCTGGGAATTCACCCAACCGATACAGCTCTAACCTCCATCAGTACATGTACTTACAGTCATGGCCGGTCTGCTTAGAATGATAGCGATGAAAGCCCCAATCTGGAGGATACCAGATCTGGGGCCTCGGCTACTTCTGCCGGCAAAGCGTTCCAAGTTGGGATGGTCCGGGGGGAAAGTTGTATTTAATTGAGTCTGAAGAGGTTGAGATGATATTAAAGGACTTATCATGCTTTCTCCTGGTTCGCATTGACGCTGGTGTGAGGTATGAAGATGCCTGGATGTCTACTTTGTCATTAACAATTTTGTACATCATTGTCAGCTGAAGTTTGTCCTCCGTGACTCCAGGTCCTCCCAGCCGAGATGATTCAGCATGTCTGACACACTACTGGTGTTGCGGTGGCGGTTTGTCATGTACATTGCTGCACGGCGTTGGACCATGTAAGCTTACTGGTTGCGGATGCAGTATTAGGGTTCCAGACACTAGCACAGTACTCTGCGTTTGATCGGACAGGAGTTCTGTATGCAGATGTTTTGGTGTCCTGATTATTAATACGGAGATTTCTTTGTAGGAATCCTAGCATACTGTTGGCTTTCTTCACGACTCTGTCAATGTGTTTGTTCCATGACAGGTCGGAGCAGATGTCTAAACCAAGGTACCTTCCTGTGGTGTGTGTCCTCTAAGGGTGTACTGGCTGCTAATGGGGTTCTGGATCTTGTTATATGTATTGTATTGCATTTGTCTGGATGAAAAGGCATACCCCATTTATTTTCCCACAAAACTAGTTTATTTAGATCCTGTTTTATTTAGATCCTGTTTTAACTTGTTAATGTCGTCGTCTGAGTTAATTTCTCTATAGATGGCCCAGTCATCTGCAAAAAGCCTGGTTCTTGATGGGACACTTTTATGCAGGTCATTTATAAAGGCGAGAAACAGTAATGGTCCGAATACTGTTCCCTGAGGGACGCCACTCACTACGGCTGCATCTTCTGATTCCTGCCAATCAACAATGACCTTCTGCCTTCTATTGGAAAGGAAAGACTCTATCCATGCTGAGGTATGTCCTCTTTTCCCATAGTGATTTAGCTTGGCTAAAAGTCGCTTGTGTGGGACACGGTCAAACGCCTTTGAAAAATCAAGGACCACCATGTCTTTGTTTGCTACCCTTGCTTCGTTTGTCCAGACATGATGCAAGTTCATGTACTAGTGTTATCAACTGAGTTTCACACCCCCGTCTGGCCTTGAAACCATGCTGGCAGTCTCTAAGGATGCTGTACTTGTCCAGATGGGTCATGATGCTACTTGTCAGTATGTGCTCCTGGATCTTGCAGCAGAGACTTGTCAATGATACTGGCCGGTAGTTACTAGCTTTAAATCGCCCCCCCCCCTGTTTTTATATAGCTGTAACACTGGCTCGCTTCCAATCATCCGGCACTGTGCCTAGGCCAATGGGTTCTCTTGTAGAGGGGTGCCAGGATTGGGACAAGTTCCTCTGCCATCTCTTTGAGGACTCCAGCTGGGATCATATCTGGTCCACTCGCCTTGTTGACGACCCCTTCTTCTGTGACCTTTATATCCGGCATTGTTGGATATGGGTTACCATATGGGACAGGGACATTATTTACGTCTTCGTGAGTAAATACCGACCCGTATTGCTTGTTGAGGATATTCGCTTTATCCCTTGCTTCTGCATGCGTCTAACATTTTCTTTCAGAGAGGCAATACCTACATTATCTTTCCTTTGATTCTTAATAAATGTCCAAAATCTCTTCTATTTACAAGATGAGGATGTTTCGCTGTCTACAGGGTCTATATAATATTATCAACATATATCCAGTATTCTTTCCTTTCTTCCTTGTGTACCCTTGACTTAAATAGTTTGTTTGATCTGATATCATCTGGTTTCTTTGGGGGGGGGGGGTTCTGTTGTTGTTGTTTTTTTTGTTTGTTGTTGTTTTTTTTAAGAAGAAGAATTTTAGTCTGTGACGATGCAAGGATTTTATATGCCGATTCATCCAAGGTCTAAACTTCGGATCATTATTTACTGATTTCTGGGGAATGTACTGGCCCATGAGTTCCCTGAGCTTGGTATTTAGACATTCCCGTGAGGGCCGTGATGCATTGATATTTTGGTATGTAACTGTTTCTCTAAATTTTACTGCAAACTGTTGCAGATCCTGTCTCATAGAATTAAAGTCTGCCTTCCCATACTTGTAGATCTTTCTTGAGAATAATTTCTTCGGGAATGGTTTAAGGCTTAATTCCACAAAAACTGTGTCATGATATGAAATGCCCGGTATGATATGAACTTGGTTAATTATGGTCTCATTGTTGGTAAAAAATAGGTCTAATGTGCAAGAAGTATATATTCTGTGGTATGGGTAGGCTCACGTGTCACTTGTTCTAAGAATTAGTCTTTGGCAATGTGTAGTTGACATTGTGGTCCATGGGCTGGGTAAGGCGCGATATTGTCCTCTTCCCAGTTTATATCAGGGAGGTTAAAGTCCCCGCCCATCCAAAGGTGTGCTCCACGATGCGTTTGGACTCAAGAGATATGTGACTGCAATGATTCAAGATATTGTGTGTCTCGATTATCAGCGGGGCCGTAGAAGGAACTCAAGAGATATGTGACTGCAATGATTCAAGATATTGTGTGTCTCGATTATCAGGGGGGCTGTAGAAGGAACAAACATAAAGGTCTTTACTTCCATAAACTTTTATCTTGGCCCATACCATTTCACAAAAACTCTGAGATATAAGTTCTTCAGGTTCTTCGCTATGCAGCGATTTTCAAACGAGTAAAAATTCTCCACCACCTTGCCCTGACATGCGATCTAGGCTTGGAAGTCTGATGGGAAGGCCTCAGCTGATGACACTTCAAACTTGACTCTGTCCCTATATGACCACGTCAGCTATGGTTGACTTTATCTTTTGAAGTACAGCCGATTTTCCACCGTCACTATCAATAATACAGCGAAGCTTTCTATTGTGTTGTGTGAACCCCAGTTTTGGGATTTACAACGTACCATATCAAATTCAGATAGAATTGGTTATACATATAGTTATTTCATAAAAATCCTTCCGACAGGCTCTCAGTGCATTGAGCGCTTTGATTCTTGTAAATATCCGCGTTTTAAACGTGTCTGACATGAAAGTCTCAAACCTTGAAATGTAAAGACTAAAACTTGATTTATTTTTCAGTTCAAATATATTAAAGTGTAATTATTTTGTTTTTCAAGAATTTATTAACTGTTTATAATTCTTGACTAAACTTAATTTCATCTGTATAAGATTGGAGACTACAGCAACTGTCATCATGGCGACCTCATCAAATGTTGAAGACGAAAATAGTGATAATGAGGAGGTATGCCCAAATTTAATGTACCTTTCAATAACATTCAAGCTTACTTTGAAATATCTAGAATATCTTGATCCATTCTGGTGTCATCTCGATAAATATGTCATTATATAAACGACAATTTAATTACTACAAAAAATGTCTGATAGATTATTGCATAAACCCGATAATCTTAGCCTGTACACTTTCCATATTGGGAATGGGACACATATTTTTAGCCTAACAAGTCCCAGGACTCTTGCTACAAAAGTTGTAAAGATATCACTGCATAGTGTATTGGAAAATGTGAAATATGAAGTTGATACACATTCCTTCATAACTTCTGGACACTATGGCTGAAACGAGTAGTTGATTGACCGGTTCCGGATCGCTAACGAAATTTTCACAGATCATCGTAAAAAGGCCGTCGTAAAAATATTAAAAGATTTTGCGTATGCTCTGTATTTCTGGAAGACTATTGTCTAATGCAAATATTCATCTAAAAATGTTGATTAATCTTTATTTATCGGGAATTGTAGACGGTGTTTGTAAGACACTGTGGGTATATATATTAACATGTCATATAAACACTCACAGTTACTTAAACAGTTAAAACTGAAGTCATTTAGTGAAAAAATAGCAGCACATCAGCTCTTTTAATTATGAAAGAAATAAGCAATATGAATTTAGAGAACATTTAAAACAATATTAGCCTGACCATGAAAATCTTGTATCAATTCCCAAATGCCTCAACCCAAAAGAGCAATTTATTTTTAGCTATTGACAGAATGCATGGGACAAAAATAAACACAGTGGAACATGCGTTGAATGCCATCAATAACAGACTAATTAGAATGACACCATCTAAAGAGACACCAACGGAGGAACTTCTCAAAATCATCTACCAATTCATCAAGTAGCACTAACACCATATTACAAGTCAAAATAACCCAGGAGACCCTGTACTCAAGAAGACCAGTCCAATTCCATATATAGGGTATTTATATAAATAAGATGGCATTTTTGAAAGAAATTATCTTTTATTGATATGCATCTATCATACGACATCCCAATTGTTTAATATATGTGACTGGAATTTTGTATGTGTATAACCTTAATATAATTTAATCACATGATGCAGATGACATCTTTTGTACTTCAGAGGTAATGATTAGTACTACATGTATTTGTGTATTATATCCTTGAAGATCATTTCTGACTGAAACTAATTTGATAAACTTACCTCTGTTTATGCGTCTTGTTTACCTTTACACAGGCAAATTGCATTATCAACCCAAAACAATGTGGACACACTCATTTCTTTTATTTGTCATAATACTTTTATTTATCTAGTGGTATGAGGAGGTTGTTGCATTCCCCCATACCTTACAATAAATATATATTATCAGGGTCTCTTCAGTTATCAAGGGGCCTCCGTGGCCGAGAGGGTAAAGTCGCTGACTTTAAGACTCACTTAGCCCCTCACCGCGTGGGTTCAAATCCCGGTAGGGTCATTCGGATTTTCATGTGAGGAAGCCTTCCAGCTGGCTTACGGTAGGTCGGTGGTTCTACCCGGATGCCTCCGTGCATTCGGGGTCTTCCTCCACCTGTAATTAGCTGGACGTCGCTATACGACTGAAATACTGTCGAAGCGACGGCGTAAACTCAAATAGTCAAATAGTCAATTATCAAGCATGAATATCAAGACAATTTCCTTTTCCACAATATAACATACAATTATTATTATATAAATCCATAAAAATCAGATATTTTACATAAAAAGCATAGCAAAAATGATAAAAAAGAGACTGCAATTGAAATAAAAAAAAAGAATTTCTTGGTCTGGTTTTAAATGTAGTAAGAAAACCCAACCATCTTTTTCAGCATCAATTAAATTTGTTGATTAATTTTTGGTCTACAGCTAGTGTTCTGGGTTCTGGCAGTCTTCTGTGCAGGACTTCAGAGATCTAATGTAGTTTTCTTCAGCCTAATTACTTCCTAAAATGGAAACAAAGCTTTATTGAACATACAATTATAAATCAAAAACAATAGTGATTGATTTTCTGTTATAAATTCTGTATTTCTCAGTAATTTCATATTGGGATATCAAATGAACCATTAAGTGTTGAATGCTACAGCTTTTCTGTTATTAAACATATCAGTTTATTATATTTGAGCATGTTATTGCTGATTTATAATAATGTATGATCTTTTTCTTTTCATTATTCAACACAATACATGAAAAAATTTCTATCTAATGAACGGATATTAAAATTTTCGAAACGACCCTCGTTTTGCGTTAGTGATCCGGAATTCCTCAGGTGACATAGGCAGATTTACAAACAAATATGTCTTAAAACTAGATTGATTCGATGTCGGCATTTATGCACAAGTTCCTTGGGATAATGAATGCAATATCCATACCAAAATATTTAATTTACCTCAAAAAGTTCATCAGTTGTTCGCTGTTATTTCCAACCTTCGTACTTGGCGCCGCTGTTTAAACGTGAGATTTACTGACTATGATAATCGGTAAGCAACCGTTTGAGGTACGTTTTTGACGACTACGACTGTCATATTTTGGTTAAATCATGCTAATGATTTGATTTTGGAAAATATCATATTGAGTTATGATTACATAGGTGGAAAAGATATGAAAACATAACTAGAACTGATAACTGATCCAGAACTACTCATGATCCGGAACCGGTCAATCAACTGTACTGTATGGTCTAACAAGTTTTATGGATATGAAAGAGATTGATCTATAATTGCATATCAGGTATTACTAAAATTTCATTTAATTGGAAGTAAGTGGTTCAACAATGAATTATGTCATTCCCTGTACAAATTTCAGGGTGTTGTGTGTGTGTTTTTTTTGGGAGGGGGGGTTTGCCCATTTTGACGACTGATATTGGGTCATGTTCCCAATCACAAAAAGTTTATTTTTCGCCCAATTTCAAGGAAACAACGTGAAAAATTCCCAATTTTTAGGGTCGGGTCATGTTCCCAAATGGTGAGAAAAAACACTGCATGTATGTTATCTTAAAATAATCTCGATCAAAACAAAGCTGCGTTCATTCCAATACGTCAACAGTGAAAACATAAAACATTACAAAAAAAAAAGTTACTAACAAGTTATCGAGGTGTATTCTCTTAATAAACATAGCATTTGGTACCAGTTTAATTTGCATCAAAATTCCATTTCAGGGAATTGATGTTATCATAATTGGACATGTATAGAGTTTTTATTAGCTCACCTGAGCACTTGTGCTCGGGTGAGCTTTTGTGATCGCCTTTTGTCCGTCGTGCGTCGTCAGTCGTCCGTCGTCAACAATTGCTTGTGAACACTCTAGAGGCCACAGTTTTGGCCCAATCTTGATGAAACTTGGTCAGGATGTTTGTCTACATAATATCTCGGATGAGTTCGAAATTGGGTCATGTGGGGTCAAAAACTAGGTCACTAGGTCAAATCCTTGAAAAACCTTGTGAACACTCTAGAGGCCACAAATTTGGCCCAATCTTCATGAAACTTAATCAGGATGTTTGTCTACATGATATCTCGGATGAGTTCGAAATTGGGTCATGTGGGGTCAAAAACTAGGTCACTAGGTCAAATCCTTGAAAAACCTTGTGAACACTCTAGAGGCCACAGTTTGCCCAATCTTCATAAAATTTCAGGATTTTGTCTACATGATATCTCGATGAGTTAAATTGGGTCATGTGGGGTCAAAAACTAGGTCACTAGGTCAAATCCTTGAAAAACCTTGTGAACACTCTAGAGGCCACAGTTTTAGCCCAATCTTAATGAACTTATCAGGATGTTTGTCTACATGATATCTCGAATGAGTTCAAAATTGGGTCATGTGGGGTCAAAAACTAGGTCACTAGGTCAAATCCTTGAAAAACCTTGTGAACACTCTAGAGGCCACAGTTTTAGCCCAATCTTCATGAAACATGGTCAGGATGTTTGTCTACATGATATCTGGTTGAGGGGAAAAACTAGGTCACCAGGTCAAATTAAAAAAAAACAGTTGGCCCAATGACTGCATGAATTACCAGTTGAGTGCAAATTCAGGTAGGATCAATATGTAGGTCACTTAGTCAAATGTTAGAAAAACACTTTTAGATGCTAGATTTTTTGTCATTATGCCTAACACAACCATCTTACTCAGGTGAGCGACACAGGCCCATCTTGGCCCT
Organism: Solen grandis; assembly: GCA_021229015.1. NCBI lineage: Eukaryota > Metazoa > Mollusca > Bivalvia > Adapedonta > Solenidae > Solen > Solen grandis. Next base: position 34,439,302 of record CM037782.1, on the reverse strand, counting down.
CTTGTTTCATCTGAGATGCTATTCTGTTTTTGTCTTTTTTCTGACATCCACTATCGCAAAAAAAAGTTAGCAACTATATTTGGGTAAACTGCTGACCTTACACCCACCCATTCGGGAATCAGTTTCTCATTTAAAACTTACACATTTTCCATGGGTATTTGAAAAATTTCTACATATATTCATCGCTAAACATATATGTTTTACATACCTCAAAAAGCTTTCCGCACAAGCTATTTTCCAACCCCCTAATATTTGTGACAAATATCCACCATATTTTCATTCAAATACAGGGCTCCATCATGTGACTTATTATCCAGGCACATGGAAACACTTATTTGCTGTCTTCATAAAATGCTATTCTACAGTTTGTGTTGAAAACTATTTTAAGGAAACAGTGGGATTTTAGTTCAAACATGTAAATTTAAATAATGCAGATAAGTTTGACCTTCCAAATAGTCATTCAAATATGAGTTCAAGATTTTAAATGAATTTGACCAACATCTTAAACATTATGCAGCATTAACACAAGAAGTCACATGATGTCTTGATTAAAATATTAGATCATGGATGACATTGGTTTTGATCATATGGGACATCAAAAACAGTTTGTCATATCCCGTTCTCACATGCAAACTGTGTAAAGGTAAAATATCCAGAAAACTTGTTATACCACAGAAACTGGTTAGTCAGCCAAACCTGGGGTCCCAAAGTTCAAATAGAAAATTGCCGGTACTCAGGTACAAAACTATTATTTGTTGCCCAATGTCAGATTTTTCTATTATACCTTATGTGTTTCTTTTCTTTATGACATGTCATGATGAAATTATCAACATGTGTGCTCAGAATAGATGTATTTTGTATGTACAGAATCTGTACCATTCAGCGCTTATTGAAATGTGTTAAAATAAACAACCTCCTGATGCTGCTTACTTTGTTTTTAGATGGTGACAGCCATCTTATGCTGAAAAACAAAATCAGGCCTTGCTTATTTGTATATCTTCCACGGCAAGTTTAACTGTACCACTCCACTTAGTGCGGATCCATGCAGTGCGATTCTGTGCTAACGAATACAAGTGGAATATGTTACACAGACGTTTAAATCATAGCCATAACCACTTATAATGTGCTGTAGTTTGTTAACATGTTTTCTTTTACCATTATTTTGCACCGGAAACATCAATTTTAAGCACGAAAAAATATCCGTGACATTTCTTTGTCAGAACAGAAACCCATTTTACATACATGAAGATCTACTCCTGTAAAAAGAAAAAGTAGTGCTCCGTATGTATGTTATTGACCTGAAGTAGTCCACTTGTAATTTTGCATGATGGTGAGTTAAGTTCCTCCCAGAGCATTTCTTAACTTCGAAATAGAAAGGCAAACATTCTATTATCTTAAATAATTAAATACCTTTTCAATTTCTACACACACACAACAACAGATAAAATGTATACATCAGGTTTGCTAGTACAGAAGAAAGAGAATGACCTACTTAGGTATGCAACTTTATGAATGAAAGGTTCATGACCCCAACTCTGGATTATTATGTAACAAACAGAGTGATTTCAACTACCTCAGCAGCAACAGCGTGTCGTCATATGACTGCTTCAGTAACTTCAGAAACGTTGGGTCTAGAATTATAGCTATTTCATGTTAATCCCGTCGCCGTCTCTCAGTGCATTGTGCGCTTTGATTGTCGCCTGCCATAGTTGCACGAAATTTATTAAATCGAAGTAAATAAAAGAAGTTGTTTTTTATTCAATGGCTACATCTGCATTGGTTCCTACAGTAATAACCAAGCAATAAATTGGACTTGTTACAGCCCTAGTGGACACATCAATTTTTAATCACAGACTAGACATATGCTGAGCATGCTGGTTCAGTTGATGTATTCAAAGAACCTGTGCCAATAATGGAGGAGTGCCCTCTATTAAATTGTACATATTCCAGAATCTCTCATTGTTTTGAGCTTTGTCATTGTATTGCTTTTTAAGCAGTTGTACAGGATAATTGCAGACGCACATGACTATCTATTTATATTGTTCAATCTTGTGTCGCTTCAGCATTTTAATAGCGAAACTGCATGTAAAACATTAAACAAATACATTGTATGAATGAAAATTTAAAAACATTAACTTGCAGTATGACAATACATATTGCTTAATATTCCTTGCTATTGAGTTAGTAAATCAAAAAAGCATCAGTTATCTTTATCCAACACTACCTTTTAACAGGAACTGAAGCCTTCATGCATACAGATAATAGCACACAAAGTTTCAACACTCTGACATGAGTGGTACACAAACAACTACAGATGCTATATTGCTTAAGAGAATTTATTGATATGCTTATGGACACACAAATACATTAAAGTCCAAATAAATTAAAACCGTTAAAATTGATTTGCCCTTGCATCTTCATGAATAAGAAAGCAAATGTCAAAAGAAAAAACAATTTGGAAATACATGTACTTTGTAACACTGACAGGAAATAAATCAAGTAAAAAATCTGATGTCCAAGTCTTCCAAATTGTTGGAAATGACATTGGCTCTGATTAAAATATTTGATTCTATCTGCAGCTGAAATTTCTTTGCAACTTCATTTAGCATGCTGCGCTAACACTTTAGTTATTAGAAAAAAGTATATAGAAAAAGTATATAGCTCATTGTGCATGTTTCTTTTGGATAAGAACAGTAATGAATCAGAATAATCATAAATTCCTTATCATTTGATCAAAACACTCTAGACATTTAACTAAGTGTAAAATATGCTAACAAAATACCGCAGAGAAAGTTGTATGACCAAATTCAATTGTTGGCAATGGAAATTACAATTTAAAAAAATCATGAAATTGTTGAATAAGTATATCTGATAAAAACTTTGATCATATCCCCTGTAGATGTATTAACTTGTTTTCCCTTATGTTGATCAATATTTTTACCATAATGAAAATGTTCAATTTGATATAACTATCAAACATGATAAATATTATTGTGACAATGCGTCATCACGGGTATAAGTACAATCTCTGACAACATGCTTCAAGGAGTCGACTCTTTGGCTCAGTGGTTAGAGCATTGGATTATCATGCCGGCGGACCGGGTTCGATACTGGGCCGGGCCGTGTTTGTTACATTTGGTGGCAGCGGTGGGATAATGTCAACTGCTATACCGGAGTTGCCTTACCAACGTGTTTCCCAGGCCAAATCTCGGGTCGAGACTTCTCGGTGGGGGAATCTCTGACAACTGCGTCAGGGAGTTGACTCTTTGGCTCAGTTGTTAGAGCATTGGGCTATCACTCCGGCGGACCGGGTTCAATTCTGGGCCGGGCCGTGTTTGTTACATTATAATTAATTAAATTCTGACACAGTGCCCTGCTTGTTTCTGAAACAATTGCTATTTCTTTCTAGAAATCTTTTTCTAACATGTTAATAAATAAAAAAGGCATCAGCAGCTCTCCGTGTACTATTGGCATAAATTCATACATTCAAGGTCTGTGCAAATTTCTATATTGATTTCACCTTTACACTTTATGACTTATAGATGTGTTTTGACACTGGCAAAGAGCAGACCCAGATCAGACAGCTTCTTCCAGGAGTTGTCTGATCAGGGTCTCCTCTGTTTGCTTATAGTAATAATACACTATGGCAGATTCTACATATTCTGCACAGCAAAGAAATATTCATCTTTATTTATATACCAATTAAGTTCAGTAAATTAATATTTATCAAATACCGGTCTTGATGGCTGTATGGTTAGAGTGTCCATCCCAGAATCGAGAGGTTGTGGGTTCGATCACCAGCCTCAACATACCAAAGTCAATAAAAATAATACTGGTATACCTGCCTTGCTTGACGCTCAGCAAATAAGTAATATAAGGGTTGTTCCAGGACTGGTCGGCAAGGTGTCAGGAGAATGTGACTGAGTGTGATATCATGCCACATGTCTACAGCATGATACTGCAGTGTTGCTGAATTATATCATTTTGAAGTATATAGAATGATTGAAATACTACATCTGTAGGACTTCAAAACCAACAAACAAACAGTATCTGTCAAGTCATAAGTGTGTACATGAAATTCAGAATATTCCTGAGGTAACCTTATTAAGTCGTGAATGTGGATAGAAAACTGCGTGATTGCATTTAGATACGTCTTGGTCACTTGGTAGCCTGCTGCAGAATAAATCTGTCTATCAGATGTGAAATGTCAACTTAATGAGGTGATATCCCACTCAAGTAAGATTAAAAAAGTCTATGTGGTAACATTAGAAATTTATTTCATAATTATTTTTTTGTGTGTATACAATAGGGATTGATCAGTATTGTGTTCCAGTCTGTTGTCATCTATGCTGTCCATTTTCAGTAAGGCTCACTTAACGTTGCTTTTTACTAAACATTTTTACTGAACATGTATATATCTTTTTACTTAACTTTCCTGTCCAGACTGCATGTATAGCTCAGGTAATTAGCATGGAGGCAAATGGATGTTTTGTACATTTATAATTTACTACAATTTTTTTTCTTGTTGTACATTAAATTTATATTAATATTTTATTTGTAATGTCTATTTTATAAGCATGTATACAGGGACTTTAGGCAAAGATTATTTGATATATACACCTAAATATGCACTCCTCAATGTTTGCAAACTATGGACATATCTACCTAGATGGTAACATTTGCACCCTATCACATCTGCATGTGAATACTTTTATTCAGTTGTCTTTATTGCTGTCATATTTAACTCAGTAGCTCATCATTATAATCATGGTTTGATGCCTGAAAAAAAGAGAAAACCCAGATCAGACAGTTCCCTTTAGGAGCTCAGTTTGCTTGTACAATATTGTATCTTAAGATTCTATACAGTAGTCTGCGCATAAAAGAAAAATCCTTTTTTTTTTTTTTTCATATACCATTTAGTTCAGTTAATCAATATTCATTAATTTGTGCATGAATATTCATGAGGTAGAGGGTTAAGTAATAAACTAGATATTCATCAAGTTATCAGTCTGAACATGAATACCTGTGAATGAGGTAAAGGGTCAAATTTAAAAAAAAAATGAACATAGAATACATGAGAAGTGAAGGTTTGCATTTATTTCTTTACTCTTGTAAACCATGTCGGACAGCTTTCAGTGGCTGAGTATTTTATACCCATATCTGGGTAGTAAGCTTGGTTCCTGGTCGCAACATTCCGAAGTCCTTTAAATTAGTACTGGTATATATCATATCTATGTTTTGCTTGGCACTCAGCACATAAATGATAGGGGTATTGGCTCAGTGTCAGGATAATGTAACTGATGTTATATGAGGTGTGGAGATAGCAGTGGTGGTACTACACCATGATGTCTGTCTCATCTGGACAAAATCATCCCCAAATGACTGAAATAATGCCAGTGAGATGTTAACCCTTTCCCTCAATGAGGATACCATGAAAAGACCTATGCGAACAGCATAAAACCAGATCAGCCTGCAAGTTGATCAGGTTTTATGCTGTTCGCTGCTCCTCAGTGGTCTGGTAATGAGGATTTTACAATTAAATTTGGTAAGGTTTGAGTTTGGCTTTCTGCAGATCAGGCTTTATGTGCTACCTATTGAGTGCGTCAAAATGAGTCTATATGAGGGAAAGGGTTAAATCAGGGCTCTCCTTTGACATAGAAGAAATAATTGCCTTGGGTCAAATTTACAGTAGAATAAGAAATAAAAAATCAACAAAATTTTCAAAATGTTGCTCTTTTTGCAATTTTGGGACATTTAGACTCTTGTGTTTTGCTTACTAAGGAGAGCTCCGCAAGCAAACAAACAACCGACCACACAATAAACTGGTGCAGACCAATCCACCAGTCTCCCTGTGAACAGTGTAAATTCTCATCTGAGTGACACAGAGGTCAGTGCTGGGTAGGGATAGATTAGCAGGTCACTTCAGGCTCATCAGTTCTATACTGATCATATGGGTCAGTTCCTGATTGGTTTCATGTGATTAAGGGGTTACAGAGTATTGAGCAGTGTATCAAGTAAGAATTTATGATATATGTATTATATATATTATAGATGTACTGGTAATTGAGATTTGCTCTATCAACGACTTCATTAGGGTCATATGACCCCAAAAATATATTACTGGTAACTGCGAAACAACTTAAAAAATTGCATTGAACTAGAGCTGGGTTGATTTCATCGATGCATCAGTATATTGTCATTTTTGGTTGACGATACAGAATCGCAATTCTTACCACAAGAATCGATTTTCAAGCGATATGTCAATGGACAAAAGATTTGGCCTGCCGCTTATATCTCAAGCATAAAGTGTCTATTTCCGTAAGTCGTCGTTGCCTTTTGTTGACTAGATTGACTAGTAGACTAGATTTCAAAATAAAATAAGATTTTTTAAAATAGAAATTAACTGAAAAATGCATTTTTTCTATTATTATTCCATGTGCCTAATCATCATAGAAACATGGATGCAGAAATCTAATTTACAGCAGAAATCTATCAGTTGGCCATGTCAGAACTACATTATTTATATATTATCAAGTATCGTGATACTGTATCGTATTGGGCTTACAATATTGTGATACATGGTGATATTTTTTGGCAGGTGATACCCAGCTCTACATTGAACATATTTTAAGTGGATTTTTTTACATAGTTAAGTTCATGATTAATCTTATCTTATTGGATGTAACAGGAAGATTGTTCACCATTAACTGAGAAGCATATTTAAGCATAACTTCTCTAGATTAGTTTTAATAAAAACATGTGTACAGGTACATGCGTCAGTACCACCTTGTTTCATTATGTGTACAAATTGTACAAGATTTCAAAATGTAAAAATGTCACTCAGTTATCTTCAAACAGTATAACTGCATGCAGCCTGTATAAATGTCACAGTTACCAAAGATGTAAGATTGTCAGTTGGAAGGTGCTTGGTTTAAATAAGTTGTGGAATCTGCACACCTTTTTTTTTTTTTTTTTTTTTTTGATTATGCACTTATGATTTAAGTGGGGGAAATAGTACATTTCATTTGAACCGTCACTTCATAGATGATTTTTTTCATCATAAATATAAAATAGAAATATATAAAGATTTTAATTAGGGTTTGGATCCAATTATTATCAGATAAATGAATAGGATGATAGAATGATAGACAATATATTTCATTACAAACTGGAGATTATATATTGTACAGTTAAATGGTGTCCAAAACTTATCAGTTCTGCATTTAAAAAGCAGGGAAAATGCATATCCATTACTGCAGCATAACGGAAAAATTTCATTGACAAGATTTATTTCTTACAAAAAATGTATTCAATAGAGATACTAAGTTTTATCCTTTATTTTTTTCAGGCATACGAGGATGCTTTTGAAAATATTCAAATGTAAGTGTTACTCTTAAATACTGTAGATTCTAGACAGGCAAGGGTTTGACTTAAATATATGTTTAAACACTTGTTTGATAGGCAATACATTATTAAATGACGTTACTTTTTACTGTCAAAATTTAAACACTTACTTGTTTGATAGGCAATACATTATTAAATTGCTTACTTTTTACTGTCAGAATTATGTATCAAACCAGTAAATAAGATATGTCAGGATTTGTTCAATATTTATATTTCTGCCAGTATAATTTGTGCAAAGAGAAAAATTGACATGTTATGATATTTTGCATAAATCTGCACAGAGGAATAATCAAAGCTTCTCCAATCTACATTTCTGTGTAAACTCTGTACAGATCTGACCGTGATGACTTTGATGGATGTATACAGGACTGCCATATTGCGCTCAAACTTTTCCTCAACAACCATTTTACTGAGGCAAAAAACAGAATGGAACCAAAGTAAGTACAGTCCAACTTGTCTTAAGCAGCCACCTAAGGGACGACCCTAGATTGGCTGCTTAAGACAAGTTGGCTGCTTAAGACAAAATATGACTTCAGCCATATTTTAGGCACACCTATATAATGTATATGTACTTATATGTACTTATGTATGTGTGCATGTTTGTTATTGTCTTTATTTATTTATGATGTCTTCTGTATGTGTGTATGTTTGTTGAGTTATTTTTTTTATTATAATTAATACCACTCTTTCTTTCTCTCTTGTCTATTTTCCTTCCCTCTTCCTCTCCTCTCTCTATTTTCTCTGATCACACCATTATCTTTTTTCTTTCTTTCTCTCATCCTGTCCTCTCATCTTTCAAACAATAGAAAAAGAACATAAGTAAAATTCATTTTTAATGAAATAAATTTATAGATGGGCATAAAACAACGATATATACGATTCTTGAACTTTTCCCAGCATCCAGAAGCTCTTCACTACTTTCATTCGCTCTTCTAAAGTTAGGCATTTTCGTTTCGAAATCGTGGCATACACAGTCATAATGAGGAATTGTTCTAGAAATTCCATTTTATACCGCCAATGATTTATTGTTTTTAACATTATTTTTTGTTAAATTTCTATAATTATTCGACTTCAATTATTCAATCTTTATACTCACAAAGATGAAACATGTCCGAATTTAATGACCGCTTAATACACGTGACCGCTAAGACAAGTTCGACTGTATTGACTATATTTTGAGGTCTACAGTCATCATCATGTAACTGTTACTGGTGCTTATAGGAAAAGATCAAGATGGAAGGAAGAGTTTCATGGGTTGCCTTTGATTCATGTTTGTTTTAAACCAAGATGCTCCAACCCTTTCAAATATTCTGTAATGTTATGTCATTTATAATTAATTTTGATTTTGAAATACCTTAGTTAAATAAATTAGAATCATTATCCTTCCTTTCTCTTTAGTTTGTATATGTAATTTGAAATATCACATATTCAAACATAACTCAATAGATATCATTGTATTCACAAATTAAGAGCAATAGTGCAGAGTTACTGAGTGTTCTGAATGTTTTACAGCATAGATTGGAGCATGTACCACGCCCTGGGTTACGGGACCATTATGTATATACAGGCTGTGATGACCTTTGATATGGTATGTTATCTCTTTAGTGCTTCTCTGGAGTCATTATATATGTGTAGTAAGAATGATGCTTACATTGTATAGAATTATATGAAACTCTCATACTGCATTGGAGTTATCATTTATATGATTGTATGATGACTGCATGTGACAGTTGCAGATGTTATATTTTTCCTTCATTACCATGGCTGGATCAACATTTATAAAAGTATATGTTCTAATGGTAAAAATTATTATAACTTTAAACTCTTTTAAGTTAATTTTATAATACCAGGTATAAAATAAATTGGTTAGAGCATCCACCTTGGGAGTGGGAGATTGTGGGTTCGATTCCCAGCTACGACATACCAAAGTTATAAAAAATGATTTTGGAATAGCTCCCTTACTTGGCGCACAGCATACAAGGGTAGTTCCAGGGCTGGTTGGCCCCGTGTCAGGATAATGTGACTGGATGTGGTATCATGCCACATGTCTACGGCGTGATACTGCAGTGTGGCAGCACTATATCTGTCTCAAGTAGACATTGTCACCAAATGACTGAAATACTGTCAGTGTGACATTAAACTTAAGAAAGAAACAAACAAATGTTTTATTGACCCTTGTGCATGACGTTAAACTTAAGAAACAAACAATATACATGTATTAAATTGTGTTAAAAGATTATCAACAAAGTTAATATGATAAATACCACATGATAAAAAAATACCTAATTTTTCTACTGTACTTTAGTAAATTGATTTTGATATAGAAGTACTCAGACTGAGTCAGAACGTCATAATATAAGGAAGTAAACCACATCCTGTTTGATCAATCGTTCCACTCCTATTTTATACATGTACATTGATTAATTTAATATTTCATATGTGTCAATATGATTGAAATCTGCGGCCACTTTAAGACCAGATCAACACATGAGTAACCGGTAAGATGATCAGAGTTTTAAGTGTACACTCACCAGAGTAGGTAACATTGTTAATCCAGTTCAGACACATTGATACAATGTGGAGTTCAAAATTGTGTATCTTCATCTTGCAACATTAGCCGTTATATAAATATGTATGTACTCATTTATTATTTATTTGAAATATTTGAAATAAAATATATTTCAAACAAAAAGAATGAAGAAAATAGTTAATGTATAAGAAGCTGTTATTGACACAGTTCAGTGTTGTGTTACAGAATGACATAGAAGCAGCCATCAAGGCAATCAAGAAGTCAATACTGGTGTGCCACAAACAGCGCAGGAAGATCTCCATCCTCGGCTCCTTCAGTCGAGAGGCCAGCAAGAACAACTACAATGAACTTACAGACAGTAAGTCTTGGATTGCTCTTGTTTGACTAAAAATTAAATTAACATTTTATAATTTGTTGGAGGTCATGGGTTCTATCCCCAGCCGCAACATACAAAAGGCACTGGTCTAGCTGGTTTTACTGGTTGGCCAGGTGTCAGAATAATATGACTAATTGTGGTATCATGCCATTTGTCAGTGGCATAATACTGCAGTTTGGCAGCACTATATCTGTCTCAAGTAGATATAGTCTCCAAATGATTGAAATACTGTCAGTGTGACATTAAACTTAAGAAAGAAACAAACAAATGTTTTATTGACCCTTGTGCTAGATAGCTGTATGAGATCAGGAACCATCTCACAAACCACTAAAAACCAGTATGAATGTTTCTTTATTTTCTTTGCCATGCAGATAAAGTAGAATCTTAGCCTCAATATTGTACATGCAAACAGATGAGACCCTGGAAGGAGCTGCTTGATCTGTTTGCCAAGACATCCAAATGCATCTGTATGAAGTATAGGGTTAAACAACAGTAGATTAACTCATGAAAACCTCCCTCTGCCAAGGGAGACAATCAGCCTGATGAACCTCTGAGATGAGTGTCAGTGGTTGATGTTTATGCTTGGCTGTGTTTCAGTGGAGATCCATGCAGAGCTGTGTTATGCTGAATGCCTGCTGATCCGAGCCCTTCTCACGTTCATACAGGATGAAAACCTAATCAGCTTTGTTAAAGGTGGACTAAAGATAAGAGAATGCTACAAAGTGTACAAGTAAGTTGAAAGGATAAATAACTGACATAAGAATGGCAAGAAATGAATGGTATTTTAAGATAAAAATATTGTTTTAAAAGAAGTTCCAGTAATGCAGAAAAAATACCTATATGCAGTATGCATATTTCTTAGTTTAAAAAGGTAACAGAAATGCTTTGGTCTTCATAAACAACTTTTCTCATCATATATGCAGCAAAATTTAAAATTTCAAGATTTCAGGTATGTGATTATTGAAACTCATCTTTGTTCTTGTCTTTGAAATTCAGTCTATTTTGAATTTGAAAAAAAAATCTACTTAATTTGGTTTTAATTGTTATGGAAATTTATAACATTATTATTTATAACTCCTTAAACAGGGATTGTGCCAAGATTTTAGCCAACAGAAAATGGGAATCAGAAAATCAAAAACATCATTTTGAGAGTGGTGTAAGGATGGGAGTTGGCTCATTTAATCTGGTGAGTGATTCATCATAGTTTGCCTACTGAAACTCTACTTAGTTTTCTTTTATTTCTTATCTCCTAGTAGTGAGGTAGTGTTTTGTTGGACCTTTTCTTCTGTCATATATTGAATTCCTTTTAATTGTAAGCCTATCTGACTTAAGGATTTTATCAGAGAATTTCTGGTACACAATATATTGGTTACAAGTTTTTAAAAGACCTATCAGAGAATCAAATCCATAGATACAATTTTTAGCTTGACTATTCGACTATTCGAAGAATATTAGAGCTATTGTAGTCACCCTTGCATCAGCTTTGGCATTGCAGCTTTTGGTTAAAGTTTTGCATGCAAGTTACTATCCACCTTATATCTCAATAACTATTTCTGGTATTGACTTGAAAGTTTATGAATATGTTCAGGGGCACCAGGCAACCAAGGTAGATAACTCTTGTTGGAATATATTACAAATTATGGCCCCCTTTTTAACTTAGAAAATTTGGTTAAAGTTTTGCATGCAATAGAAAATTTAGTTCAAAGTTTTGCATGCAGGCTACTATCTAGCTTGTATCTCAATAACTATTCATGGTATTGACTTGAAAGTTTATGAATATGTTTAGGGGTATCAGACAACCAAGGTAGATAACTGTTGTTGGAATATATTACATATTATGGCCCCTTTTATTTATTTTATGTTGATTGAGAAACAAGTTCTTACAACTTATACTAACCCCTCTCGACAGTTCCTGGGTTTGACCAGTACTTTGCACCCTGGAAGGTCATGAAGAATTCTTGCCTCCAGCGGGGTTCGAACCCACAACCTTCGGATCTGTAATTGGATACGTTACCACTGGACCACGGCGCACGGCACGGCCCCTTTTTAGTTCCCTACCGGTGTTCACACCGGAGGGGACTATAAATTTGCCCTCCGTCTGTCAGTCCGTCTGTCCGTCCGTCTGTCTGTCCTCTCAAATCTGGATCCCGCGATAACTTAATAACTAAGCAAGCTAACTTGATGAAACTTGGTTTATGACTAGATACCAATGTGTAGATTATGCACGTCATTTTATTTTTGTTCTTCGACTAAAATTGTGGTTGCTATGGTAATGGAAATAGTGAAAATATGGCAAAAAATGGGATCCTGCGATAACTAAGCAAGCTAACTTGATGAAACTTGGTATATGACTAGATGACAATGTGTAGATTATGCACGTCGTTTTATTTTTGTTCTTCGACTAAAATTGTGGTTGCTATGGTAACGGAAATAGTGAAAATATGGCAAAAATGGGATCCCGCGATAACTAAGCAAGCTAACTTGATGAAACTTGGTATATGACTAGATGGCAATGTGTAGATTATGCACGTCATTATTTTTGTTCTTCGACTAAAATTGTGGTTGCTATGGTAACGGAAATAGTGAAAATATGGCAATAAATGGGATTGATTACCATATTGAGTCAAGGTGGAGCCGGTAGGGGACTTTATGTGTTGCATACAACACCAGTTACTTGTTTAACTTAGAAATTTTGGTAAAAGATTTGCATGCAAGGAATTTCATGCCTATATTTCAGTAACCATGCATGGGTTTGATTTGAAACTTCTATAATATGTTCAATGGTATGGTATTGCATGCAAGCTATTATCCAGCTTATCTCAGAAATTGTATATGGTATTGACTAGAAAGTTTAGGAGTGTGTTTTGGGGCATCAGAAAACCATGGAAGATAACTCATGAACTGGATTTTATACAAATTATGGCCCTTTTAACTTGGATACTTGGTTAAAGATTTGCATGCACAGTGTTATTATGCTTATGTCTCAGTAACTAGGCATGGGATTGATTTTAGACTTCATAAAAATATTGTGGGGTATTACACTATCAAGGTATATCATTTTTGACTGTTATTATATACAGAGTTTGTGAAGGGTAAGAATTGAAACAGATTTCATTTGATTTACCAACAAACATTTGAAAGTTGAGCGTGTTGTCCTGTATCAGCTCTTGTTTTTCTTTCAAAATTCTGATATATGATGGATTCCACAAGTAATCCATGAACTTAACTTTACCTGTATTGTATTATTGTCAGGGTTATGTATTACCTTATTGATTTACCTGTCAGTGTGAACTTGCTTATTGAGGTTGTTTGGACAGGTAGTTGGTAGTATACTTGTATTCAACACAGCTGTTCCGTCCATTGATGTAAGTTGGTAACATTACACAGACATAAGCACCCCATGAGGCTAATTGTACTACCAGTTCATGAATAGATTTAACTGGTCAATCCACCACAGTATACTATGCAGAATTTAGATCTACAGTCAAACCTGTGAACAACGGTCGGGCAGGGGAATATGTAAAAGTGGCTGTTGTTCACAGGTGACCTTTGTTAGGAGTGTCAGTCAGTTAAGACTTGAAGTTTAATATACTGTACATACATGTACAGGTAGATAGACAGGAAAAACAAAAACAACTTTCGCTTTATTAATACGAAGATTGTTATTCGTACAAAGTTAAAGTGCACAAGCAACATAAATTTTTTTTAATTTTACTAAAGAATTAAATCAATTTACAAACTCATTTTCTTGACTTTATGTGAATTTTACCTTTGCATTTCGTGTGTTAATTGTACGTTTACAAATGTAAACCTTCCATGTTGCAATTTATTTAGAATCCGTGGCCGTTTGTATTACGATAATAATAGAGTGTTTCCCCTTAATCATGTTCGTTTAGCCATTTATTCATTTTCTTATGATTCTCTCTCTTAACAAAAAAAAAAAAAAAAAAAAATAAAAAAAAATAAATAATAAAAATACCTAATAGGTTGTTTTGCTTATTAAAACCATCACGCTTGTTTTAATTTTCTAACTGGGTGACAAATTAATGATATAAATCATCCATTGATAACAGATGGGGAAAAATTGTAGCCCTTGTAAGAGGTGTTAAAACAATTAATCGAACAGGCCTATTCAGCTAACGGCCAAGACATTAAGTAGTTTTGCTCAATTGTCAGGACTATGATCCTGAAGTTGCTTAGGATCTGGTACCAGTTAACCAATGAGAATTCACCCCCCTCAAAGTATTACCCCAATCCCTCCCTGTGTACTGAGATGTCTGCTGACATGTTTGTATCCCTGGGTGTTTCCGGAAACTAGCGATACGTGCCCCACCCGCGAGGCATTAAGACTGTCGAGTTGCCTAGGGACCGTTGTTCGAAGGGCTTATAGCACAGCAGGGACATGATATTACTGACAAATAAAGGGCTTTAATCAGATTTCCTGGCTCGTCACTTCTTGGCCAAAACACTTAGAGTTACCTTTGTTTTTCCTTCCATCCATCAAATATACAATATTTTTTCTTCTATTTTCTCTTGGTTTAAACTTTAAGAATTCAATAATGCATGTAAATCCGATACACAATGAAATTATATGTGTTACCTATGGATTTGAAGACAAGTTTTTTATGAAACAAAAATAAATTTCTCTCCTTACATGCCTCATGAATATTTATGACTACATTTATTTGCCACACAGACTCTGTAGAATCTGAACTACAATATTGTATGAATAAAAACAAAAAACAGAGGAGACCCTGATCAGACATCTCCTTCAAGGAGCTGTCTGATCAGGGTCTCCTCTGTTTGCCAATGCGTTAAAACAAGTCTGATTGAATGAACAGGTTAGACATTGAATTTTCCTAGGTTATGATAAATTTCATCTCACACATAACTCCTTAATGGGCCCCACAGAGATGATGTAGCTATCAGAAGCCAGTGGTCATAACAAGGCATCAGCAGCTACGGTCAGCTGCATGCAAATAATTTCATACCGGTAGATTTTTGACAGATTGTGGTTTTTCTTCATCATGGAGGTTTTTCTGACTTTTATTTGGACTGTAGATATTTTGATATTTAAATGTGTTCTGTAATGAATTACAGAGTAAGATATTGCAATTTTCTCCCCTTTCGGTCAATTTTTGATAAAATTACAGCCTTAATAATTTAACATAAAATTTCTGCTGCAAAGTTTAATGCAGGCAGTGGCATTCTTGTCATATTGATTCATCTGCAGCACGTTCAGTAGCCGCTAACAATTGCTCCGTTAATGGCTGTGAGTTGATTCCCTTTATTTCATTCATTAAATTAATTTTAAATTTCATGTTAAGGTAACTGGGTTAAAATAACCCTTTACCTCATGAATATTCATGTATAAATGTATGACTTGATGAATACTAATTAACTGAACTTAAAATGGTATATGAAATCATGAATTTTTCTTTGCCACACATACTGTGTAGAAATTGAGCTACAATTTCGTATGAGCAAACAGAGGAGACCCAGACCAGACAGCTTCCTTAGGAGCTGTCTAATCTGGGTCTGTTCAGTTTACCAATGTGTCAAAATTAGTCTATATGAAGTTATGGGTTAAATGATCAATGAAAAAATTTAAGGGCAATTTTAAGAAAGACCAGATAAGAACATTTAATATGGTTCTCTCTCTCTCGCTCTCTCTCAATAATCATAATCATAAAATTGCCTTGGATCATGGAAATTCATACAAATATTAAAATATAGATTGCATAATTACAAAATCAGATGTTCAGTTTATCTTTTTCTTTCCTCCTACAGATGATCTCTCTTCTCCCAGGCAAGATATTAAAACTACTAGAATTTGTTGGATTCTCAGGAAATAAAGTGAGTAATTGTTAAACATTTCCTTACTGCAAAGTACAGTAACTTTTACATTTGATTTTTACCTCATATATTAATTTACGTCTTTTATTGCTTTATATGTGTTGTTAAATAGAAAATTTTAAAATACATTTTTGTGTGAATTAAAGTATGAATAAATCTGATCAGCAAGCAAATAATCAAATATTCAGTATGATGTTTATGATATGATGTTTAAGATAAAACGAAACTATGATTAGAGTGATAAGTTATTTTACATTACTAGATATATCAACCCATAATTCTGTTTTGTTTTCCTCCTCAGCATATTGTTACATTACTAGATATATCAACCCATAATTCTGTTTTGTTTTCCTCCTCAGCATATTGTTACATTACTATCAACCCATAATTCTGTTTTGTTTTCCTCCTCAGCATATAGGTTTGTCTGAGCTGGAGAGGGGTGCTGATCTGTTCACGAGTCTCCGGGGTCCCTTGTGTTCAATTATACTCATAGCCTACCACACTGTTGTCAGTTATGTCCTAGGTAAGTCTGTATATGTGTTTTATGTATCTTTTTGCCCTCCTTCCAAATGTCAGTTGGTCAGTCAGTAGGCTACTTCTGTTTCCATTTTGTAACTAGAGAACACTTGAACTTGAAATCATTTGTGATCAATAATAAAGATCAATAATAAAGAGCAATAAGTCTTGTGCCCACATTCCTCAATCTTAATAGGATGTTTAATCATGACTACTAGATGACCACTATTGATTTTGGGATCAATAGGTCAAGGTCATTGATCTTGAATGTGAAAATTGATTCTTATTGATAACTTGAGAAAGCTCAAGCCCACATTCCTCTGTCTTAATAGGGAATTTTGTTATGAATAAAAAAAAAAATGACCCTTAATTATTTTGGGGTCAACACAGATAAGTCCAAAACAATTTTTAGGATTTGAGGTTGTATTTGGTTATTGGTTTTAAGAAACTATATGAAAATTATATTCTATACAACTGACTTATTTTACTATTGATAAACATATTGTATTTGATTGGCTGTACTGCAGGGTTGGCAGATGGAGATATAGACATGGCAGATAAACTACTGAAGCCCTGCCTGGAGGCCTATCCCAAGGTAAGATGGTCCTGCCCTTGTAGCCATATCCGTAGCAGCTATTATGAACGTTAAAACTGTTTTTATTTTTTTTAATTTTCTGCAAGGATAGGGAACACTTGAATGAGATTCTAATTGAAGTTACAGCATAAATAAATGTATTTTGTATGGGTGGCACTCCCATTGTTCTTACAAAGATATTGTTTGTCACAGGGAGCTCTGTTCTTGTTCTTTGCTGGCAGAGTTGAGGAGGTCAGAGGTCGCATAGACGAGGTGAGTTTTGTGTTTAGGTGTCGGTAATAGATAAAGATAATTTTACAAAGAAAGATTAAATTTCTCACATTTTCATATGCTATTAATAATATTTATACTTAAGTGTTAATTCACTTATATGATTTGTAGTAACAGTTTGGAAAATTATGTATTTAGAAATATTTCTTAAACCACTCTTTGATTATTATGCTAAGTTTTGTAAATTACAACAGTGAATAATATATCTTCAGTGCACATTTGTGAGAATATTTTTTCATTCAGAACATCAGGAAAAAGATAAGGTTAGAAGAAAATATGCCCTGATGATTAAGGGTTTTGTAGTTATATACAATTTTGGTGATCCATGTTTCACTACTAAAGCTAAACTTAACACTTGCAAATGTGATCGGTTTGACCCCTGTAATGTAGTATATAAAAAGCAAGCAGGGTACCAATTTGCAACCTTAAGCTAACGTGAGCTAACAGTTGCAGTTACTGAACTCACTACATAGAATGCAGGGGATGCAACTATGAATGTTTTAAATGCAGGCCATCGACAGGTTTGAGGAGTCTATAGAGTCACAACAGGAATGGCGGCAGTTCCATCATCTGTGTTACTGGGAGCTCATGTGGTGCCACTGGTAAGATTCCTCGTCCCTTGACCTCCTTACTACCCGAGTACTGATCAAACTTAACAAGACTACCTTCCTTGAATTTAATTAGAAATTATTAAGGACGTTTTCGGTAGTCATTTATGCGCATCACTCAAGCGCATCTAGGGGAGATAATCGTCGACTTTTACTCTTCAAAAAGGAGATAGTTGAATAGCATTCGGACATTTCACTTTGCGTTTAAGTCTTCGATTACGATGAGCCAACAACTACAGATACGCGGTCAGTTTGTTAAAAAATCAAAGAAAGAACGATCTGATAGAATAAGAGCGGCATCCCAGCTGTACCGTCAACCTGTTAAATCAATTTCTTTGGATGATAATGGATATTTAAAAAGAATTTTTATGATTTTTTTTTATAGTTTTGGCAAATTGGTTACCATGGAAATTTCATTTTTACAAAAAAAGTAGCCCGACAACCTTACTTTTTCTTTTCATTTTTAAACTCGCCATTAAATTCTACTATGGATATCAAAAACTAAAAACATTCTATGAAAGGATTATTATTTAATCTTTATTTTTCAGAAATTGTGTTTTTTCTTTATTTTTACCCTGTGAGGAAATTCAAAATGGCTGTATTGAGTTGAAAAAATGTACAGATGGAAAAATTACTTAATTATAACATAAAATAAAGTTATTTTGTGTGCAAATTCATGTTTGTTATGTTTGTATAAAATATCTGGAATATTTTAAGTAACTTGAATAAATTAGGCCATTTTGTAGGATTTCACCAAATTGGTTACCATGGAAACTTCATTTTTACTAAAAAAAAGTAGCCCGACAACCTTACCTTTTCTTTTCATTTTCGAACTCGCCATTGAATTCTACTACGGATGTCAAAAAATTAGAAAATTCTATGAAAGGATTATTATTGTAGAAATCTGTAGAAATCGTCCTTAAGTCATGTGTTTGGTTTGTGTAGCACCTTATTGGATTGGAAAACCCCTGTCCACATTAGTTTTTTGAATTTTTTAATTTTTTAATAAAAAAAGCCAAATTTCAAGCAATCATCTTCAAACTTGATGACAACGTTTATTACCATAATCTCTTGGCCAAATTTCCATTATGGCTGATATTGGCCTATTAAGTCAGGAATTATGCCCCTTTTAATATTTGAAAAACAAAACAAAAAAACAGATTTCACTTTGTTTGCACTCTAGCATCTTCACTTCTTAAGCAATCATCTTCAAACTTTATGACAATGTATATTACATGTACCATAATCTCTCGGCCAAGTTCAATTATGGCTGATATCAGCCTGTTAAGTCAGTTATTTTTGTTTAATTTGACAGAGACCAATAAATAAAATAATCTATCATATATTTTTTTTTTGATTAAATTGATTGACTTTATATATCATACATTTTAACTTTAGCTTCTGACAGTGCTCTCAGTGCTTTGATTGTATTTCATTGCTTTCAGTAGATTTTGACATTCTTGTATGACCATTAGTTTTAAAAACAAGAATTTAGTAGCCTTTAATTGATGCTGATTCTGATTTGAAAAAAAAGTCCTAGGGATTTATTTTGATACATTAAGAGGTAATATGTATTACAAGCCTCATGTGGTAAGCAGCCAACCTTCTTATAGATTCCAAGGGGGCCGCCGTGGCCGAGCGGTTACAGTCGTGGACTATAAATCTCTCAGCCCCTCACCGCTGTGGTACGAATCCCGATAGGGACTTCGGATTTTTCATGTGAGGAAGCCTTTCAGCTGGCTTGCGGTAGGTCGGTGGTTCTACCCGGGTACCTCTGTGTACTCGGGGTCTTCCTCCACCTGTAATTAGCTGGACGTCGCTATATGATTGAAATACTATCGCAGCGACGGTAAACCCCAATACAACAACAACAACAACTCTTATAGATTCCAAGAAGTATACTTTGGACAGGGTACATTTATCATTTATTTAGAAGCAACTTCAGCCTGTATACCATTCCTTCCATGTACTGGACCTGTTTGACTAATCATTGTTTGGAGTTAATTTGTGTGAGAACACAGTACTGACATTGGTGTTCACCTTGTTTCAGTTTCAAGGGGGACTGGCTGATGGGCATGAAATATGCTGAGATTTTGTGTAAGGAGAGCCGCTGGAGCAAGGCCACCTACACGTATCAGAAGGCCGCTTTCCTCATGATGTGTAATGACCAAACAGAGGACTCTACCAAACATCTACAGTACCTGATGGGGTCAGTGCCTTGTTATCCCATCACCAAACGTTTTTCCAAATTTTCCGTAGTAAAAGAAAAATATCATGATGACATTCACTATCGGCAAAATCTTTTTTTCATATGGGTATACCAAACAATTCAATGAATCTGAAAGTAACTGATTATCTGTTAGGGATTAGATGGAATCATTGAACACATTTAAAAAAGAAGAAAAAAAAATGAATGAGCAAAGTCTCATTTGAAGCAGTTACTTATTGAGAACTGTGAAAGATACAAAATGGTAATAAACCATACTTCTTATATAAGAGAAGATCGTCCTGTAAGTATTACACTTGCAGATAAGACTGTTGGTCTGCAGCACTAATCAAACCTGCTGATGGCGTGAACTGTTCTCAGACTGAAAAAATACTGTCAAGAGTCATTAATCTCAATACATATCACTATTACTGAACTCACCAAATACAATGCTACTCTCCAAGATTTTGAAAAAAAATCAGTCATTTCGACCATTTGAAAAGAAAATGGCATTACAAGTCCCAGTTTATTTTTCTGCCTGTGTAGGAAAAAACATTGTTTAAGACATTGGATTTGTCTCATGAGTTAATTGATTTTAACTGATGTTATTATGATTTGTTTGTATTGTTTGGATCAAGGGGATATTTTTGAGCTAATCTATCGTACAGATCACTCCTATTAGTTTCACTCCTACATTTCATTAAATTGGCACTATCATACTTGTTCCTTGCCTCCTATTTCTATTGTTTGCATTTATTTCACAACATTTAAATTGTGTGTGTGTGTGTGGGGGGGGGGGTCTAGCTTAAAATCCTGAGACTAGATCAAAGTTAAATCTTATCTTCATATTACAGGGAAGTTCCCAAATTGAAGCAGAGGATTGCCGGCAAGTCTATACCTATAGAGAAGTTTGCGGTGTTCAAGGCCAAGAGATATTTGGACCAAAACAATCACTTGACTCTTCCAGCACTGGTATGGTCATGATACATTTTGTACTGCTTGAATGTATATACCTGATTTATTGCTATAATCATGATAATGTATTGATTTATTATACAATTGCTTGACAGAAGTGGGGTTGGGGGAGGGTGTGGGGTACTATAGAAACCATGCTTATCACGTCCTGTCATGTCCTGTCCCATCCTACTCTCATAATACATGTAAACAAGATGAGATGCAGAAGTATTAATCATGTGAAGTTGAAGATCTTGTTTATGTTTTCATTTTTCTATTTTTGTGTTTCCTGCTGTAAGCAAAGGTCTCTCCGTCACACTTTTTCCTTCACGCTTCAGCAGGTGACACATGTGTTCCAAAGAACACTCTTGTTTCATATTTGTTCATTCATAAATGCAAAGAAGACAAAAAAAAGTTACATAAAATCAATAAATTAAATATCTCTTTCACACTTAATAACAATGAAAGAAAGAAAGGGTAAAGTTCTTTCCTACTTATATATGCCATGCAATAACTGTTTTTGATTTGTTTTAAACAGGAATTGGTGTATACCTGGAATGGGTTTTCCATCATAGGCACCAGGCAGGATCTCTTGGAACCACTCTTGCAAATAATAGAGAAGACCATAGTTAACATCTTAAGTAATAAAGGTATGTGATGGTCATTTCACATTATAAAATAGTTCAAACATTGTTGTTCAGCTATTTTATTTGGTTTAACCCTTTCCTATGGTTTGGTCTTTTTGGACTGGCTGCGGGATGTGGGTTTGCCACTTATTCGGATGGCCCTAATTTTTGGGTGTACTGGGATAAAAAGTGTGCAGTATTTTGGAACCAGGAACATATTTCCAATCTAAGTTAACAGCAGGCATCAGAGGATCACGCATGCAAGGGATGAAGAAGACACATTGTACAACTAGAACTTAAGTTCTAGTTTTTTGGGCACTACATAATCCAAAGGCTAAGTACTACACTTGGCTTTTAAGGATACAAAAGAACTGACAAAAGCTTTGTGTGACTTGCTATGATATGCCATGAAAGAAGAAATTTTGAAGAAATATACTGTAAATAAGAGCCGGAATTTTGGGGCGAACCTAGTTCGTGTGGCGGAAAATTCCGGAGAAATTTTGGGAATTGAAATCATTTGTTTTAGTCAAATAAGGAATTTTGGGATCATTTCAATGGAAAGGAACTGGCTGCTGACCGATCCATTCTGTTAGGAAGTATATTAAAGTTTATCTGACCAAATAGCCTAGTGATTGAATCTAACACTGGGTCTGTCTGATCAAATGGCCTAGTGATTGACTCTAACGCTAGGTCCTTCACCTCCATATGAGTTTAACATCTACCGTATGGAGGGAAGTGAAGGAGGTTGACATGGGGATTGGACCCCACCAGGTAGGTTTGTAAGTCGCCATGGGGATGGCAGGGGTGGGGGATTGGACCCCATGCGGAGCGAGTGTAGGGATTGGACCCTACTGGATTTATTACTTGGTGAGTCGCAGCTAGTTCCTTTGATAATAATTTCTTCGGGGGTTTCCGCTACATCAAGGACCTTTACAGCCAAACTTGGAACGTGAATTGGTTCGATAAATATTTGTTGTTACCACACTTGGAATGTGATTGATTTGATAAATAGTTGTTATTACTACATTTGGAATGTAAATTGATTTGATAAATATTGGTTATTAAATTTTAACTTAATGCTGGTGTTAGTGATCAATTTTAGCCATTTTGTAATAATAGAGAAGACCATAGTTAACATCTTAAGTAATAAAGGTATGTGATGGTCATTTCACATTGTAAAATAGTTCAAACATTGTTGTTCAACTATTTTATTTGGTTTAACTCTTTCCCTCATATAGACTCATTTTGACGCACTCAATAGGTACCACATAAAGCCTGATATGCAGAAAATCACAGTTAAACCTTACCAAATTTAATTACAAAATCCTCAATTCCAGACCACTGAGGAGCAGCAAACAGCATAAAATCTGATCAGCCTGCGAGTTACTCGCAGGCTGATCTGGTTTTATGCTGTTCGCATAGGTCTTTTCATGGTTTCCTCCATGAGGGAAAGGGTTAAAGAGAAACTTTACAATACCAGAACACTGTTTTATAGTGATAGGTATGAGTGAATGCAACATCTCGGGAACATTACTGCCAAAGAAAAAGTTAAATTGCTATGTGATGCAGTCTTTTTACCAGTACATAATGTGCATGCTGATACATTATTATGGAACACAAAATCAAACTTGTGATGTTTATTTTGAAAAACACATGCTTTACATATGCAAACTGAAGTGTTCCCAGCCAGAAAATTTTATTTTTTCTCAACCGTCCATATTATGTCAAATATTGTAATGCATTCAGTAAGGAACATTTTAAAACCTGATCAGCTTTCATTGTACATGCAGGCTGATCTGGTTTTATGCTTTAAGCATAGGTCATTTCAAGTTTCAAGGGCTTGTGTCATTTTTCACTTTATTCAGATTGGTACACCAACTATATTGATGACTACTGCCTAGCTCTGCTGCTGAAAGGCGTGTGCCAGAAGTTCCGGGGCCAGTATCTGCAGGCAGAACAGTGCTTCCTGGAAATCCTGGAGAAGTAAGCTTCTATTATTTTGTTGAAAAGAAATGAAATCAATGTTTACTCAGACAGAAAGTAAAACCTTTTTTTCCCCCACCAATTTGTAAAAAAAGATAAATCCTCTCAGACAGATGATATAGTAAATATTTTCAAGACCTTTAAATTTGTTCAGTCCCTTAACAGTCTCAGTGAACTGAAAGGGTTGTTTGTGTGGAAACGTACAATTCTAAAATTATAGAGCTAACGTCAAACACAGCAGAAATTTATATACCAGTACATGTATATAAAGATAAATATATTTTGACATAGAGGGATATCCCAATAATGATGATGCTGAAATTATACCTTTATACCTTGGAATGACGACTTCCAACAATAGTTACCATTTACATACTGGAAAAAATTACTTGAAATTCACAAGGAAATAATTGTTTCAGTGAGAAGAAAATCCGATTTGACACTTTCCTACCACCTTACACTGTGGTAGAGCTAGCTGTGCTGTGTTTGGAACAGAACAGGATGGAGGAAGTGACTACATACCTGGAAAGGGCAAAGTAGGTATCCTGTGTACTGGGTCTCAATGCTGGGAATTCTAACTTTTCATCCAACTTTGGCCTTGCTCACAAATACAGATTTAAATATTTGTGTTGTATTTTAAGGGCTCTGTTTATAATAAATTTTGTCATCAACCCATTGTCTTGAGATTGTTTGTTATACCTAATTACCTGTTGTTGTTTTTTTATATAAGGGCTCTATTTATATGAATGTTATAAATGTTATCTAAAGCTGTACATAGATGTTTTTGCTGTTGTTTTATTTTATATCTCTTTTATATCTTGTTATACCCCCGAAACAAAGTTTGGGGGGGTATATAGGAGTCACCCGGTGGTCGGTCGGTCGGTTGGTCGGTCGGTCGGTCGGTCCAGCGGTCCGTTGCATTTTCCTTGTCCGGGCATAATTGAAAACCAATTGGAACAAGAACCATAACTCATCTGACTTATTAGGAGTTATTGCCCTTTGTTTTTTCCTTGTCCGGAGCATAACTTGAAAAGTACAAGTTTGATTTCAAAACAATTTCATACAATGGTCAACCACAATGAGAGGAAGTGCAGTGCACAAGAACCATAACTCTATCTAAGAATTACAGAGTTATTGCCCTTTGTATTTTTCCTTGTCCGGAGAGAGGAAGTGCAGTGCACAAGAACCATAACTCTATCTATAGGAATTACAGAGTTATTGCCCTTAGTTACTTTTCCTTGTCCAGAGTATAACTTGTAAACTACTGGTTGGATTTCAAAACAATTTCATACAATGGTCAACCACACTATGAGGAAGTGCAGTGCACAAGAACCATAACTCTATCTAGAGTAATTACAGAGTTATTTCCCTTTGTTACTTTTCCTTGTTTTTCTTGTCCTGAACATAACTCGAATATTATACATGGTATATACTTGAAACTTAAAATGTAAACAGATGGCGACTAGGAGAAGTGCAGTGTCCAAGAACTGTAACCTTATATTTTTAAACTACTGTGACAAACAACCATTATTGACTCTCTATCAACTTTAAATAAAAACTTTACTTATTAATATCACAACCAGTATACTATGTATACAGGTTCATATCTATGCTCTGCCTGAAGTCTGGCTTCTCCTGCATTAAAGTATTTTGCGGGGGTATTAATCACCTTCAGTGATAGCTCTAGTTTGTATTAAAACCCTGTTTGAATTTACTGCAATTATAATAAATAATAATTTCTTCCTATATGATGGAATTTTCCCTTCATATAAGGTTCATTAGAAATGTAGGATGTGGTTGAAATAATGCTGTGTCCAAAGGCATTCAAAATAATGTACCTTTTATGATGTAATGTAATTCTGTTTATACTGTAACATGATGTTATAAGAAAAATAAAAAAATTGAAAGATTGCATACTCCTAAATATTCTCTTTTCCCCTCAGGAAAAATTACAAGGGCTATCTCTTGGAGTCACGTCTCCATTTCCGTATTCATGCCACCCGACTACGACTAAGCCAGCTGACCCCAGTCAGTGATTCCAGTGGTACACCGGTGACCTCCCCATCCCGCGACCTCTCCTGGCAGTTTGGTAGTATAGACACGGACTCAGCCCAGCTTCCCTCCCCGACAAACGTAGGGGCAGGCAGGAGCCCAGACAGCACCAAGGTCCTTGATACAGGCAGGGATCACGCTGCAGAGGATGGAGATGGGCTTAAGAAAGTGAATGGAGCCATGGGTGTCTCTTGACAACAGTGACATAGAATACCTTGACTGGCACCAATAATGAAAGGCTGGGGAAGTTCCTTGTTTGATTCACAGCCTGATTGTTGTTTCCGGGGGGTTTCCTCTTTAATATTGTTCAAAAAAATTCCACCATTTCTTCCTTTTTAAAGCTGATTAAAAAATGGACCTTTGACAAATCAGGAATTCAGCATTATAATCATTTTATTATATTTTAGGTTAAATGCTAATTGCAACAAACTTTTATAGATTAGTGAAACAGTATTTATCATATTTTAAGACACTATGGTCACAGTTCTTTTACATTGCATGTATACAAATGTTTCCTGTAATTTGCTTTATGCTTTATGTGCAGATGTTAATAATGTTCTTGTATATCAGAGTACTGCAGTTTAAACTCATTCTGTAATGTGATATCTAATGTATGTCTAAAACCTATGGCTTTCCACCACTTGTCATGTAGAGAAAAGATTTTTTTTCTATCCGAGCCAGACATTGATTGTGACATGTTTTTACTTGTACCTTGTGTAGATACAATTATTTAAATTTTAAATATTTATTATTATTTTGTATAGAAAAAAATATCACAAACAATTATGATTTTATGTCATCATGCTATTGACATTGTACATAATCTGACAGTATTTCATCTTCATCAAGAATGAAACTGGCATTTATTTAAAGAAAAAAAACATTATTCCTCCAGAAAATAATCCGAATCTTTGTATATCTTGTTTGGATTGACAAGTAGATCATTGATTTGCTCTTTTTCTTATTACAGCTCACTGGGTTAGAAGTTTTACCTCAATTTTAGTTGACTTTCAGGTGAGATAGGAACTTATTGGATATAACCAATGTTTACAGGTGTATTTATCAGTTTATTGTATAGCTACAATGTAATGCCATATAATCAATGATTGATCCAGGTAACATAAAATAAGCAAATGGGTTGTTTGAGACACACCACATGAGCTATTTACCTAGTCCTGTTTAAAAAATAATCACTTTAAATATCATAGAATTTCACCGCCAAAACCTGAATCATTTATGATCTATTTATAAAAACTTAGAATTTGTAGCAGGTTTTAGTGTCAAGTTGGACTTGTTTTATTGAAGAAATATCATGTTGAATATATGAACCTTTTCATATATGATCTATTTTATCTTAAACTTAGCTTAGTTAATATCTCTGTATATAGAGACTAATTTTTAATCTTTGACTTAATATTTTAATTCATCACATATGATTGTATTGCATAAAATAGAATATAAAATGTCTTGAAATAATCTTAGACACTATGGTAGAGTTTGGCAGTGGTTGAACGAGTGAGTAAAGATTATTTCCTCCCAATTTAAATATTATGTGAATGACTAGTAATGCAAAAATGAATTCAGTGACTGGTATAGTTGTCTCTGTACCACGTTTAGAATGAATTTAACCCTTTCCCTCATAGAGGAAACCATGAAAAGACCTATGCGAACAGCATAAAACCAGATCAGCCTGCGAGTAACTCGCAGGCTGATCAGGTTTTATGCTGTTCGCTGCTCCTCAGTGGTCTGGAAATGAGGATTTTGTAATTAAATTTGGTACGGTTTAACTGTGGTTTTCTGCAGATCAGGCTTTATGTGGTACCTATTGAATGCGTCAAAATGAGTCTATATGAGGGAAAGGGTTAACCATTACAATGCTGTGGGTATTAGTGACTGCCTTTGCAACCAGTGCTGACCAAGAATAGGTTTGCACTGGTTACAAAAATTAATCATGGTCTGAAATTGATCAGTTTGCTGTTAGCTATTCAGTCAATTAAAGTTTTAGCAAGCACTCTTCATAAACTAATAATGAAACGGTCCAAAATGAAGAAAGGACAATTCAGTAAAACAACATGGTAAGGGTTTAACTATAGGAGCAAGTTTTACACAGGAATGGTCTCATTTCTAAGGTATTCAAGAGTTGTACATTGTCAAGCCTATTTTTCAGATGGTGGGGAAAGGGACAAAATTGCATTACTCAGGGGGAATAAAACAACCATTTTCTTGAGGTGTAGGAAAAACAAATCCATGGATAAATAGCAATTAGGGAGAAAACTGCACAAGGGAAAGACACTTGTAAATTGCCTCGGATAAAGTTTTAAAAAAAACAACAAAAAAAACCCTTATTGTGGAAGACTTGATTAGGTTGATAG
>CM037782.1:34360854-34410854 GCA_021229015.1 Solen grandis | reverse complement strand
CGATCAGCAGTATTCATAACAAATAAATTTTGTTTGCGTATGCTACCTGATATCATCAGAGTTAATCACCAATAATAAACTCCTGACTTGTGCCAGTCATCCAAAGCCATGCTTATACCAGCTGACACATCCCAGACATAATGACATTCATATACACACACAGACTATATACAACATACTGGTGGCATGACAATGACTATGAAAGTTCATACTAAACCATGTCTAGTAAATACAGATGAAATTAGAAATCTTTATTTCATTCAATTTGCTAGATTTTGTTCTTTTTTTTAATCATTGATTTTAGTTCATCTGAGCTCCATGTATTGCTCATGTGATATTTAAGGATCGATGGCTGTCTGTCGTCTGTCCATCCGCCAGGCATTCATCTGCCTGGGGTACACAATTGTTTCAAACAACATCTTCGCTGAAACCACTTGGCCAAATTTAATTAAACTTGCTTGTGATGTTCCTT
This sequence comes from Solen grandis, assembly GCA_021229015.1. Taxonomy (NCBI): domain Eukaryota; kingdom Metazoa; phylum Mollusca; class Bivalvia; order Adapedonta; family Solenidae; genus Solen; species Solen grandis. Next base: position 34,410,382 of record CM037782.1, on the reverse strand, counting down.
GCATGAAGCTCTATCATTTCTAGTTGTTCAAATGGTTCCGGTCATTTCCATATCTGGGTCATAGGAGCTAAAAATAGATTTTAAAAATGCAAACTTTGAAAATCTTCTTCTGCAAAACTGCAAGGCCTAGAGCTTAGATATTTTGTATGTGGCATTGTCTAATTGACCTCTTTCAAGTCTTTTTTTTCCAAATCATGACCCCTAGGTCGAAATTGGCTCTGTCCCAGGTCATTTGATCTGATGTTCACTTGCTCATGGTGAGCTTTTGTGATCGCCTTTTGTCTGGCTTCCATCCGTGTGTTTGGCGTCAACAATTTCGTTTAAACAACATCTCCTCCTAAACCACTGAATGGATTTTGACCAAACTTCACAGGAAGCATCCTTATGATGCCCTCTATCAAAAATGTTCAAATCATTTTTATTATTATAATTATTATTATTGGTTGAAAAAGAAGGTCTCAGGAGCTAAAAATAGATTTTAAAAATGCAAACTTTGAAAATCTTCTTCTGCAAAATTGCAAGGCCTAGAGCTTAGATATTTGGTGTGTATAATTGTCTAGTGCATCTCTACCAAGTTGTTCAAATCATGACCCTGTGGTCAAAATTGGCCCCGCCCCAGGGGTCACTTGATTTTACATAGGCTTATATAGGAAAAAACTAGAAAAATCTTCTTCTCAGAAACTACAAGGCCTTGAGTTTAGATATTTGGTGTGTATCATTGTCTTATGAACATCTTTCAGGTTTGTTCAAATCATGGTCCTGGGGTCAAAATTGGCCCAGCCCCAGGGGTCACTTGAATTTACAAAGGTTTATATAAGAAAAAAAAGAAAGAAAATTCTTCTTGTCAGAAACCACAAGGCCTGGAGTTAAAATATTCAGTGTGAAACATTGCCTTATGGACGTCTACCAGGTTTGTTCAAATCATGACCGAATAAGATATTGAGATTGATTTGATAAAATATTAATATATTTACCACTTTCATAGTTGTTTGCACTCTCGCATCTTTAGTTCTTGAGCAATCATGTTCAAACATTATGACAATGTTTCAGTCAAGTTCGATTATGGCTGATATCTGCCAAATAGGTCAGGAGTTATGCCCCTTTTAATATTGAAATATGCAAGATTTGTGTTTGTTTGCACTCTAGCATCTTCATTTCTTATGTAATCATCTTCAAGCTCTATGACAATGTTTATAGCTATATACTTTTGGTCAAGTTTGGTTATGGCAGATATCAGCCAATTAACTCAGGAGTTATGCCCTTTTTAATATTAAAAAATGCTAGATTTCAGTTTGTTTGCAATCTAGCATCTTCATTTCTATAGAAATCATCTTCAAACTTAGGAACAATGTTTATAGCCATATTCTTTTGGCCAAGTTTGATTATGGCTGATATCAGATTAGGTCAGAAGTTATGCCCTTTTTAATGTTTAAATTTGTGTTTTTAAAGCCATAATAAGTTGATTAAATTTTTTTTATCATTAAATTTTCTTAAATCCTGCTTGAACTGTGTGTATAGTATTGTACTTGCAGGCATAATCATTGAATCTTTTGTTTATTATACTTGTAAATAATTTTCCAGGGCAGCACGGAAATTTTTATTTGTTCATTTATGATATTATCTACTCCTGCTCTTCTTCATTCTCAATGTTTTTTTTGTCAACACTTTTGAATAATAATATAGATCAGATAATGGTGCTGTTTCTTCAGATATTTTATTTTTTGTTTTCAATAATTTCCAGTATTTCCTAGTGTCAGTATACATTGTCGTATACCCTCTACTTTCTTATTTTAAAGGAAATTTTTTAACTTTAAGTGATGCATTTTTATAAATCTTGCTTACAGTTTTTAACATATTTTTAAAGAGTGTTGGTTTATACTTGTTATTTGTTTTCCTCGTCTTATATATCTCTCATTTGACTGCATGTTCTATCAAACCAAGGAAATTTAGATGCTTTTCTGGGATTATTTAAGTTTTGTGAGGCTTTGTTACTAACTGTTCTGAATGTTTTTGTGAACATTCATGTAACATATTTTCCAACTTCAAACTATTGAGTCTACATTATTTTTGTTACAATTATTTTCGTTAGTAATTGTTGTGAGGCTTATTATTATTTCCTCTATTTAGACTGTATCAAGATTGCAAATAAATAAGTCTGAGTTTTTGTTATCCCAGTTTTTTGTGATCATCGGTTTAACTTTTTGTTTATTTTGATTTTCTTTTATTTTAGTATTTAATTCTAAAGTAACTGGACAGTGTTGCCCGAAAAGAGGTTACAAAATTCATGTACATGAAAGTAATTTTTGTTCAAGCAAACATGTGTCCCGAACAAGTAGCAGGTTGCTAGCTTGAAGGTCAAGGTAACATCACTTGGTTTAGGGCAGGGTCACAATGCTCATTGGACATCTAATATCTGAAATCATTGATCAGTGTTCTCAGAGACAGCTTGGCCTAATTGTTAACTTTGAAGGAAGCATAATGTATTGAACATGAGAAATAGATGTGAGTTCTGTTAAAGCCGTAAACAGTTTTACAATGTCCTTGTGGTTGATGTGAATAATCACAGGTTATGTAACTTGATATTCATTTCCTTAAGGACGACAGATGTTGAAGTAGTTTTTAGCTCACCTGAGCACATTGTGATCTGTTGTGATCACCCTGCATCTGTCATCATTCATCAGCAACAATTTGCTTAAAAAAATGTATTTGAAACCAGAGCTACAGTTGATGAACCTTGGCACATAGATGATTTTTAGGAGGTCCTTCACAAAAGAGGATTAAAAAATCAACTTGATCTATGCAGGGCTCTAGTTGACATGGCAATTACAGAATTTTATTAAAATGACTTTTAGAATCCTCTTATCTAAGACCAATGGTTAGAATTAAATTGATGTGGATCAAATGGTCTCCTTATTACCCTCTACAATAATTTCTCAAATGAAAATGATCCCTTGTGAAAAATAAGGCTCCTAAGGGATCAACTAGTTTTCTTATGATAATACTTTTAGGAAATTTCAAATTTCTTTTCTGAAACTAATGGTCAGAATTTAAAATCATTTGGCACAAATCCCACTGTAAACTTGCTAGAATTATTTCAATCCTTTGTAAAATGAAGCTCTCAAGTCAGCTTATATAGAAAATGTCAAATTTGTTCTTTTCTGAAACCATTGGTCAGGATTTAAATCTATTTTGCACAAAATCACCTTGTAGCAATCTACTATAATCTCTCTAAATATTTAAAAATGAGACTTTAAGAGAAGTGATTTTTTTTATTTTTAATAAAAATGCTCTTTTTTAAGCTTATAGAAATTTTAAAACTATTCTTCACTAAAACTTTGGACCATAATTCAAAAGATATAAAGCATCTTTAAGTTCATAAAAGGAATTCCTGCAGCAAGAATTATTCCTTTGATCAAATCAGTGGATGTGGCTGATTATATGAGAGATCATTCAAATAATCCTAGACAGGTTGTCGAAACTTGAATCTGCTTGCTGAAAAAGGTCACAGGGCATAATCAAATGTCCTGAGTTGTTTTATTCAGGTAAATGGTAATAAAGTGAGTGATCTAAGGGCCCTATGGGCCTCTTGTTTTTTATAGGGTTTCACTGCTCTGGTATCCTTAAATAGGTTTTCTTTATTTTCTGGACTTTCCTGTTTTTATGTAAGTATCTCAGCAGGCAAAATCTAACACTGTCGGAAATTAAAAACATTTATCTGTGATAGGTAATTATTGCAGTCTAGGTAATTGAGTCAAATGTCTTGACTGGTTTTATACTATAAAGTTCTTCGTTGAGTGTAACTCGATTTAGTAAAATCGTATAAGTTGATTTCATAATACAGTCCCGGATTTATACTTTAGTAGTACTGGTAGTAATATTTTTAGCTCACCTGAGCACATCGTACAAATGGTGAGCTGCATCCGTCATGTGTCATCAACAATTTGCTTTAAACGACATCTCCTCTGAAACTGCTCTACAGAATTTATCAAACTTAGCAGGGATGATCCTTGGGTGAACCTTCACAAAAGATGCTAAAATAAACTTGATCCATGTAGAAGTCTGATTGCCATGGCAACGGAAAGAAAAAAGTATGAAAACTTTAAAAATCATCTTTTTCAAAACTACTGGCCAGATTTCAAAATGTTTTGGTACAGTTGTTCCTTGGGTAATCCTCTACCAAGATTGGTAAAATTATTCTAATTCGTAAGAAAATATGGCTGCCAGGGGCGCGGCTAATTTGCCTTATATGTATATAGTGAAATCTTTAAACGACATCTCCTGATACCACTGGACAAAATTAGATTAAATTTGGCAGAGATGATCCTTGGGTGAAGCTTCACAAAAGTTGCTAAATTTATTCCAATCCTTAAAAAACATGGCCACCATGGGCGGGGCTAATTTGCCTTATATGTATATAGTGAAATCTCTAAATGACATCTACTTTGAAACAGCTGGACAAAAATGATTAAATTTAGCAGGGATGATCCTTGGGTGAAGCTTCACAAAAGTTGCTTAAATTATTCCGATCCATAAAAAAAACATGGCTGCAAGGGGCAGGGCTAATTTGCCTTATATGTATATATTGAAAACTTAAAATGACCTCTCCTCTGAAACTGCTGGACAGAATTTGATAAAACTTTGCAGGAAACATCTCCTTCAAAACTACTGGACAGATTTCAAAATGTTTTAATACAGACTGATGTTCATTGGGTAACCCTATAATAAGGTGAGCAATCCAGGGCCATCATGGCCCTCTTGTATTATCGTGACAGGTGCATATAGTTACGTGTCAAGGATGAATTTTATTTTGTTTTCTTTCCATAGATGACACACAAATACACACAGTTAGATTTGAAGAAGCAGCTCTTCAGTCGCAGCAGTGGGACAATGAAGGAGTTCAGTGTGCAGATAGAAGATAGCAACTCGAAGAAGAAGGGGATCAAAGTATTCTGTCTGGACCTCTCCCATCTACCTGTCACTGCCCAGTTCCTTATGCTGTCAGCTGCTGTCTTTTTCTTCTATCTTATATATGGATATTTCCAGGTAAGATTAAGAATGTATTTTTATTTATTTTTTTACATTTCACTCCACTATGCACATTTTATATGGAATTATGGCCTTTGAATTGAAAAAATAGTATAAAATAATCAGAATATTTTTCACAGTCGCTGACTTTAACACTCACTCTGCCTCTCACTGCGTGGGTTCAGGAGTTTAGGGTTCACTGCCTTGTTTCAGGAGCTTATTTTCCGTCTAGAAGAATTCCGTCCTTATGGTTGGTACCTGACACTGGTCCAGTTTGCCATGTACACAGGATTTGGCCTGCTAGAGATGGTACTGTCTGGGGACAGGTCTAGACAGTAAGCACACATTTTTATCCGTCTTATTTTTCTTCCAAAATTAACCCTTTCCCTCATAGAGGAAACCATGAAAAGACCTATGCAAACAACATAAAACCAGATTAGCCTGCGAGTAACTCGCAGGCTGATCAGGCAGTGGTCTGGAAATGAGGACTTTATAATTAAATTTGGTAAGGTTTAACTGGTTTTCTGCAGATCAGGCTTTATGTGGTACCTACTGAGTGCGTCAATATGAGTGTATATGAGGGAAAGGGTTAAAACAGAAAATTGAAATACAGTTCAGTCACAATGGAACGAAAAGATGGTATAATAGGAAGACAGTCGAAGGTCTCATCCTAATTATTTCTTTGTTTACTGAGTAAAAAAAGTTGTGATTAAATGAATCTGGACGAAGCAAACTATGCAACTTAATGAAGCTTTTATGAAATCCCAAGAAGAAATGTACAGTTAATTAGTGATCCCTTTTAAATGAAATGTTAGCCAGTTTCCACTCCCTATTGAGAGAAAACAGTCCCCACTGCATGTCAGCATTATTGTGCATAATTAAGACAGTCCATATGGTACCTGTGACACTGATGAAGTTTGTTTGTTGTAGCAGGGGATAACTTTAGTGAATAAAATCAATGTCAAAACGTTATCAGCAGTATAAAGTCGCCATCACTGGTATGTCAGTCAGATTTTAATTGATACTCTCAGTGCAATATACTGTTGTAAAAATGAGATAATACAAAATTATTTTGTCCGCACCATTTCTCAATAACTATTGGATGGATTTCAGTCAAACTTAATAGGAAGTTTCACTAGCAAGCACAGATGTGCATACTATTATTGTACTGTTGTTAAGGTTGAATGATTTTTCTTTTTGTTTTAGCACATTGATGATTTTCTTGAGCTTTTTTTGTCCGCGATATTTCTCAATTAACTACTGTATGGAAATTGACCAATCAAACTTCATAGGAAGATTCACTAGCAAGCACAGATGTGCATAATGTACAATTGTTACAGTTGAATGATTTTTCTGAGTTAGGGCCCTTTGATGATTTTTTCAAAGCTTTATGTCTAAGCTAATTCTCAATAACTACAGGAAGGATTTCAATAATTACTATCTTCTTGATCTTATTTGTCTGCACTTATGCTAAACACAGATGTACATAATTATACTGTTAATATTGTTAAATGATTTTCAATGATTTATAACTATTTGGAGAATTTTCTCCCCTGTGCCATTTCTTAGAGCAATAGCATCTTTTTTCAAAATGTTGTCATTGATAGCAGAGTGCACTGTGAGGGGAATGGAATGTGAGCACTGTCACAAAATAATTTTGACGTGGCCTGAAAATAAGTGTAGATTTAGAGTAGGTTGTATTTGTCACGTAGGCCAGAGTGGAACTGTGTTAACCGATTTTGGTTATATAAGGTTTATCACAGGTTTCTTTTATTACCTTTTATTCAGAATGAGATATGATTAGGGTTTGAAATGGTTATATCAACTGTTTTGTTAAGTTTTAAGTGTATTAAGAGAGATGTTTAAGGCTTAAAAGTTTAAAGTTTCTTTACATAAGCCCCTTTTATCAGTATACCTCAGTGTTTCTCGGGATGCACGTGATTCAGCGATTTACAATTTATTGCACAATTCACGTGATATTTGTTTTTTAAGAGTAAATCGTGGGGTTTTAGTATATAAGTTGATTTGTATGGAGCCTCAGTGTCAGATATCGATGGGAGCTACGGAAGATACCTAGGCCAGTCTAGAATTTTCTGACCAAATTACACTATGGAGTTTGTTCGTATTTAGTTGGGGCATGGTGCCTATGTAAGCTGGATGGTTACAGTCAATACGGGACCCCGGTGGTAGACTACGTCGCAAGGACGGGAGAATCTACGTATGCGTCATATGGACGACAGGGTGTCTACGGTGGACTAAGTAGTATCTAGTTATGTAATCTGGGTGGTCACAGTCAATATGGGACCCCATTGATAGACTACGTCGCAAGGACGTGAGAATCTACGTATGCGTCATATGGACGACAGGGCGTCTACAGTGGACTAAGTAGATCACATTTACTGAAGGGACAGCACAATAGGAAGTCGGTCCAGTGTTCAAATTTGGAATTGTGTGTGGCACATTGAAGTCTGTTCATATCAGTAAGCCATTGTGTAGATTAATATGCGGGTTTAGAGTGAAGACAGAAATTCAGTGCAGCTATTATTGTACCAGCAGATAAGGAGACAGTTAGCCGGCATTTTTTTTTTTTCTCCAATATTCTTTAATTCTTTTTCTAATATTCTCATTGTATCTATTTTTATGTTAAATGTTATTTTAAAGAAAAGTTGTTTGGTATTTATTCTATTATTTGTTACATTGGTGTCAGAAGTGGGATAATGCTAAGGTGACAATGATCTAGGGTAGAATAAGAAGACTGTGTACATATTGTAAAGATTCCTCTTTAGTATTTTATTATTTCTAGCTTTAAAACTTTGTTGTAAATTGTTTCCTTTTTAACCCTTGAGAATTTTATAGTAATTAAATTTGTTTATATTTTAGTGTAACAGACAGTCTGGGTGGAGCATCACCGGTGGCTGACACTCAGGCTACATCATCAGGGGGGTAAGTCTGTTGGTATTACCCAATGATGCGGCACAGCGTCGCTGTACCATCACTAGCGATTCCGTAGTTAAGCACGGAAGCTGAGGGTAACGGCAGCTGGGTGTACAGTTAAGGTTAACCGGGGATAGGAGTGGCCTTTGACATATTAAATTCTGTTTGAATTAATCTTAAGTTAAATTTTAAGTTGATCTGTTTACACTTTAGAATTGAGGGTTGTTTGACTTTATAACATTGGTTAGGTAGTAGTGACATGTATATACACAGTGGATGTTTCATGGATGTATGACATACATAGTTATTTGGTGTAATGTATATTTGTTGATCTATAGTGTGTAGTGTGGATAATTTGTTAGTTGGTTTACTGTATATGACCTGTCAAAGTCATAGGACTGAGATGCTGTTTTTTGTTTAGCTATTGACAGTACATGTATATGGGTATTACAGATAGTAAATAAAGATATACATGTTATGTGTAATGTCAACAGTTTTTTATTTTAACATAATTTCATATGCAAACATGTCTAGTATGAAAGAACACTTAGAGTATGGTGAGAAGTTTGGGTACTTAGGTAAAGAGTTGGAAGAATTTGTGCGGGAGGAACAGGCTAAGGAGAGAAAGCAGAGATTAGAGGAGCGAGAGCGTCAGAAAGAGATAGAAGCAGAGGAATGGGAGCGTGAGAAAGAAAGAGCAGAAAGAGAGAAGGAAAAAGTGGCAGAAGCTGTGAAGTTAGCAGAATTGCAGGCAGAAGAGCGGGAGCTACAGATCGAAAGAGAGAAAGAAAGGGCGGCAGATGAGTACGAGAAAGCTATGAGGTTAGCAGAGCTGCAGCACCGGCATGCATTGGAGTTGGCCCACATAGAAAAAGGTAAGCCTATTGTAACAGAGAAAGTTAAGGGGCCGAAATTGCCATGGTTTGATGAGGGTAAAGATATATGGATAGTTATTAGTCCCCTACCGGTGTTTACACCGGAGGGGACTATAGGTTTGCCCTCCGTCTGTCCGTCCGTCCGTCTGTCCGTCCGTCCGTCCGTCTGTCCGCTCAAATCTGGATCCCGCGATAACTTAATAACTAAGCAAGCTAACTTGATGAAACTTGGTATATGACTAGATGGCAATGTGTAGATTATGCACGTCATTTTATTTTTGTTCTTCGACTAAAATTGTGGTTGCTATGGTAACAGAAATAGTGAAAATATGGCAAAAATGGGATCCCGTGATAACTAAGCAAGCTAACTTGATGAAACTTGCTATATGACTAGATGGCAATGTGTAGATTATGCACTTCATTTTATTTTTGTTCTTCGACTAAAATTGTGGTTGCTATGGTAGCGGGAATAGTGAAAATAAGGCAAAAAATGGGTTCCCGCGATAACTAAGCAAGCAAACTTGATGAAACTTGGTATATGACTAGATGGCAATGTGTAGATTATGCACTTCATTTTATTTTTGTTCTTCGACTAAAATTGTGGTTGCTATGGTAATGGAAATAGTGAAAATATGGCAAAAAATGGGATTGATTACCATATTGAGTCAAGGTGGAGCCGGTAGGGGACTTTATGTGTTGCATACAACACCAGTTACTTGTTTATCAAGGTTCGAGAGGTATGCAGGGGTGCAAGGTTGGAACAAGGAACAGTGGTCATTACATCTCAGCGCTTTGTTAATAAAAGGTAAGGCTTTAGATGTTTATTCCAGATTACCTACAGAGGACTCACCGGATTATGACATACTGAAGGCAGCTTTGTTGAAACGATTCGAACTGACAGAGGAAGGTTTTAAGAAACGGTTCAGGACAGCTAGGCCGGAGAGAGGTGAGACGTTTGTACGGTATCTTAGCAGGTCAAGGAATTATTTAGAGCATTGGTTTAGTTTAGGTAGTGTAGCTAAGACATACTAGGGTGTTTTGGATTATTTGCTAAGAGATGTTCCTATTCTTGAAAGAAAAACATTTCACTGATTGCTTAGCTATGGCGGAGCAAGCAGATTTGTTTGCAGAAGCCAGGGGTGGTTGTAGGAATGTAGTGTTGAGTGAAGGCAAAGAAAAAGAAAGGTTTGTCAAAGAAAAAAGGTCAGAGCCTGTACGTAAGCAGTTTGGGAGTACACCAAGGGAAGATAATTCTTAATTTACTCAGGTAAGATGTAAATATTGCAAAGGTAACCATAAGTCTTTAGATTGTAGGAAACGAGGCAGTCATTATAGGGTAGCCGCAGTAGATAGTAGAGAAAATGTGGAATTTAATAAAACAGATTATTGGAATTCACCAAGAAATAGTTTCAACCAGGGTAGTCTGATTCAGAGGTCAAGGGGTAGAGGAAAGAACCGTGGTGTCGCACGAGGTGGTTTGAAAAGGACAGATAGTTCTTGTTTGTACTGGATGTTGATAGTTCTGTACAGTTAGGAGCCTGTATGAATATACAGTGTCCAACTAAAGAAGGTGAAGTCAATGGGAAGAAAATTCAAGTTATGAGAGATACAGGGGCTACATGTGTAGTGGTAGATAAGAGATTGATTCTGGAACATCAGTTTTTAGGATCTGATGGGCGTTGTAGGTTTGTGGACGGTTCTGAGCAGAGTTATCCTGTGGCTAGGATAGATGTGAATACGCCATACTATGTAGGGACGGTAGAGGCTTTGTGTATGGAGTATCCATTGTATGACTTAGTGTTAGGCAATATAGAGGGTGCTAAGTTCCCTGATCCGAGTGATGTGTTGAACGCTGTTCAGACACAAGCTCAGGTTTTACAACAGGATAAGCCATATAAGAAATTAAATGTTCCTGGTAAAGTCTTGAATGTTAGCAAGTCTGAGTTCAGGGGTTTACAAATGACAGATGAGACTCTGGAAAAGACTAGAGAGAGGGCAAAAGAAGGTCAAGTTAGGTCGTGTAAAGGTGGAGGTCAGGTCAGTTTTGTGTTTAGAGATAAGCTTTTGTACCGACTGTATGAAGCTGCAGATCATAGGAGATCTTATCAGTTGATAGTTCCCAAGAAGTGTCGTGAGGCGGTGATGAAGATAGCACATGAGTCGTTAATGGTGGGTCATTTAGGAATTCGGAAGACTAGTGACAGGGTATTAGCAGAGTTCTATTGGCCAGGTGTAAACTCAGAGATTAGTAGGTTTTGTAGGTCATGTGATATTTGCCAACGGACGTTGCCGAGAGGGAAAGTGCCGAGAGTACCGTTAGGGCACATGTCGTTAATTGGGCCTCCGTTTAAGCATGTATCAATAGATTTAGTAGGGCCAATCGAGCCAATGACTGACTGGAAGAACAGGTATATATTAGTCATGGTAGATTATGCCACTAGATACCCAGAGGCAGTTGGTTTACCCAGTATAGAAACAGAACGAGTAGCAGAGGCTTTGGTAGATATGTTTTGTAGACTTGGTATACCAGAAGAGATGCTCACAGATATGGGTTCACGTTCATGTCAAAGCTTATGTCAGAGATCAGTAGGTTACTGTCGTTGCAGCAGTTAACTACAACCCCATATCATCCCCAGTATAATGGACTTGTTGAAAAATTCAACGGCACTTTGAAACAAATGCTAAGACATATGTGTAGTGAACGGCCCAAGGATTGGGACAAATATCTCAATGCAGCATTATTTGCTTATAGGGAGGTACAGCAAGAGAGTTTGGGTTTTTCACCATTTGAGTTACTCTATGGTAGAACAGTTAGGGGACCGGTTAGTATTCTGAACGAACTGTGGTCAGGTGAGGTGAACTATGGGGAGATCAAGACAACTACCAGTATGTAGTTGCTTTACGAGAGCGTCTGGAGGATACATGTAAGCTGGCACAAGAACAGCTAAGTAGATCTAAGGTAAGACAGAAAAAATACAACAATAAGAAGGCAAAGACAAGATCTTTTGCAGAGGGTTCAAAAGTGTTGGTTTTACTACCGGTAAGTAACAACAAGCTACTGTTGCAGTGGAAAGGGCCATACACAGTCAAGAAGGTCATGGATTGTAGGATTGACATGGATGGTAAGCAGCGGACTTTCCATGCTAACATGCTTAAAAGGTATAATGAGAGAGAGCTGAATGGTAAAGATCGGGATAGAGGTATTTTAGCAGTTGTCATTGCAGCAGTTGTAGAGATAGATCAAGAGTCAGAGAAAAAGCTGATTGATACAGATATCCCATTAGAATGTCCTACTAGGATCGGACAGGAAGGTGTTGCAGGTGTAGTCATATGTAGTGATTTAACTGTAGATCAGAGAAGAGACGTAGATTGCACTTTGAAAGAGTTTGCTGATGTCTTGACTGACATACCAGGAACTACATCATTTATAGAACATGACATACAGTTGAATACTAGTGAGCCTATTAGGTGCAAAGGATACCCTATTCCTTATCAGTCAATATCTACTGTAGAGGGGGAAGTCAAGAAGATGTTAGATTTGGGGGTTATTGAGCCATCTAAGGCACCGTTTTCAAGTCCTGTAGTTATGCTAAGGAAAAAGGATGGTAGTATAAGATTCTTTATAGATTTCAGGCAGTTAAATAGGGTAACTGTTTTCGATGCAGAACCGATGCCAAATGCAGAAGAGATATTTTCAAAATTGTCAGCAGCAAAGTATTTCTCTAAGATAGATCTTAGTAAAGGTTACTGGCAAGTTCCTTTGACTGAACAGGCAAAGGATTTGACTTCATTCGAGACACCGAAAGGCTTATTTCGGTTCAAAAAGATGCCATTTGGTTTGGTGTGTGCTTCAAGTACATTCAATAGGTTGATGAGAAAGGTTTTGAATGGTTTAGATTGTGCAGATAGTCTTATAGATGACATTCTGATTTACACAAGTACGTGGGAACAGCATATCACTGCTTTGCGGGAAGTTTTGGATAGGTTGCTTGTAGCAGGGTTAACTGCTAGACCCAGCAAGTGTAGTCTAGGGTTTTGCCAGTTAGAGTTTTTAGGACATGTTATAGGGGAGTTTCAAACTTTGTTGCCTGTAGCTGAAAAGGTTGAGTCAATTCTGAAGGCGGATAGACCAATGACTAAGAAGCAAGTCAGATCTTTCTTAGGTCTTGTCGGGTTCTACAGGAAATTTGTACCCAATTTTTCTGCCATTGCAGTGCCTTTGACAGGTTTGACAAAGAAAGGACAACCAAATAAGGTCATTTTGGGTGAATGCCAGGAAAGTGCATTTCAGGCATTAAAGAAATGTCTAGTTCGCCCACCTATTCTTAGGTTGCCACAGTTTGACAAGCAGTTCATTCTCAGAACTGATGCTTCAGATGTGGGTCTTGGAGCTGTTTTGTTGCAGGAATCAGATGGAGAGGAGTTGCCAGTTGCATATGCAAGTAAGAAACTGCTGGATAGAAAAACTATTCAGTAATAGAGAAAGAGTGTCTCGCAGTAGTTTGGGGTGTATCAAAGTTCCATCGGTATTTGTTTGGTAAGGAATTCATTTTAGAGACAGATCACCAGCCTCTGACTTATTTAAACAAGTCAAAGATGGCGAATTCCAGACTTATGAGATGGGCTTTGGCACTTCAGCCATATCGCATGCGAATCAAAGCAATCAGAGGTAGAGACAATGTGGGAGCAGATTATTTGAGTAGATTAGGTGTGTAGGTTGTTAGTAAACTAAGTACAGTCAAACTTGTGATAGCGGTCACGTGTATTAAGCGGTCACCATGACGTAAGCGGTCAGGTCCTCCCGAGCAAATTCTTCTTTAATTGTCGTGTAATAAGCGGTCACTTGTCATATGCAGTCAGCGGTCACCTTAAAAGGGGATAATCATACTTCAAAGGAGTCCTAATTAGCGGTCACTCAGCTGGTGTGATCCCGCACCGAACGTGTGCCCATTATTAGCACACTTCCACTGGCAAACCTACAGTGTTTGCCAACGTCACGCTGTTTGCGAAGGGCTAGCTTAACCAATCAACCATCAATGAGTGTTTTAATTATTCCTGATTAACTTTTATCTATGCATAGTTTGAAGTTTGATAATTACGCATCGTGTATATGAACAGTTATGCACTCGATTCTGCTACGTTCGAATTGCTCGGCTGACTAGATGATTGCCGATCGGTGTTAATGTTGGAATTATGAATGCATAATTGTGGACATCTTTTATCTTTTGAGAGTTATAAAGGTGTTTTTATTAATTGTTTGATCAAAGAACGTCCAATGTTTGCTGCTAAAAACTAAAATTCCCTAGTGATATAAAATAGAATATTTAGAACATAACGGTAATGTGTCCGCGTATGCCATCATGACTAAACGAAAGTGTCTGACGCTAGAAAACAGAATGAAAGTTCTGAAACTTCCAGAGGCTGGGAAAAGCTCGGGAATAATCTTAGCTGAATTAAACGATGGCTTGACTCAGATCCAGAATATCTCAAAAAGAGAACCGGAATTACTTGGAGAGTTTGAGAGAGCGAAAATTTAGAGCTAAAAAGATCATGGCGAACAACACTCAACGTTAATTTAACGATATCTGTTACCGCTGGTTTCTTGACGCTACATCAAAACAAGTTCCTGTGTCTGGCCCACTTATGAGTTATTTAACATTTTTAAATACATGTTTATTTTTTATATATTCATACATGTGCTTATCAGTTGAATATTTACTTTGTTAGGGGTTTAACACTCAGAAAGAGAAAGAGATAAAAATTGAAAGGGATTGGAAGAAAGACTTTGTGTATATGTATAATAAACATATACATATAAAAAGGTAAAAATAAATACATACATACATACATACATACATACATACATACATACAAGCATATATACATTGACATGTACTATCAAAAAGGGCCAATACTATATTTTGTCTTAAGCAGCCAACTTGTCTTAAGCAGCCAATTGTGGCCCGTCCCTTGGGTGGCTGCTTAATACAAGTTAGACTGTATAATGTTAACCTAGAGGTATAATGTGAGGTTTTGTAGCTGTGTAGTTGTATATAGATGTATATAGGTAGCTAGTGCTAGCTTGAAAGACAAATTGACTAGTTGTTGTTGTTGAGGTATTTTTTAGCTCACCTGAGCACAAAGTGCTGAAGGTAAGCTTTTGTGATCGCCCTTCGTCCGGCGTCGTCCGTCGTCAACAATTTGCTTTAAACATCTCCTCTGAAATCGCTGGACAGAATTTAATGAAACTTGGCAGGAATGTTCCTTGGGTGAGGCTCTACAAAAGTTGCTAAAATAAAGTTGATCCATGAAGAACTCTGGTTGCCATGGCAACAAAAAGAAAAATAATTTGAAAACTTTAAAAATCATCTCCTTCAAAACTACTGGCCAGATTTCAAAAATAATTTGGTACAGATGTTCCTTGGGTCAACCTCTACCAAAGTTGCTAAAATTATTCCGATCCGTAAAAAAACATGGCCGCCAGGGGTGGGGCTTATTTGCCTTATATGTATATAGAGAAACCTTTAAACAACATCTCCTCTGAAACCACTGGACAGAATTTGATTAAACTTGGCAGGGATGATCCTTGGGTCCATGTAAACTCTGGTTGCCATGGCAACAAAAAGGAAAAAAAAATGAAAACTTTAAAAATCATCTTCTTCAAAACTACTGGCCAGATTTTAAAATAAATTGGTACAGATGTTCCTTGGGTCAACCTCTACCAAAGTTGCTAAAATTATTCCGATCCGTAAAAAAACATGGCCGCCAGGGGTGGGGCTTATTTGCCTTATATGTATATAGAGAAACCTTTAAACAACATCCTCTGAAACCACTGGACGAATTTGATTTAACTTGGCAGGGATGATCTTGGTAACCTTCACAAGTTGCTAAATAAACTTGATCATGTAGAACTCTGGTGCCATGGCAACAAAAAGGAAAAAAAAAAGAAAACTTTAAAATATTCTTCAAACTACTGCCAGTTTTAAAATAAATTGGTACGATGTTCTTGGGTCAACCTCTACCAAGTGCTGAAATTATTCGGATCCGTAAAAAAACTGGCCGCAGGGGCGGGCTTATTGCCTTATGTATATAGAGAAACTTTAACACATCTCCTGAACACTGACGAATTTGTAACTTGGCAGATTGATCCTTGGGTATCACTTCACAAGTTGCTAAAATAAACTTGATCCATGTATAAATCTGGTTGCCATGGCAACAAAAAGAAAAAAAAATGAAAACTTTAAAAATCATCTTCTTTAAAACTACTGGCCAGATTTTAAAATAAATTGGTACAGATGTTCCTTGGGTCAACCTCTACCAAAGTTGCTGAAATTATTCCGATCCGTAAAAAAACATGGCCGCCAGGGGCGGGGCTTATTTGCCTTATATGTATATAGAGAAACCTTTAAACAACATCTCCTCTGAAACCACTGGACAGAATTTGATTAAACTTGGCAGGGATGATCCTTGGGTCAACCTTCACAAAAGTTGCTAAAATAAACTTGATCCATGTAGAACTCTGGTTGCCATGGCAACAAAAAGGAAAAAAAAATGAAAACTTTAAAAATCATCTTCTTCAAAACTACTGGCCAGATTTTAAAATAAATTGGTACAGATGTTCCTTGGGTCAACCTATTTATCTCAGGTGAGCGATTTAGGGCCATCATGGGCCTCTTGTTGTGTATTATTTTGTGTAGTTGTAAAAAGTATATCTACTTTTTTCCCAAGGGGGAACGTGTGTCACAAAATAATTTTGACGTGGGCTTAAAATAAGTGTAGATTTAGAGTACGTTGTATTTGTCACGTAGGCCAGAGTGGAACTGTGTTAACCGATTTTGGTTATATAAGGTTTATCACAGGTTTCTTTTATTACCTTTTGTTCAGAATGAGATATGATTAGGGTTTGAAATGGTTATATCAACTGTTTTGTTAAGTTTTAAGTGTATTAAGAGAGATGTTTAAGGCTTAAAAGTTTAAACCTATAGTCTCTTTACATAAGCCCTTTTAATCAGTATACCTCAGTGTTTCTCGGGATGCACGGGATTCAGCGATTTACAATTTATTGCACGATTCACGTGATATTTGTTTTTTAAGAGTAAATCGTGGGGTTTTAGTATATAAGTTGATTTGTATGGAGCCTCAGTGTCAGATATCGATGGGAGCTACGGAAGATACCTAGTCCAGTCTAGAATTTTCTGACCAAATTACACTACGGAGCTTGTTCATATTTAGTTGGGGCATGGTGCCTATGTAAGCTGGATGGTTACAGTCAATATGGGACCCCGGTGGTAGACTACGTCTCAAGGACAGGAGAATCTACGTATGCGTCATATGGACGACAGGGTGTCTACGGTGGACTAAGTAGTATCTAGTTATGTAATCTGGGTGGTCACAGTCAATACAGGACCCCATTGGTAGACTACGTCGCAAGGACGTGAGAATCTACGTATGCGTCATATGGACGACAGGGCGTCTACGGTGGACTAAGTAGATCACATTTACTGAAGGGACAGCGACGACAGGAAGTCGGTCCAGTGTTCATCAATAAAAGCATGTGATATAGTTTATGAGTAATGTGAATTTAGGGGATCATTTTGTGAGTGTGGCACATTGAAGTCTGTTCATATCAGTAAGCCATTGTGTAGATTAATATGCGGGTTTAGAGTGAAGACAGAACATTCAGTGCAGCTATTATTGTACCAATAGATAAAGAGACAGTTAGCCGGCAGTTTTTTTTGTTTTTTCAATATTCTTTAATTCTTTTTCTAATATTCTCATTGTATATATTTTTATATTAAATATAATTTTAAAGAAAAGTTGTTTGGTATTTATTCTACCTTAGAAAGTTGTCAGCCCTTGGTCATTTTGTTACAAGCACATATTAGATTGCTTTACAAAGTTTCTGTTTAGTAGATCTACCTGTTATTGTCTTAGTTTTCATTAGCTGTATCAAATTCTGCCACCTTTTGGATAGCAATTTTGTGACAAGAAGCTGTGGGGGTATTCATCACCTTTAGTGATAGCTCTAGTTTGTCATCTTCCTTTCCATTTAAAATATGTTGTTTTAACAGATACATATGTTTTGAAAAAATAACACTGAACATACATGTATCATATTATCATCATATGAATTAATATATAAAAAAAATGAATCGCATCTTATAATCTGGTATAAGCATTCTGAGTAAATCAATGAAGGAACCAGGTTATTTGGTTGGATAACTATATAAACTTGGAAATAAATATACTAAAGTGTATACTATAAGTTTACAGAATTATATTGTTGTTAATAAATCAAGACTATCTTTATGTTAAGCTGTCTTTGATATGTATCACCAAACTTATTTTAACACACATGCTATACATTTATCTAATATTGACATTTTCACCTTGTACAAATGTATCCACTGAAAAAAAAGAGTAAAAATTCACATAATATTAATCTGTTCCATATTTTACTTAAGATATTAAATAGCGAGATGTTGCCAGTGTGATCACACAAAAGCTGTTTTTGTTCATGTACATTTGTATGAAATAGCATTTTGATGAAGATGAAATCTTTCCAAAAGCATGTTTAACCCTTTCCATCATAGAGGAAACCATGAAAAGACCTATGCGAACAGCATAAAACCAGATCAGCCTGCGAGTAACTCGCAGGCTGATCAGGTTTTATGCTGTTCGCTGCTCCTCAGTGGTCTGAAAATGATGACTTTACAATTAAATTTGGTAAGGTTTAACTGTGGTTTTCTGAAGATCAGGCTTTATGTGGTACCTATTGAGTGTGTCAAAATGAGTATATGAGGGAAAGGGTTAATGATAATCCTGAATTAAAACATGCTTATAACTCTTGTAATATAAAATGAACACAACCACAGTGAAATAGCTCAAGTATACTGTAACAGAATCTCAATATAGTAATTCTCTGTAATAGGTAAGCACAGGCTTTAGATAATTTCGGTACAGAATTTGCCGAAATACCTTGTCCAATTGATAGCTAATCATAGGCTAAATGGATGTAGACGATTTTACGCAATAAAAATGCAGTCAAAGTTTGACTCTTGGCAAAACCCATAAAAAAATTTAAATGTATAATTCCAATTACAGTGTTGGTGGCAAAAATTAGCTTGACAAGTTTTGTATGTCTTTCACAATGCTCTCGAAAAGCACGTAAGTACCACTAGTATCTCAGGCTAGTACCCAAATACAGTCGGCACTCGTTATCTCGAATTTCATGGGACCAAAAATAAGACTTTGAGATGTCCTTAATTTGACCAATCCGAAAATGAGGTATTTTCGGCTTGTGAACAAGAAATCTTACCTGTATCATTGTATTAATATTTTTTCAATATCATGAAGAAGATGACACATTTTTTTTTAATATATAATTAATAAATAATAATCCATAAGTAGCATATTTTTTCTCTATTTATTCAACCGCTTCTTTCTATAAATACAGAAAGGTAAACGAAATAAACAAATAGGGTTTCAACAATAATATAGATCGAAAACATGCGAACTGCATTCTATTAATAAAGAGCACTTACGTACATGCACAATATTCAAAGCACTTTGCACAACGCCAGATTGCTCAGCGCTCATAGATGGACAAGTAGGTTCTAGAGACATTGTGAATTATAACCTGGGTTTATTCTTCGATAGTATTTAAAAAAATCTGGCACATTTTGAGCAAAAAATGTCAAGCACAATGCCTTTTGTTTGGCCATATAATTACCATGCAAATATTTCGTCAAAACATAATCTGGTAATTATTGAAAGCCTAAATCACGATTTGTCGTACAGATAGCCCCGTGCAAAGCTAGTGTCATCAATATACTGACAGGTGTGAAAAATATCGGCGGACTAATTAGCGTCTGTGGAATTTGAGATAAACAAACAAATATGCATTGTATTATAGGGCGAGGGTCCAAATTTCCACTCTGAGATAGCAGTAATTTGAAATAAATAAATTTGAGACACACGAAGTTAATGTATATAGACAAAGAAGGGAAAAATCTGGACCAAGTCAATTAATTTGACATAGCCGAAATTTCGATATACGCGAATTGGAGATAATGAGTACCAACTGTATTTGCCTAACTTTGAGTTTTAGCTTGAGTATGATTTCTGAGCAGTGTTCTTGAAAAAAGAAATTCTAACTAAAAGTCTTGCTCAAGCTAGCTGAGTGTTCTCAAACACTGTCTCAAGCATAACTGAGAACTGAATGAGCTCTAAAACAGGATGTGAACATCAGTCAGACAATGTTGGGCATAATTAACATACTCAAGTTTGTGTTTATGTATGATTTCAATGTTTACACAAACTTGGGGCCTGATATCAAAGAACATGATTTTCAACACAAGGAATCTGTGAGCAATCTGTTGTTTATTTTTCTTGCAGTATACCTTTAAAAACATATCTTCTGCTGGCATTTCTGACTGTATCAACCATGGGTCTGTCAAACTCATCTGTAGGATACCTCAACTACCCAACACAGGTGATTTTCAAGTGCTGCAAGCTGATACCAGTCATGATAGGTGGTGTCTTAATCCAAGGTAATTACTGCTACTAATATGTATTCTAGGTAATTACTGCTACATCCTCTATAAAGTTCAACCATACTCAAAATTTTAATACGAAGCATGTATGTATGTAACTAACGTTATTTCTGAAATATTTATATATACATCAAAATAAATAAAAGTACTTACCAAACGAACATTAGTGATAAGCCTTGGTTTGGGCCAGACTGTAGAAAAGCCAGATCATCCTACAATAAGGCAAGAATTAAGTATAAGAAAATACCCTCACTAGAAAATAAAAAAGAGCTAAAACGCGTAAGTATGTACTATAAACAGAAAATGAAATTTTATATCAATAAAGAAAAATTAAAAACGGAAAGCAAATTAAGAAAACTTAATACAAATACTCCAAAACAGTACTGGAGACTCTTAAATAAACTGAAGCCAAAAAACACAAATGTAGATTAACCTTCCCTTGATGAATTCTACGAACACTTCAGTGATTTAAACAAAAACGATATTTCACTTTACTGTTCACTTTTTAACGCAGTACTGAACACAGGTTATATACCTGAAGCCTGGCTTCAAGGTGCTATTATACCAATTTATAAAAATAAAGGAGATAAAAATGAAGTAAAAAATTACAGACCAATAACTATCTTAAGTTGCCTAGGAAAATTATTCACATCAATACTAAATAATAGATTAACTGCTTACTTAGAAATGAATGATTTATTACATGAAAACCAAGCCGGATTTAAGAAAAACTATTCTTGCTTTGACCATATATTCACCCTGCATACGTTAATAGAAACTTTAAAGAAACAAAAGAAAAAACTATTCTCTTTTATTGATTTCTCTCAAGCCTTTGACACAATTTGGCGTGCTGGTCTATGGCATAAAATTTTACAGCATAATATTAGTGGTAAATTCTTTAATGTTCTTAATAACATGTACTCAAACATCAAATCGTGTATCTCTTTAAATGGAAAACATTCCCAATTTTTTACAAGTGAAATAGGAGTCAGGCAAGGCAAAAACTTATCACCAGTTCTTTTCTCACTTTTTTTAAATGATGTCCAGTCATATCTGCTAAGTAGTGGCTCCATCGGAGTAGATGTAGGTGATAGTGTGCACATATGGCTTAAACTTCTGATCTTCCTCTACGCCGATGATACCATTATTGTGTCTGACTCCGCCGAAGATCTTCAATTAAGTTTGAACTATTTCCATGCCTACTGCCTCGAGTGGCACCTGAAAGTTAGCATTAATAAAACAGAAGTCATTATTTTTGGCGCTAGAAAAAATAAGAAATTTTAAGTTTTACTTTAATGGTACCCAAATTGAAACATTTGACTGCTATCATTACCTTGGAGTTACTTTCTGTAATAATGGATAGTTTCTACACATGCGTAAGCATGTTGCCGAGAAAGCAAATAAGGCTCTCTACTTATTATATGCGACAATTAACAATGTGGATTTACCTATAGATTTAGTGCTTAAACTTTTTGATCATACTATTGTACCAATCTTAACATATGGGTCGGAAATATTTGGGTTTGAAAACCTAGAAATAATTGAAAAAGTTCATAAAAATTTTCTAAGACATATCACTAAAGCCAGAAACTCAACGCCATTAAACTTTATATATGTTGAACTAGGTCGCTATCCACTGTCTATAATAATACAAAGTCGCATGATTAATTTTTGGTCGAGACTGATCTCTAGTAAACGATCTAAGATATCACATATTATTAGCTCACCTGAGCACAATGTGCTCAAGGGTGAGCTTTTGTGATGGCCCTTCGTCCGGCGTCCCGTCGTGCGTCGTCAACAATTTGGCTTGTTAACACTCTAGAGGCCATATTTTTAGGCCAATCTTCATGAAACTTGGTCAGAATGTTTGTCTCCATAAAATCTTGGACAAGTTCGAAATTAGGTCATGAGGGGTCAAAAAGTAGGTCACAAGGTCAAGTCATAAAAACCTTATTAAAACTCTAGAGGCCACATTTTTGCCAATCTCATGAAACTTGTCAGATGTTTTCTCATAAATTTGACAAGTTCAAAATTGGGTCATGTGGGGTCAAAAAGGTCATGAGGTCAAGTCTTATAAAAACCTTGTTAACACTCTAGAGGCTACATTTTTGGCCCAATATTTATGAAACTTAGTCAGAATGTTTGTTTCCATAAAATCTTGGACAAGTTCAAAATTGGGTCATGTGAGGTCAAAAAGTAGGTCACGAGGTCAAATCTTAGAAAAACCTTGTTAACACTTAGAGGCCACATTTTTGGCCCAATCTTTATGAAACTTGGTCAGAATGTTTGTTTCCATAAAATCTTGGACATGTTCGAAATTGGGTCATGTGGGGTCAAAAAAGTAGGTAATGGGGACAAATCTTAGAAAAACCTTGTTAACACTCTAGAGGCCACATTTTTGGCCATATCTTCATGAAACTTGGTCAGAATGTTTCTCTCCATAAAATCTTGGACAAGTTCAAAAGTGGGTCATGTCGGGTCAAAAAGTAGGTCAATATAAAAAATCCAACATATGTTGCTCATTTATAATCAGGTGAGTGATTCAGGGCCATCGTGGCCCTCTTGTTTATAACTTCATGTATCTTAATAATAACAAATATAATTTCAAATGGCTTCTCAAGATAAAAGATATCCTGTGTCAAGTAGGACGCCCTGATATATGGATTTATCAATCCAACCTTGACTTGAAAAATATTCATCTTTTTGTTAAAAATACACTAATTAACCTGTTTAAACAAACTTGGCATTCAGAACTTTCAACGTCAAATAAAGGTACCATATATTTAAGCATGAAAGATGAACACTGCTTGGAAAATTATTTCAAACAGAAGTTAACTAAAAATCAAATCATTAACATTTTTAAATTTCGGACTGCAAATCACTTACTTCCTATTGAAACCGGTCGGTATGACAATACTCCGCTTAAGGAAAGACTATGTCCCCTTTGCGTAAATAATGCCATAGGATCTGAAATACATTATTTTAACCACTGTTCTTATTTTCAAACTGATAGAGAACTCTTAGGTATCTGCGATAACGGTAAAGACCTGAAATACTATCTATCTACTGCACCATTACCTGTATTAAAGAATTCTTGTAAACTTATATACAAAATTTCTAAGCAATTTTCTAATGTACGTCGCTGTGTGTATTTTGATTATAAATTTTGTTTGTTTGTTTCACTATACATGTTTTTTGTTTCGTTATACACGCTCTTACAATTATTGTGAATTTTTTTCTTCAATATACTAGGTAGATAATGCAAAATAACTAATTATAAAGTGCATTTATTTGTTTACTTACAGCGTGATGGTGGTATTCCTTCCATTTCATCTTGTCATCCAGTCTGTTTTGATAACAGTTTAAAACACGAGTCTCAGCGAAATCATGCTTTGTACCTACTTACACTCAAAACTAACAGCACTTGATCTATTTTTAGTAATGGGTTGAACCCTTGTTAATTTCAGTACGCAGCATACAACCTCTCTCTTTCTTTCTCTCACATATATATTCTTGTCTCATTCCGCTTTTGTACTGTGAAAAAGGAAACTTTAATCTTTATTTTTAATATTATATATTGTACATGTATAAATGCGTATGTGTATGTACATTATTGTAAACTTGAATCAAAATAGTAGAATAGAAATAGTGCTGCAAATAAGTGAATCTACATTAAACCGCACTACCTAAACTTGTATTTGAAACCACAATATTACTACTGTACCTTGAAATTTCATTGTTCTCTCTCTGACCCCCCTCTTAAACTCCATCTTCTCTTACTCTTTTCTTCACTTATTTTCTGATATCCCATCTTTAAAAACCAAGCTAGATTGCAATGATATGTATTGACTGTTTTGTTTCTTACTGGAACCATTATATTTACTATTTTGTTTCTTTGTACAAAACCTCTTGTTGTATCAATATGATACCTGAGTGGAATAAATGATATGTTCTGTTCTGTTCTGTACTAATATGTATTCTAGGTAATTACTGCTACAAACATGTTGTCTAGGTAATTACTGCTACAAATATGAATCCTAGGTAATTACTGCTACAAATATGTATCTAGTTTAAATACTGCTTAAGTCATGCATTTACTCCTAAAGGCCTGTGTCTAAGGAATGATTGCTACAAATTTGTAGCCAAGGTAATTAATGCTACAAATCTGTATACAATTTAATAACTGCAAGACTATGTTTATGTAAGGTAATAACTGCCACAGGCCTGTATCTAAGCTAATTAATGCTACCCTTTGTCCAAGGTCATTTCAGCTAAAGGCCTGTATCCAAGGTAATTACTGTACACAATTGTATCCAAGGTAATTACTGATACAGATCTCTATCCAAGGTAACTAATTCTCCAAGTCTTTATGCAAGATAATTAATGCTGCTGGTCAATATCCATGGTGATTAGTGCTATGAGTTGGTATCCATGGTAATTACTGATACATATCTGTATCCAAGATAATTACTGCTACAAATTTATATCCAAGGTACAGTAATTTGCTTTTGAAGTGAGTAACTGCTGCAAGTCTGTATTCAAGCTGTGAAGGTAACTGATGCACAGGTCTGTAAGATAAGATATATTTTAGAATGTCAAGACATAGCACCATGCATGTTTAATATATTTGCTTTCACAACTTTTTTTAATGTACATGACAATCATACTTGTGTTAAAAAAGGCTCTGGGATGTAAAATTTAAACTTTCAAAGATGCATGAATAAACAATTATATCACTCAATAATCTTCAAAGCTACTAAATTTGTCTTCCCCCTCCCATGTATGGGGGAGACATATAGTTTTGCAAGGGTTGTCTGTCTGCCTTTCTGTCTGTCCATCTCTTCATTTGTCTATCTGCCTAACCTGTATGTCTGTCCATCTGTTGGTCTGTCTGCCTGCCTGTCTGTCCAACTGTCTGTCACAAAATTGTGTGTCATGTATACCTTAAGGAAATCATTTTAGTCAGAGTCTTGAATTTGCATGCTCTAACTCTGCTGTCAGCGATTTACAGCAGAGTTACAGGCCCTTCACTTAGAATGTGCACAAAACATTGTGTCCTGCATCTTCAAAGTATTTCACTTGGGGTCATGAAATTTAACAGAAGGTATATGAGCATTTGAAGTTATATGCATCAAAGGGAGACATGTTATAGTAAAAAAAGCAAGCCTGTAGTAAAAATTGATAATGAAAAAAAAATAGAATTATGAGAAGAAAAAAAGTCACATTATATAATATCTATGTATGACCATGACACAATTATAACTACTGTTTCATCACCACAAACATTAAACTAATAAAAATGTAAAGAAATTACTAGAAAAAATAAAGAAATAGATAATTTGCACATATATATATTCTGCATGAACAGGTGCAATAGAGAAAAGCATGTAAATTTGACCAAAAAAATAAATAGAATCACGTATTATGATTGGTTCTCAGTATTTGATTGGTTGTATTGTAATTTTTGTTATGCTCCCCGAAGAGAGAGCATATAGTTGCCACTTTGTCCGTTCGTCCCGTCCGTCCGTCCGTCATAATTTTGTCCAGAGCATAACACAAAAACTATAGGAGGTATCGACATGAAACTTCATAGGTAGATAGATCTCATGAGGAGAAGTGCAGTGTACAAGAACCACAACTCTTTCTGCATAATTTTGGAGTTATTGCCCATTGTTGTTTTTCATACTTAAATTTTATCCGGAGCATAGCACAAAAACTATAAGAGATATCCACATGAAACTTCATAGGTAGATAGATCTCAATGAGGAAAAGTTTAGTGTACAAGAAACACAACTCTGTTTTGCATAATATTGGAGTTATTGCCATTTGTTAATTTCCATACTTAAATTTTGTCCGGAGCATAGCACAAAAAGTTTAAGATGTATCAACATGAAACTTCATGGATAGATAGATCTCAATGAGGAGAAGTGCAGTGTACAAGAACCACAACTCTTGTTTTGCATAATTTTGTAGTAATTGCCCTTTGTTATTTTTTTCCGGAGCATAGCACAAAAAGTATAAGAGGTATAAACATGAAACTTCATAGGTAGAGAGATCTCAATAAGGAGAAGTGCATTGTATAAGAACCGTAACTCTGTTTTGCATAATTTTGGAGTTATTGCCCTTTGTTATTTTTCATACCTAAATTTTGTCCGGAGCATAATACAAAAACTATAAGAGGTATCCATATGAAACTTCATAGGTAGATAGATCTTAATGAGGAGAAATGCAAGAACTGCAACTCTGTTTTGAATAATGTTGGAGTTATTGCCCTTTGTTATTTAGCATTTATTCGGGGAGCATCCATCGGTTCTACCGATTCTCTTGTTATTTTTTTTCATTGTATGTAAAGATTCTTTGAGACTCCAGAATCGGAAGGCTATGGGTTTGATCTCTGGCCGAGACATACCAAAGAAAAAAATATTACTTGTATAGCTCTTTTGCTTGGCACTCAGCATATAAGGGTAGTTGGCACAGTATCGAGATAATGTGACTGGATGTGGTATCATGCCACGTGGCTTATGGCGTGATACTATAGTGTGGCAGCACCATATCTGTCTCAAGTAGACATCGTCTCCAAATGACTGAAACATTGTTGCTGGGATGTTAAGCCCAAATATCAAAAATGTATTTTAGAGTACCATTTCAAGTCATGTCAAAATGAAGAAATTCCACATTATATGTTATTATTTCTCTAATTATACTGAAGTGGGTGGTACCCATATATAGGACTTAAATCAAACTTGTCCTGTCCCATCATATCTTGTCCCATGCTGCCTCACATAACATGAAGAGTGATATTTCTAGTTTATATACAGTTGAGACTTGTTATGTCGACATTGCGAGTCTCGACATTTAGTTCATCTCAACATACTTTAAAAGTCCCAACTTTTTTCTCTATTAAAATTTATAAAAATCCATTCTGATCTCGATATTTTGTATTTCGACATTTTTTTATATCTCGACTTATTTCTTTGGTCCTGATTGATAAATTCTCACGTGAAACTATGTGTTTATCTGGACACGTGCTGACACGCTCATGGAATTCATGTAATTAATACTAGATGCACTCTTGCATGCTAAAGAGTGAACTATTTTCACGATAACAGCTGCACGATACCGCTGATTTAACGTCTATGCCGAGTATACTTCATATACAGATATTTGACATCAACTTCAACAAAACAATATATAATATATAACAAGCCTTTTATTTGGTATATAGGACCTATATAAACAAGTGATGTCAAATACATGTGCATTTTGTGAATGATTGTTTATATATGGCTATATGTTTCCAGGTACATGTAAATTCATATGTCAACATATTTATATCTCAACATAAAAATGATGATTTCATTGATGTTGAGATAACAAGTCTCAACTGTAGTTGTATTTTATCTGACTTTGTCATGTCTACTACAGGAAAAAGGTACTCCCCTTTGGATGTGGTGGCCATGCTGATGATGGTGGTGGGCCTAATATTGTTTACCCTTGCGGACAATTCTGTGTCTCCATTATTTAACACATATGGTAGGTCTTCTGTGCACATACTGGAAAGACAAAATGTTGCTCTAACATGCAGTTGTTGTTTTAGACCAGTCTGTAACAGCATTTTAACTACATCTATTTCAAAGTGAGTTATTAAAAAAAAAATAGAAAAATGAAAAGAAAATGTTCCCTTTTTTTGGTAAATCCAATTTATGAGTAATTACTCTTTGATGCCATTATAAATATAAATCACTGCTTAGGACTTGATATTATGGTTGTTGATCAAAGCACTTGAAGTAAATTAATTAACCTTAGTTAGTGTGTCACCTGAACACTAGTGTTTCCTGTGTACCTGCAGGTGTGTTGCTGATAAGCCTGGCGCTGTGTGCTGATGGCATGATCGGCAACTACCAGGAGAAGGCCTTGAAACAGTACAGTGGAGGAAATGCAGAAATGGTGAATATCTTCCCTTCTTGTCACTTACTCATAAATAATACCATAGAGTGTTTGGATAGATGCACATCTTTCTTAAAATGAACATGGTACAAGTTTCAAGTATATTTAGTACTCAAAATCATAGAAAGGTGGTATTTTATTATACATGGAAATTAGAAAAAAATATATAGAGAGAGGGAAGTATAGTTGACTCAACATTACAGAAATACATTTACATGTGTATTAAGTTTGGATTTGGGTGATTTTGGTACTATTAAAGATGCATGGATTGAAATAAACACCTTTTTTTGTCTGTCTGCTTAACTGTGCTCACGGGCTCTGTTTAACACCTCCAAAAATGTTAATAATTTACAGGATACCAGAATAAAACTGGTATCCTGTGAATTTGTCATTGAATAAAAACATGAACAGTGTACTGGCAGATGGTAAATATCATTTAGATGGGCTACATGTCATTACAGCCTTAGAGGAGTAGTAAGGATCCAGCTGAAAGAATACACTTAATTATTATATTATAGGGCCTACCAGTCCTGGAATTAACCTGTATATATGCTGAGCAGAAAGCAGGGAGCTAGTACCACTTCAATCGACTTATTGACTTAAGCGTGTTGCAGTCAGGGATGAAACTCATGACCAACTGTTCATAGATTTCTTTCCTTGCTGTATCATATGACTTGACCCACTTCTCATACATATCTAAATCTATACTGTAACTTCTTTGACATTTCTTTGAGATGGTTACAATGGACTTTTTCAACTTTGCTAATCTCTCCTGACATTGGCTTGATTGTACATGTACTTTATGCCTTAAAAATTCTTGAAAGAAAAATGTCATCCCAAACTGGGGTCAAACATGCAACCTACAGGTGCATAAGTATGAACTCTACCACTGACCCTCGGCACCTTTATTAGTCCCCTATCGGTGTTTACACCGGAGGGGACTATAGGTTTGCCCTCCGTCCGTCCGGATGTCTGGAAATCTGGATCCCATGATAACTTAAAAACTGTTTAAGATAATATTATGAAAATTGGTATATGAATAGATGGCAGTATGGAGATTCTGCACATCACTTTAATTTTTTTTCTCGGACCAAAATTCTGGTTACTATGGTAACAGAAAAAAATATGCACCTCACCAGTAGGGGACTCATATTTTGCGTGCAACACCAGTTACTTGTTTATAATTTATATATTGCAACTGAAAATAAAAAAAGAAAAACATTGAGTAGAAAATAGCACTTAGATATATTTTATGAATGCTGTATGAATAATGGTTAACCCAAGAAAATCAAGTTTGTGACACCTACTGTAAGTAGAGGTGACCAATGATCTCTTCTCCATTGTCTGTCTGACTGCCCGTCTGTCAGTCACACTTTTTTCCATCATGCTTCTTTCAGCAGGTGACACGTGTTCCAAGGAACACATCTTGTTGTTTCAAGATTTACTTTCACAATCAAGTAATTATATTATGTTGTTTTTTTTTCTGTGTTACAGGTGTTTTATTCCTATTCTATTGGGTTTTTCTATATCCTGATGGGATTGATACTAACTGGTGACATTGTTCCTGCATTTAAAGTTTGTCAGAAGGTAAATTGTCCATGTTCAGCTTGTTGCATAAATCATAAACTCCATTATAACCAGCATAGGTTATACAAATAAGGATAAGGAGGGTGCAGTGCATCCAGATCTGTAGCCAATCTTGTGCGATCATGTCCATAATGTTCTTTTATAATAATAATGATAATAATAATGATAATAATAATGATAATAATATGATAAAAAAGTTACCAAAATTCTTAGACATTGTTGTGAACAGTATCATAAAAAAACTCCAGTGCAATGTATTGGCCCTTTATAAATCACTCCCACACTGAGTTACCATGTGACCATGGTGTGTACCATAAGTCTCGCTATTGATTACCTGTGATAGGTTAAACTCAGTTATTTTTCAACTGACTGAGATCTGTGTGAGATCTCCTGCAGTAGAGATTGTATCATCAAACTGCATAAAACTCCTAGCCATTTGTTTACAGACACAAATAAGTCTTATCATGGTACTTGTTTATGTGATGATGAATTAAGAGCAACTCATTACATGTGACCAAGTAGAGCAGTATCTTATTTCAGTACCCGATGGAGACGTACGGCTATGCTGTGATATTTTCCCTGTCAGGATATCTGGGCCTGCTGATTGTGCTGAGTCTGGTCAGATCATTCGGGGCTCTTGTTGCCGTTACAGGTGAGTCTGGTCAGATCATTCGGGGCTCTTGTTGCCGTTACAGGTGAGTCTGTCAGATCATTCGGGGCCTTGTGCCGTTACAGGTGAGTCTCGTCTGTCTACAGAAACGTCTTGATAAAAGATTGGAAATAGTGCATTATTTTAGCCATTGCACATGGTATCCTCAAAAGCATTTGTAAAAGTAATTTATCTTAATGCTCAGATCAACTTAAAGATTCTGATAGCTTGCAGGTTGATCAGGCTTTACTTTGCATGTTGCCATTCATAAGGTTATTGTTAGAGAACAACCAACTATAGGCCAGTCCAGTGTTTGCTGGCAAGAGATAAGCTCCGCCCTACCAATTTTTAAATGATGGTTTTCTATTTGTCACTTGGTCAACTGCTCATGAACAAACCCATTTGTTCTTTTGAGTAAACCAGGTCAGCCATAAATCCATTGATTACTTGGCACCTGATATCATCTGATGATTTATATTTTGAATACACATATGAATATTGGAAATGTCCACTCAGATATAAAGTAATTTGAATAATCAAAAATGAAAAAAAAAGCAAGTAAATCTTACCTTTGGTCTGGCATGCTATCAACTTTATCTTATATTTTGTGGAAGGACCAGGGGTCGTATTCATAAAGCTCCTTAGTTTTTAAGGAAAATAATTCCTTAACTGGAATAAATCTCCTAAGGTGTTTTATATATAAGACTAAAGGAAATCCTTAATACCTAAGGGAAATATATGTGATTTTAAGGAAAATCTTAGAGACTAAGGGAAATTTGTTCCTAAGGAGCTTTATGAATACGGCCCCTGATTCAGAATGAACAAGCCACATTTGGGACTATTAAAGTAATAATTTCGCATTCCATCATTCTTGAAAAACAAAAAAAAATTTATATTTGTTAATAAATGAAATATTCAGTTGTTGTTGTTTTCTAAGGGAAACAAGAATGAATGGCTGAAGGGTAAGTAAAGTGGTGGAGTGTTAGACAGTTAAGAACATTATGCAACAAATGATTGTTTTATATAAACCCCCTTCTTTATTTCAGTGACCACCTGTAGGAAGGCTGTCACTATTGTGACATCATTTATCTTCTTCGCTAAACCTTTTACCTTACAGTAAGTATTCATGTCAATATTTAATCTTTTTGAACTTATTTATTTTACTTTAGTTGGGAAACAAGTTCTTACAATTTACACTAATTCCCCTGGACCAAAGGGGGTTGGCACAGAGGGTGGGTCATATATCACTATGTATATGATGTGTGATATTTGACCCGCCGTCTATGCCAAACCCCTTTGCTCTGGACAGTTCCTGGGTTGAACCAGAACTTTGCGCCTGGAAAGGTTATGAAAAATACTTGCCCCATGTGGGTTTGGAACCTATAACCTTTAGAATGTTACTGCTGGACAACGGCACATATTTATTGCATACCCATTAAAGCAAAAGAATCCTTATCATGCCTTTACTAAATAGGGTGTAAGTGCTTTTTCCTGTCCTTCCATGTCTTGTTTTACAAAAGAAAAAATCATTGTCCTTTTATTCTGTTGAGCCAAGAAGGACTAGCAGGGACA
This sequence comes from Solen grandis, assembly GCA_021229015.1. Classification (NCBI taxonomy): domain Eukaryota; kingdom Metazoa; phylum Mollusca; class Bivalvia; order Adapedonta; family Solenidae; genus Solen; species Solen grandis. Next base: position 34,378,238 of record CM037782.1, on the reverse strand, counting down.
TTCATGACCTGCAGTGTTAACTATAGTATTTTATATAGAACACAGGAAAGTTGTTAAAGAAATGTTATTTTGTTGTTGTTTTTTATCCCATTGCCTAGTTCTAGTTTAAATAGATTTGGTAGTTTGAGGTCATGAGTTACCTGGATGCCTGCTGACCATCGAAATAATTTTACATATGACCTATGTTTAAGGCACATGCTTTTTAACCATTTACCTCATGAATATCATGTACAAATTCATGGCTTGATGAATATTAATTTACAGAACTTTAAATGGTATCATCATCAAATACCCACAGCCAATAGGTCATCTATATCATAAAGGCAGTTGTAAACAGCTGCAGGATGCAGTCATTTATTTTATTGTTTACATGACTTCAAGCCTCTGCACCAAAGAGTGTTGCATTTAATAGTAGCATTTTAATCAATAACTACTCTATTATGACGGTTTGCTTGCCTATTTCCCTACAGCATGATGTCATGTAGTGAACTGAATAAGTCAGCCAGGGCTATTCATCGATGAAATGGTATATGAAAGGATTTTTGTCTTTGCCATGCAAACTGTGTAGAATCTGAGCTACAATATTGTATGAACAAACAGAGGAGACCCAAATCAGATAGCTCATATATTCTCATCTACTCTGTTTGCCAATGCATCATAACAAGTCTATATGAGGAAATGGGTTAAGATGAATTCTATGACTGGTATACCTACCTCTGAATTAAGAATCTGGCAACTTGCATGGTATTTGTTACCTGCCTGATATCCTCGTCAAAAAAAAAATTGTTTGAGAAAAAATAGACAAGCCCAATTAAGAAATGTAATGTTAAGAAATGGGATTTTTTTTATGAGCCAAGGTATGAGCCAAATGGTGCAAAATTGGGGCCACTTTTTTTTCTTCTTTGAGTCACTTTTTGGAGCCAGAATGAGACCAATGATTTAAGAAGAATGTGACAAACTTTTGGCATTATATATGTGCTGCTAATGGTATTTATTTGGCTGAGTCAAGCTTATGATTGAGACTGGAATGTTTGATATTTTTTCTTTTTAAATACTTAAAGACCCACAGCCAATTGTTGGCTTGGCATTATGCAAGGTCTTAAATTTAGAATTTAAAATTTTGAAGATCTAATGTAATTTTTAGCTCACATGAGCACAACGTGCTCAAGGTGAGCTTTTCTGATCGCCTTTTGTCCGGCGTCCGTCGTCCGTGCGTGCGTCCGTCCGTGCGTGCGTCCGGCGTCAACAATTGCTTCAAACAACATCTCCTCCTAAACGGCTTGGCCAATTTGAAAAATATTTTGCAGGAATGTTCCTTGGATGAAGCTCTACTAAAGTTGTATAAATGGTTCTGGTCCATTGCATAATTAGGTCACAGGAGCTAAAAATAGATTTTAAAAATGCAAACTTTGAAAATCTTCTTCTGCAAAACTGCAAGGCCTAGAGCTTAGATATTTGGTATGTAGCATCATCTTATGGGCCACTACCAAGATTGTATAAATTATAGCCCTATGGTGATAAATGACCCCGCACCAGGGGTCACTTGTTTTACATAGAGTTATATAGAAAAATCTTAAAAAATCTTCTTCTATGAAACCATAAGGCCTAGAGCTTAGATATTTGGTATGTAGCATCATCTTATGGGCCACTACCAAGATTGTACAAATCATAGCCCTATGGTGATAAATGACCCCGCACCAGGGGTCACTTGTTTTACATAGAGTTATATAGAAAAATCTTAAAAAATCTTCTTCTATGAAACCATAAGGCCTAGAGCTTAGATATTTGGTATGAGCATCATCTTATGGGCCACTACCAAGATTGTACAAATTATAACCCTATGGTGATAAATGACCCCGCACCAGGGGTCACTTGTTTTACATAGAGTTATATAGGAAAATCTTAAAAAATCTTCTTCTATGAATCCATAAGGCCTAGAGCTTAGATATTTGGTATGTAGCATCATCTTATGGGCCACTACCAAGATTGTACAAATCATAGCCCAATGGTGATAAATGACCCCACACCAGGGGTCACTTGTTTTACATAGAGTTAAATAGGAAAATCTTAAAAAATCTTCTTCTATGAATCAATAAGGCCTAGAGCTAAGATTTTTGGTATGTAGTAGCATCTAATGGTTCATTACAAAGATTTTCAAAGTCTTGGCCCTACGGTGATAAATGACCCTGCGCCCAAGTCTTCTCTGAAACCATATGGCCCATTGCTTAGATATTTGGTGTGTAGTATTGTCAGGGGTAAAATGTTTTAGATTAAGTTATATCAGAATCCTTGTCTGTTTAAAAACCTTGACATCAGTTGAAGCAATGGTACTCAGGTGAGCGATTCAGGGCCATCATGGCCCTCTTGTTTAAAATTTTGATAGCTTTGAAGCAGGAGGAAATCCTTTGAAGAGCCAAAAAAAAAATTGAGAAAGAGGTATCCGGGTGTACACTTATATTTGTCCCTGCTGGAATTTGATTTCCAACAGTGCTCATAGTGGGTTGGGTTCTGTTTTGTACTTTATTTTGTAGGCTTGTGGGATCCTCCAACAGCACGAGAGGTCTGCTAGTGGTCTTTAATTTTGCCATTAATTATACTGACCGCATGTTTTGATTATTGCTTGCCGAACGAGTCTGAATATCGTTAGACTAAACCGTAACAAACAATGTTAGAAGTATGCCTTTTGTTTCGACATTCAATTCAACAATCATCTTATCCTTAATCCATTGGTACATTTGCTTTATTTGCCAATAAACTGTTAAATTCATCAACTCATTCATGTCAGCTGCCATAACTGTGAAATACACAGGTACACAAGGTGAAGGGCGCGTGTTCTAGACTGGTTATCGATTTTTTTTCGGTCTAGCGGTGCTATGCATGAGCGAAACTGATAACCAGACTGACTACTTAGGTAATTGACAAAAATAAAAATCATGCGACAGAGCAATGCGCCAAATTCAAAATTAACGGCCACTTTTAATAAATATGAGCCATTTGGCGCCTTACAGCGTGAGCCTTGAATATGGTATGTAGTTCGTTATCAAGATCCTGAGTTTATTGAAAGGGTTGGATGCTTTAACACCTGGATATATATTTATGCAAATGCACTTTAGCTAGAATTAGTTATAAATGAAGAAAATTGAAAATTTGTGACTTGATGTGTATTTTTTCTCTGTTATTCTTTTCAGGTACATTTGGTCTGGACTTATAGTCATTGTGGGTATATACCTAAACCTGTATAGTAAGAACAAGGCATCATGGGATAAATCGATCGCTCATTACTGGCAGCAACTGTGGAACAGAATAAACGGTAGACCTCCAATTCGCAGTGTGTCCGGCATGGTCGTGTGAGAAAGTTAAGACGCTGCTGCACTGTGTTCAATGAGGAGAGAATCTGTATTTTTATTAATCTGCTTCCATAGTAATTCATTTCTGTGTCTGTTTAATCTTTTACAACAAGAGAACTGTAGAAGAATTAATGACCTTCGCAACCAGTATATATCCAGATCAGTCTGATTGGAATGTGCAGCCTGATCCGGTATTATACTGGTCACCTATTCTCTGTACCTTGAAGATGAGGGAACACAGAAAAAGATTCAGTCTGAAAGCTGTTTTTAGGTGATGTGGCTTTGCTATGGTCTACCGTAGTATACGAGGGTTGTTCAAAAATAAATAGGACTGCAACAATAACGTTCACATCGTTTCTTATACATGCGTGATTTTACAAATAACATAAATCGGAACATGTTGTGTACATACAGCGAAAAAATCAATAAAATATAATAACAAATAATAATTCTATGATAATAACAATAAGCAAGAGGTATGCCACCCGGCGCACCAAAACAGCAAAGCACATGACGTTCAAGACGTCGCACGGGATTTCACATGTTCAGCGACGTTATTCTTTCTCGAAATACTCTCCCGCGTGTTCGAATCGATGGCGATGGTGAACCCACTGTCTGTATATGTTACGGTACCACTCAGTGCTGAACTGCTGCGTGATGTTGATTGTCGAATATAAAACACGCCTAATAGACATAAAATATTGAGTTTTTAAGAAATAATACCTTTCTTATGTTCAACTCGAACATGTCCAACAGCTGTAAAACGTCGGTCATTCCGCAGTGTTTCTGCAAATGACGTCACCAACGTTCCATCAATTTTCTTCTTTCTCCCTCGTCCTTCCCTGTCGTTTATGTCGTTTTTGCCATCTTTAAATCGTTTGTGCCAGCTAAAAACAAGAGACCTGCTAACACTGTGCTCGCCCTTCGTTAGCTTGAATTTTTCAAACGTTGAAGATGGTGTATCGCCCATTTGATGACAAAACTTGACGATAGCGCGAATTTCTAACTTTTCATGTGACGGCATCTTTGTGTTTTGAACGTTGTCACCAGTCGTATTCAAATGTTGTTTTATTCGGAACCTAACATCCAAATGACGTGAAATGTGTACATGACGTCACTTAAATGCAACCAAACCTTTTGGCGGAATATTACAGATGGCAAATGGCAAGATTTTAAGATATTAATAAAACAATGTTGCATATGGAGTGAACTTAATGGACTGTGCCGGGTGCGCTTAAATACCGAAATACGCGCGCGTACAATCATACAACATTATAAAGATATAATGTAAAGGTAGGAAACAATTTCCGATTGCCGTATATACGAAAATATTAAACATCTAACGGAAAATTTAAATACAGGAGGCTCAGTCCTATCTATTTTTGAACAATCCCGTATATTGGTGCAATAAAATAGTAAATAGTGAAAATTAGTTAAACCTAGTTAAACAAAAAAGGTTGGATACGATATTTTTTACCTAATGTAAGGTTTTTAATATTACTTAGCAGTAAATATTGTTGATGGAATAGATTTGTACCCCAACCCCCATTGTCATTGCAAGTCGGTGATGAGCAGTAGATAAAAACTGATCAACAGTGGCTTTCGAAACAGTTGGGGTAAACATGTTAGGTCACTAATGGATCATGATGAAATTGTGACGATTTTTCATGATATTTTTGTTAGGTGACAATTGACATAAGAAAACATAAATACCATTTCAATATGACCACAAGTTTAAATTTATCTTCGGTATAAAGGGACAATATCTGACAACAGCCCCTTCTGATTGTCTATAAGCAAATACTTTGAAAAGAAACATCAGTACTTTACATTATAATACAAAGTTAAAAGCAGAAAAGTATTATACAGTGTAGATCCATTACTATGCACTCAATTATGTTGGCTTTATCAGTCCCTGACAGTATTTCATTCATTTTGAGACTACATGCATGTGTATACTTCAGACAGGTATAGTGCTGCCACCGTACAGTATCAAGCTGTAGACATTATGATGTTAATGTATAGTGTATGTATACTTTAGACAGGTATAGTGCTGCCACTGTACAGTATCAAGCTGTAGACATTATGATGTTAATGTATAGTGTATGTATACTTTAGGGAAAAATGATGTTAATGTATAGTGTATGTATACTTTAGACAGGTATAGTGCTGCCACTGTACAGTATCAAGCTGTAGACATTATGATGTTAATGTATAGTGTATGTATACTTCAGACAGGTATAGTGCTGCCACTCTACAGTATCAAGCTGTAGACATTATGATGTTAATGTATAGTGTATGTATACTTCAGACAGGTATAGTGCTGCCACTGTACAGTATCAAGCTGTAGACATTATGATGTTAATTCTAATATAACAAGGTTCACAAGGCCAATGTTGTAATTTGATTAAAATGAAGTCCAGTATAATGCGGCACCAAAGTTTGGGGGGGGAAAAAACCCCCCAAAAAAACCAAAGTGTGTTATAATAGGTCTGCAAACAAACACAAAAAGACACTCATGGTTTATCATCAAGCCTTTATCATTTGAGGTACCAGTCCCGATCAGAAGGTTGTGGGTTCAATCCCCATCAAAGTTGTAAAATATGGTACTGGTATAGCTCCCTTACTTGGCTACAGTATGTAAGGGTAGTTCCAGGACTGCTTGGCTCGGTGTCAGGATAATGTGACTGGATGTTGTATCCATGCCCTATGTATGTGGCGTGATACTGCAGTGGCAGTACTATACCTGTCTCAAATTTTGGATATAAAACTTCAGAGCTTTTATTTTTCTTCCAATTTACTGGTATAAAAAGTACAGCAGACATACTTATTCTGAAGGAAGTTTGTTGAAAATGTTTTTTCCATGATAGTAAGTGATAAGGAAAATGTGATAACAATTAGCTTCAGTCTTTATGTGATTTTTATCAGGATATGTCTGTTAAAATCTGTGATATCATGATAATGCAGGGTTTTCCTTAAGAGTCAGAGTAGAAGGCTAATTTTAATTCCAACATCCAACGTTTTCTTGTGATTTTTTCGTTTTCTTCGAAATATTTCCATTTCTTTTTACAATATGGCAAATTTGAGCCAACCAGGAAAGGATTTGAGGTAGTCAAATCTGCTGCCAGCCGCCTCTTAAGGAAAACCCTGCTAATGCATCTGTTTATGTCCATAAAGAAAGATCCTCAGTACAAATATATTGTTAATGAAAATGGAGAATGGGTCCAGGTTTCCTGATCAAATCATGAATATTGTACCAGATCCTCATATTCATACATGTATTGATTGCATATAATGGTTACCTTTCAAGCTGTCGTCCAGATGTACTTTTGTATCATTTTATGTCTGACAGTTAAATATGGTTTATTTCAGAAGTACTCATTACTGTGATTACACTATCTATTAATACATGTAATTCAATATGTACCTTTGAGCTTCATATGTGACTGGGTTTTTGTTTATAATCTTTAGCATACATATATTGTTGGGGACATCTTAACCTCAATAGATAACCTGAGTTACTTCTCGTTTATGTTTATATATTGGGTTTTATGTCTCATTTGGAGACCATTTCTATGTGAGACAGATGTAGTGCTGCCACAGTGCAGTGTAAAGTAAACAAGCGGCATGATACTGCACACATTCTCCCGACAAAGGGGCCAACCTGCCTAAGAGCTAATGGAGATATTAATGCCGTTGCTAGGCAGGGTTGCTACCATGTTTTAATGACTGGAATGTCACAGCTGGGGTTTGAACCCACATCATCCTGTTCTCGAGGTAGATGCTCTAACACTATGGTCACAGTTGATGGTCACTTTTAAGTCCCTGTAATGGTTCCTCTACATTTTAGACCTCATGGTCTTTCACAGAGATAACCAAGGTTTTCTAATGTTTTATTAGGGTACCTTGGTTTTCTTGGTAGAGGTGAAGTTGTCCAAGACGTAGCATAACCATTACAGGGACTTGACCTTAAGACAATCCTTGAGAAGATACAATCATTAAGTGACTGTGATGATCTCCTATGATTAAGCCAAAAATGTTTTTAGTTCACAATGTGAGATCATATTTATGGCACCCTGTCTCAATGACCACAGTATTCACTGTTTTTGATGTCTCAGCAATAACCTATTCTGGTTATTTCTGTTTCTTTGTTCTATATCTGTTGTTTATTTAAAGCCCTACAACGAAAGATTTTAAGAAACAGCTATTTTTGGCATGTGTATATGTATCCTATGATAATTTCGATGCATTTATTTTAATAGTCATAACAATAATATTTTTTTTATGATTTTTACAATTATTTTTATGGCATAAACTTTAATTTGTTCTATACATGTTAACTTTTTTGGTACTTAGGCTTTTTGCAATCATATATTGAGAATTAATGTTATTTTTTAAGATGTAAATCTAGTGATACTGAAAATAAAAACTCATCTATCATTCCACAAATATTTTACTCTCGTAATTGCAGATTGAAGAGATTAAACAAATTCTGACATAACATATTTTAAAAGCAATTACACTTATTTTATGTTTTTTTCTTGAAGGTCAAGATCCCAGATGCAAATGTAATAGGCATAAATCATACCCTTTTCAAATTATTAATGAAGATTTTTTAAGAATTTTGGGGTTGTTTCAATATTAATGGTGTTTGTGAACTAATTATGTATGTGTGTACTTACCATATATATATGTTTATGTAGCTAAGACTTATTAGCCCTTTTTAAGCTCGACTAGATGAAATATGTACCCTGGCATCAGCATTACACCTTAGTTAAGGTTTTGCATGGAACTTGCTATCATGCATATATCTTAGTAACCAGCTATGCTAATTCTTATAATACCTCACTAAGGTTTTCAGGGCACTAAACAAACAAGTTTGATAACTCTTGACCAAATTTAATGCAAATTATGGCCTTTTTTAGACTTAAAAAATGCTTTAAAGTTTCACATGCATATCTATTATGCTTATATTTCAGCAGCCAAATATAGGATTGACTTAAAACTTCATATAGATGTTCAGGGGCATTAGACCATTGAGTAAGGTATCTTTATGCTAATCTTTTTAGTCTTTAAAGGGTTCATAAACATATCATCGGCTTAATTCTACAGTGCTGTAACTCATTTTTTTGTCACTATGGTGATATCGGTACCACTTTGTTCATATTACGAAGCTCTTTCCAATGGTGTTGATTATGTCCATATCAGAATTACATAAATAGAGTTATTTGAAATTCCACAAAGATGTAAGTACCATATATTCCAGTAATTTAAGTACAGACATATGAAATTCTGTTATGTGTTTTGTATTAATACGTTTCATGAAAGAGTAAAATGTTGATGAGATTGTTCAAAGTTTGGATGCCCAGGTCACTTTTTTCATTCAGGAGGTAGTCAACAAACATACTCATATCGAAAAAAAAGTAGCTGAGGTTTATAGTCATTTTTTAGCTCACCTGAGCACAACGTGCTCAAGGTGAGCTTTTGTGATCGCCCTTCGTCCGGCGGCGTGCGGCGTCAACAATTTGGCTTGTTAACACTCTAGAGGCCATATTTTTAGGCCAATCTTCATGAAACTTGGTCAGAATGTTTGTCTCCATAAAATCTTGGACAAGTTCAAAATTGGGTCATGTGGGGTCAAAAAGTAGGTCACGAGATCAAATCTTAGTAAAACCTTTTTAACACTCTAGAGGCCACAGTTTTGGCATAATCTTCATGAAACTTGGTCAGAATGTTTTTCTCCATAAAATCTCGGACAAGTTCGAATTTGGGTCATGTGGGGTCAAAAAGTAGATCATGAGGTCAAATCTTAGTAAAACCTTATTAACTATCTAGAGGCCACATTTTTGGTCAAATCTTCATGAAACTTGGTCGGAATGTCTGTTTCCATAATATCTTGGGCAAGTTTGAAGTTGGGTCATGTGGGGTCAAAAAGTAGGTCAATATGAAAAATCCAACATATGTTGCTCATTTATAATCAGGTGAGTGATTCAGGGCCATCATGGCCCTCTTGTTTCTTCTAAGGGTGTTGAAAAAATGTAAGGCAAAAGAACTCTTTCAAGATCATACATATGTCAAAAATAAACTTTCAAGACCATTGACAGGCGATTGTAGGCCTAAATTTGATGGTATACCTTTCACAAAAGTGAAATGCATCAAGTATGAAAAAGCCAATTTAGGATTCAAACTTTCCTTTGCAGGGTCAAGTTTCACCAAGGAATTATTCAAATTAGAATAACCGGGTGTTCTAGACCATGTGTTGTGTTACTTGTCCCTCAAATTTTAAGCAAAGTCCCTATTTTTTCTAAGTAAAAGAAAAAGTACTTTCAAGTATGTTGAAGTACATGCCTGAAGTTGACAGACAAAACTACAGATCATTGAAGCATGTAACTGTTGAATACGTCTAGTGGTGTTGCAAATTTTAATCAAAACATGCACTCTAAATTGCTGCATGTTCTTTGAAGAAATTCAGTATGTCAGTTTGATGGTCATTTTGATATTTACAATATATGAAAGACAGTTGAAGCTGGTACAGTTTAAAAAGAAACAACAACAAAAAAACAATGAAGACAATATTAAGTTACAAGTAACTTTCTTGCAGTATCCTAGTCAATGTTGCATATTGATTATTTTTCTTTGTTCTTGTTCTATATGATGGGGGGTTTAATGGTACTTTCATTTTTGAAATTTAAAAGAAACTACTGTTGTTAAGGCACATTTTTTTCTTCTTTATTTTGATGAACACCATTGATATAAACGATATGGTAGCTTGCATTTGTTTCACAGTTATGTTGTTTCCTACTTGTTCTTTCCCTTTTAGTTCAACAGAGTTTGATAACCTCTTAATGTTTTTTTTTAATTTTTTTTTATTTTAATAGTTATCTTCCGTCTGGAGAAGAACAAATAACCAAATGTGTTCTTAACCTTACTGCCGACGTTCAGTGTCATCATATTGAATTTCCTATGTAATCATAACATGTCATAAACGTTAACTGAAACAAAAATAAATTAGTGCCTATAAACACAGTTATTCAACACACACACACACATAAAGAAACAAAACATCAATAAATGATAATATTAATACTCAATTAAAAATTCAAATTAGTGTTTTGAACCTGGCCTATGTACCGTGTCAGTATTAATAATAATAATAATTGTTATTATTACAATAATGATAATAATTACAATAGTAATAACATTATTGGGCTTCTATGCCGCAGTATCAGTTCTACACAGCCGTATCTCCGTATATCTTTGTGGAAATGATCGAAAATGGTTTAAAGGGAATTCTAATGCGATGATTTAAAAATTAAATATTTAATATCTTATAAATACTGATATGAATCTTTAAGAAAATTTGGATATAGTATATTTATAATGCTAAAAATATCTTCACAAAAAATCAGCAATGTATTATTTTACAGATAAAGTTATGACCTATCAAACTTTCAAGGCCTGTTTTCTCAAAAGGGTAAAAATGTATCATACGTCAGTGTGGAATTAAGTCAACGATATGTATGTCCCAGCAACGAAGAGGGTTTATCTTTTATATTATGTAGCCACATTCTTTACAATCTTTTTTTGACAAAAAAAGATTATAGGAAAATCTGGGCTTTTACAAGGAATGAAAACATGCATGATGTTTTGAAGTTACTGGGAATAACTTCTTTCTCTAGCAGCTCTGTGATATTACACTACTTATGAGGGAAATCACCTGAAGTGATAGCACTAGTTAAATCTACACATCTTTGAGCAATAGGAGATAAATTGTCTATCTATAAATACTGATACCCCATGTAATCTATTTCAGAAGTCAGAGCTAAAAAATGCACAGGTATACTCAGGTTTTCTTGAAAGTTCAAAAACAGCCAAATATAAAACAAATGATGAACGTTTTTTTTTTTGTTTTTTTTTTTGTTTAGTACCTTTATGCATATTGGTTTAATACTATACATATATTTAAAAACCTTCTGAGAAATTGGTTTCTATACCCATGCTCTACAAGAGTGATGAAATTAATCCATTTTTGGTATCTGGATACCTGTCATACTGTTACCCTCAGATATCCAAGTACCTGTCATACTATACTACTCAAAGTTTGCTAAGCACCATCAGCTATTTTCCCGTAGCGTTGCATGCTTAGACAAACGACTTTAAAGGCATGCTACATTAAATTTTACATTAAAACAAATCTTGCTTTTATGCAGAAGTATTGTTTATGTACCAAACTTACTACCAGTTACAAGATATATGCCTTTCGGATCCTCAATACTGGGAATTAATCATAATTAGAAAGTGCGAATTTTGAGAAAACACCTTAAAATTTAAAGTCAGCTAAATTCAGAACTTTGATCTTCAAATATTTCTGTTTTCTAAATGGAATACTTTAAGGATATTTGTGACGATGTTGGCCTGTTCATGGTCACTTTTTTCTGTATTGATCACAAGATTTAACTTCCATTTATAAAATGCCATTTCTTGCACAAAAAAAACACTTTTGTGAATTTTGCAAATAATGACAGGAATTGGCTAAATCGTAACTCATTTTTGAGTTTCTTTTCTATCATTTTGACAAAAACTATGCGTAAAATTGATTGTCAGCTAATGCTTTCCTTTCAGGTACATAGCATTCCATTCAGCATGTGTTTTCATGTGACTCTATGGGAAAATAGCGGGTGGTGCTTAGCAAACTTTGAGTAGTATATTACCCTCAGATATCCAGGCACCAGTCATACTGTTACCCTCAGATATCCGGGTACCTGTCATACTGTTACCCACAGATATCCAGGTACCTGTCATACTGTTACCCTTGATATCCGGGTACCTGTCATACTAATACCCTCAGATATCCAGGTACCTGTCATACTGTTACCCTCAGATATCTGGGTAACTGTCATACTATTACCCTCAGATATCCAGGTACCTGTCATACTGTTACCCTCAGATATCTGGGTACCTGTCATACTGTTGCCTTCGGATATCAGGGTACCTGTCATACTATTACCCTGGTACCAGTTTGTACCTATGCAGATTTTGTTGCATAAAAAATGTTACCATCTGTGATAACAAATCATTGAGCCAGTAAATCTCATACATCAGCACTTAACAAAACAGCTTTTGTACACCCAAAATACTCGGAGTTTATAACTATTTTAAAGGACATCATTACAGATTGATTACAGAATGAAATGTATATGTTAGGAAGGAAGAAGTACATGGGACATAATTATGTAAGTGTGACACTGAATAACGGGTAATGATTTTGCACCCAGGTACCAACAATTTTTCACCCTACCCAAAGGTACCTGGGTACTCATTTCAGCCCTACTTCACAGTAGTGTGGGCTTTAGAGATAGATATAGCTTTCATTATTGATTTTATTATTTAAAGTTTATATTGTTACTCAGTGGGAAGAAACACATTATGGTTTTAATAAAATAAATCAACACAAAAAGTGTAGTCTTGAAATTTCTTTATTCCCTTGCACATTTTAGTAATATACATGGATATGGTGCATGATAATTTATTCATCAATTCAGGACACCTCAAGGTAACATTAAAAATTAAAACTTCAGAATATTGAAACTTTAGATAATCAATGTGATAAATAGGGTGGAAGAGATCATCAATGAATCTTGAGCACAACACAAGCAGGCTGTAAGTCACAGGAAAATTAAGTAACCATTTACGTGAATAGAGGGATTCTTATTGGGGAGATGACAACTTGAGTACATGATACAGAGAGGCAACTGTTGAATTCAGGAGCACATTCTATTGAACAACTGATCACTGAAGAATATTTTCAAGAGAGAAAAACCCATGTATGGAAATATTTAATTAATAGGGCCATGCATGAAAAACCGAACAAAAAAAAAAAAAGAACAACATGGTCACCTCCACTGAGGTTAAAAATAGGAAAGACAACTTGATACAACATTAAATTAACCCTTTCCCTCATATAGACTCATTTTGACGCACTCAATAGGTACCACACAAAGCCTGATCTGCAGTAAAACCTTACCAAATTTAATTACAAAATCCTCATTTCCAGACCACTGAGGAGCAGCGAACAGCATAAAACCTGATCAGCCTGCGAGTTACTCGCAGGCTGATCTGGTTTTATGCTGTTCGCATAGGTCTTTTCATGGTTTCCTCTATGAGGGAAAGGGTTAAGCCTGATCAGATTGAGAGCAATTATCATTCACGCAATCCTATATACTAAACCTTGAACATACAAATTCGACCCTACCCATAAGAATGTTGTCCTTCAGGTTGTCTACTAATGTCTTATTTGCACAGTAAAATAGGAGAAAGGTGACCCATTCCATTCCATTATACAATGTACAAATTCTATTTTTGTGAAGGAAAAAAAAAACTATTTTAACATTTGTGAACTAACATATGTAAACATTTTCTTTATCCTAAGTTTAGAAAAATGGGCTCTAGGTTTTGTTGTTCCCACATCTTATGTATCTGAGATAGCAATCAGTATAAAACTGGATCAGCCTAGAAATACTGTTCTTACACTAGTTGTTAAGATCAATCCTGAACAGGTATCAGGTGGTAGAGGGATAAGATTACATGACAGGCTTAAGTTAGGGCAACAGCTGTGTACAGATCTCCACCCCAAACCGTCTGCATCTAATTAATTTTTCTACAAATGATTCTAAAACAAGAGTTATTTACCTTTTTCTACAAATGATTCTAAAACAAGAGTTATTTAACATTTTAACCAAATAACATCCCTAAGGTTTAACTTTCCTTCAATGAATCTTTCTCCTTTAAATAAAATCAGGGAATCCAATAAATTGTGAACTACCCAAATCTACTTATCTATGTTCTTGGAATTGAATATAGTTTTCTCAGTATACTACAGTGTAAACATCCTGATACATTAAAGATAATGGCATCTATACCTTCCCTTATCATCCACTTATGGTATGAGTTGCCCAAAGGAAGTTGGCAGAGTTGGCAGATAACCCTGCAGAATGGAAGACTTTTCCTAAGAGTAACAGCCAACATTTTAATTGTTTGCTCATCTACCTGAAACTGGTTTGACAAAAATAAAAGTTGAAAAATCTAGCTGAGTGACATTTTAAATATATGAACTTGGCCCTATTGTAGTAATATAACAAACTTTCCTCAACAAAAAGAGACCTGCTCTTTAAAATACATCATACTCTCAACAAAAAGAGATCTGCTCTTTAAAATACATCATACTGTAACTAGATGTAAACAGTAATAAAGAATGGATATTTTGTGTTACTATTGCAAAATATAAATAATGAACAATGACAACATATCACAGACAAAACATAATAAAATGTACTTGACAGCGGCAGATTTACCCATAAATCAATGGAATCCATTTATCTGCCTCGCTCAGTAACTGATGATATTCAATATTAACAAATGAATTAACCCTGCTTTTTCTTTGACACACCCATTCAACATTGACACACTAAACCTTTAAAAAAAAAAAAACAACTGCACCTTTAAAAAAACAAACAACTGCACACTGCTTTATTCCAAAAAAGACTTTCTCCTATGACTTTTTTCTGTGAAAACAAAGGTGATATATCCTTGTATTGGGCATGGTAAAAAAGCTATGTTTAATAATTTGAACTGCTCTACCCGTATTTCTGGCACTGATTCATTATACTAGTGCTGAAGTGCAGGAAGTGAAAATGGAAAGCTAGTCCTTCACAGACTGGAGGGCATTTTTTCTCCCAAGAATATGACTGTGTCAATGATTAAACTGTGTCAATAATCAATGACCTAAAATCTATTTTCATTCATGAATCATTGCATACTAAATCATTTTGGCATGAAACTTGAGTGACCATATCTATGTGTTGATATGAATGCACACCCATTTACAGCTTAGTTCATCTTAACATTTCTGGAATAATCAATGCAGGTAATGATAACTTGTATGCAACATTTTGTTAGTGTAACTGATCTGTTCCCTGCTAGAATAGCTCTTTATGGACCAAGGATATATTTAATGCTTTTTCATTTTAAGAATACAAGTATAAAAAAAAAAAGTCTACATGTATTTCAGACTAACTCCTATAAATACATTAAGTACATTACTGAGCTATACCAATGCACATGGACGGCCAAACATTTCAAGATTTAAAAATAACAAATTATAAATAACACTTTATTTCTTCAGGTTTCTCCGATTCATACTTTCTGGAACATGCCAAAATAAAATTGTTAAAATAATTGTTGTCTGTAATATCTTATTTTCTAAAGAAACACTATAACTTTTCTATGTAAATAAATCCATAACACAATCACTGTTCACCTATATATAAGCATTGTGCATCTGCATAAAAAGCCAGAAAATTATTTTGTTTTGTCTTTCGTAATTACTTCCTATCTAATCTAATGAAAGGAACCTGTTCAATGTTTTCTGCCCTCAAACTTGAATAAAAATAGAAGTTATCTTAAACATGCTAATGGTTTATACATGCCTCATATTCAACTTTTATGCAAGTTTTGTTCCTAAGCTTACAAAACATGTTACCTCAACAAACCATCTAATAATCAGCATTGTGATAAAAACTAACAGTAGCACTCTTAAGTCTTAAGAAAGTCCATACATGTATCATCATCATCATCTAGTTTTGATTATCTAGGCCTTGATTATTCTTTTTCACAAGGGTGAGACCCCATCTATTAAACATGTCTGACTTAGTATAAGTAACTCATTACTGACTAGTAAAACTTAAATTATTCAGGTAGTTTATTAAACTATATAGACTATTCAACTGAACCCTTTACCTCATAGACATCTACTGATACCTTGGCAAACAGAGCAGACCTGGATCATTTACATACCTTGGCAAACAGAGCAGACCCGGATCATTTACATACCTTGGCAAACAGAGCAGACCCGATCATTTACATACCTTGGCAAACAGAGCAGACCCGGATCATTTACATACCTTGGCAAACAGAGCAGACCCCATTTACAACCTGGCAAACAGAGCAGACCCGATCACATACCTGGCAAACAGAGCAGACCCTGATCATTTCAACCTGGCAAAAGAGCAGACCCGATCATTTACATACCTCGGCAAACAGAGCAGACCCGATCATTTACATACCTTGGCAAACAAGCAGACCCTGACATCTACCTGGCAAACAGAGCAGACCCGATCATTTACATACCTTGGCAAACAGAGCAGACCCTGATCATTTACATACCTTGGCAAACAGAGCAGACCCTGATCATTTACATACCTTGGCAAACAGAGCAGACCCTGATCATTTACATACCTTGGCAAACAGAGCAGACCCGGATCATTTACATACCTTGGCAAACAGAGCAGACCCTGATCATTTACAACACATTCTGTGCAACAAAAGAAATATCCAATGTTTCAGATACCATTTGAAGTTAAGTATGGTAACAGTTATCAGATATGAATATTTATGAGGTAACGGGTTAAAAGAAAGTCCATACGTCCCCATACGTCTATTAAACCAAACATCAAAATTCTAACTATATGAGTATTTACCTTCTTGATTCAACTTTAATAAAAAGAGTGATTTTCAGTTAACATATACTTGGAAAGTGGTAGCAGAGGGAAGATTCAAAAGTATGTGAAGTGTTCTAGCTATTGTGCTCACTACATAAATATAACTAGATATATAAGGCAGTAAAATGAAAACATTGAATACATGAATGCAACATATTTAACAAACATCATAAAACATCACTTGGGAAACAAGGTCAGGAAGAGTATTTACATCTGATGGTTTCAACCTCAACATCATTACAGTATAAATAATATATGATAAAAAAGGAGAATAAATATAACATAAAAACTGGTTTATAACAACACCTGTCCATGGCATCATGAAGGAGAGCTTTGGTGTATTACCTTCTGACCCTCGCAATACAAAAACATGAGATACTGAACATAAAAACAAATGAAAACATTTGCAAAGGCTGGAAAACAAATGCCATCCCTTGCAATCCCGCATTACTTAGACATGAAAATGTGAACACTTTTATGA
>CM037782.1:34310754-34360754 GCA_021229015.1 Solen grandis | reverse complement strand
TAAATTCGCAACTCTTGCATTTATACACGACCTCTAAAGCGCCTACATTTTTACCATAATTATTGCCTTTTTAGTGAAAATAGGCTAAATAAGCTTTATTCGTTTAAGAGTTTTTTTTGTTTTTTTGTTTTGTTTTTTTTAATCGGCTAAACGAGCTTTAATGACTCCAAATGTAGTGGCCTATATCCTAAATAGGCTAAATAGGTTAAAAAGGCTAAATAGGATCAAAGTTAAAACCTATTTACAACATGGACTAAATCGGTTAACTTCACATACATAAATAAACTACATGTCAGTATCTTCTTGATAGTCCGAAATCCACCCCTGTATAGAGGTTGACGAATAAGACATTTGTATTTTGTATATTGCTATTATATATTCTTTCCGAATAACAGATGACTATATTTCAATTTTGTAGTACTTGTTAGATATGTGTGATGCGTATACTTTTTTCTGGTAAGCCATCTCAGAGAATAACAATAAACAAAAGAATTAACACAAATGAGTAGATATATGATATATAAATATTTTTGAAGCATTAAAAGGCATACGCACATGTATATAAAACGAATAAACACTTTTTTATAAAAACAATGTTGCAAATATGCATGTAAGTATATAAGAACGTATAACTTCTATAACTTAATTATCACAGATGGGTGGCAAAGTCAGTATGCACACATACATATATAAAGAGGGTAATATAATGAATTAATTAGTAAATATAATTATTTGGTGGATAATTAAAACATATTTACATACATAAACTAGCTTGAGTCAAGCTAGTTCTTGACTTACATGTATGTTTAAAAATAAATTGGTCAAGACAATGCATGATAATAAAGCAGTATGTGCTATTATACTTGCCCCCTTCAATTCATTGCCTCTAAAATGGTCCCAACAATAGGGGTTCTCGGCGTATGCAGTGAAGACCTCAGTTCTGTCCTTTGTGTCTCTTCGTCATACGTTCACTTTGCGTTTCTTTTGTCCTGGTTTTTCCCGTTCGTCTTGGGATCGACTACAGTGCTCTGTTCATCTGTTGACGTCGCAAGTCTATCGTTCTTTATCGCAAAGTTCCTGTAACGTCGACAGAGCTTAGTCCGTTTCTGGTCAGTCATGTCAATCCATGTTGTCTTTGAAACTCTAAGTGTTTCTGGGAACTTGCAAGGCGATATTTGCCCGATGAGAGAATGGCACTTCGAAGTTCTTGGTACTGACCGATCACAACTCGTCTTGTGAGTCGAATAAAATCTGGCAGTGATTTAGTTTACTGTCTGTTTCAGTACATGGTTAATGGACTCAGAGTTATTGTTTGTCCTGTCATTTGGAATGATACCTTCTCTCATTGGCAAATTGACCTTGTGGCGAAGATTCAGTCGAAGTCGCTTATTGCAGTACTGTGCATATTTACTGGAGAAATTTGCACATTGCTCAGAAATTTGGTCGCCCTGTATATCAAAAGATGCGTCATCTGTCGCGTTACCAGTCCGTCAGTCCCAAGAATTATGTCCATTATTCCTTGCCTGTCTGTCGAAGAGATACCGTCGTCAGTCAAGTGCTGCATGACCATAGCCTGTTCCTCGTCTGTCCAAATTACAAGTTTGGCCATGTTAGTCCCCAGTTTCAGTCGGAGAAGGTGAGAGAAATGACTGCACGTCTCGTAGTCGCTGTTGTCATGTACATGTATAAACATTGGTCCGATGAAAATAGGTGGTTCGTCTGTATTGTCGCTTTTGACTATCAATTGTTTAAACAAAATCATCGTCACGTGTATCTTACAAAGGTTGAATGTCTTGACAACACTAAGAAATGTCTGTCCGGAGCAGCACATCGAGGGGTGATTTCAAGCGAAAATGTTTTAAGCGACATTTTTACTCAAAATCATTATTTTACAGAGAACAATTAAAATGTTATTATCTAGCATCGATGAAAATTAATTTATAAGCTTTTATTTTCAAAATATAAGTTGTTTTTTTTAAATTTTTAATGCGAAAGAGTTCCAAGTGACTTAAGTCACTTAGAATTTTCGCATTCACCAATTATGCGAAAAATTTCAAAGTGATTACATTTCTGTGTGTACAGTTCTGTGTAGTTAAACAAAATACAGATGTAAAAAGGGTGATTAATGAACATTTTGGGAAGATTTGAACAAACGCATTTTCATTGGAAGAAGTAGGAGCCTATTTAAGTAGGGCCTAACATTTTCACCATTAGTGTGTGTGTGTGTTAATCTTGATCTAAGATGTAACTGTATTTAAGAAGTATTAAACTTAATTTAGTATATAAGAGATTTTAATAGTAAATTTCAAACTGACAAAAATGAAAGTTTTTACCTTTTCCTGAAAAGTTTTCTAAAATGTATTTAGAACCTGATCTTTATATAGTCTGTTGCTTTGCATGTTTAATTAAGGTTCTATTCTATTTGTTTTATTGCTTATTAATTAAACCTTTAATATGGAACCCATTTTAGTATCATTAAATGGAAAGTAGTTGCTATTATTATTTCATATATTTTGGACATTTTTCTTTTAGCCAGGGTCTCTATATATACATTAAGTATTAATACACCTTGTTTTAACTTATTTCTGGTCTACGGTGTTCGGTTCGTCGTAGGCCTATTTAACATAAATGTTTAAAGCAGTCGTAAAGCACTTCTACATATTTATGAAAAGAGTGCAATGGAAATGTGAAATAATAATGATCATAATAATAATAATCGTGGTTCCAGTGGTAAGATACCCGACTTCTGTATAAAGCTGATTAGATCAGAAGGTTTTAGGTTCGATCTCCGTTGGTGGCGATGATTTTTCATGACCGTTGTCATGGGCTGAGATTACCACCAGGCTGAAGGTTCCATGCCGATTGTGCGCATGCGCTAGAGAGCTATTTTCAACCACGTGTTGGAAACCTCAGCCCAGGTATGAAGTGATATTTTCGATTTCTTTGCGCACTTCTTTTGTTGGAATAAAGTATCCCATCCATGTATTTAATTGAATCACGTAAGTATCACATACTTATGCGAAAAAAAATAATTGTCTTTTTACAGAACAAATAATTTTCTTGGCCGGATAAAGTAGATTTGGAACAGATATAGTCCAATATCTTATGATATTGTGGAAAATGGGCACTGCCCTCTGCCAGCCATAAATCGAGTAAGTACAAGAAGAATTATCGAATTTGTACTTTATACATATAAGGAAAATGGTGGCCATGTCCTTTCAACGAATCAAAATAATTTGAATAATCTTGGTAAGAGTGACCTAAGGAACATCTGTGCCAAATAACCAGTACTTTTGGCCAAGAAGATTTTTCAAATTTATACTATATTCATATTAGGAAAACAGGCTCTGACCCCTGGCGGCCATGTTTTTTAACGGATCAAAATAATTTGAACAATCTTGGTAGAGAGTGACTTAAGGAACATCTGTGCCAAATAACTTTGTAATCTTTCAAGTAAATGTAGTTTTGGAGGAGAAGATTTTCGAAATTTTCATATGTTTTTTTCTTTCCGTTGCCATGGCAACCAGAGTTCTGCATGGAATCAAATTTTTTGAACTACTACGAAAGGGCGGAACATTCCTGTGAAGTTTCTTTAAAATTGGCCCAGTGGTTTAGGAGGAGATGTCGTTTTAAGTTAAATGTTGACGACGTACACCGGACGCCGGACATTCATCTGTCACAATAGCTCACCTTGAGCTAAAAATGCAGTATTAGTGGGGAAGAAAATAAACATGGTGAGGTATACATTTTTTTAACATTCTCATGGAGCCTTTATTTCAGAGGATTGTATCTGTAATTTTGAACTAACCCCTCCATGATAAGGAAACAAATAAGATAAAGAATAAAAAAAAGAAATAGATCAATAAATAAATGACAATCCTACAAACATTTAATGTCTGGTATACAGAGTTTCAGCTAATTAGGGTCTTTATATTTGAGACCAAAATAGTGGGGAGCGCTGAGTTTTGAGGTTACAGGAAATGGTGAAATCCATCGTCAAAAACCCACGGTATGTATTCCGTTATTACTAAGAAGCAAAGGGTATTGCGCAAACGTGGGGTGAACCTGGACTAGGGAATTTCCACTGCATTGGTTACCGTTTATTTTTATGCACTTTATCGCAAGTGATATTATTGCCGTCTTCTGCAAATTATCAGACTCCTATCTTTATCTGATGGCACTTTTATCGGGTCCAACTTAAAACCAACAAATGCCGATCACCCGTTTAAGTAACTGTAATTTCAACCAGGCCCTTTATATGCTGTAAAGAGACACTGCTTTATTTTCTGCACATGAAGCTTATTTTTCCTTTTTGTTTGACCTTTGTTTTCTAGCGACCGCGTTGAATCCATCCACTGTCTCTTCTGATGCTGTCTCTTCAGTCAAAAACAGGTTATCCTTGACTGAAAGATATAAAATATGACCATAATAGCAAGTAAATGATTGCTCGCCTTTTACTACAGAAGCTGTTAGGTTTAGTCATACAGTCGCTCTCAAGCACAGTTCAACTGCTGTTTCTTTGAGGGACTTTAATTTAATTTCATCATGGTGGTTCTTCAAGGTGCATTATTAGCCTCATCCATATTCTGTTCCTTAGAAGTATTCTTTGACAGAACAACACTTTTTCTAATCTTGAATGCAGATATGTAGGCTTTTCTTGTAACACTCTGCAGAACTTGACCAGGAAATGACACTGCCCAGCGCACCACAGGAGTTATATCGACATCAAGAGAGTTTTCTTCAATTAAGAAAAGGGGGGAAAAAGCGCAATAGCTAAGGTATGGTGAACAAGGTGGATTGAGAAGGTGGGCCACCTTTTCCTTTTCTGGGAAATCCTTAAACCAGCGCACACTTTTGAGCAGCTGGATTGTCATGAGATAGGCACAAACACCACAAGCATTTCATGATATTCCTTCACTTGTGGTAGCACCCTGTCCTTGTAAACCTTACTTGAAACTTAAAAAATATGACATACAATTTTTCCCGTGCCTTTTACTCTTCTGGCTTTGTCTTTGCGCAGCGTCTGTTTCTCATTGACGTGTCTTTGAGACTCAAAGTAAGAAATGCAAGTTTCATCACCTGTAATCAGTTCTTAAATTCTATGAATTTCACATTTTTGAACCGGTTTAAAAGACCTTTTGGCCATTTTCAGTCAAAATATAACAAATTGATTTTATGATAAGCCAACACTAGCAGTATTTTCTTTCACTGCAAGCCTGCCATCTTGTTTGATCAGATCTATTTTGGTAGCAGCTGATCTCGGCGGACCAGAATGGATTACCTTTTAAGTCAGTTTTACCATCTTTGATTTTTGAACAGGGTTGCTTGCAAAAATGTTCTATGGATAATGGCATCCTTGGCACCAAAGATGGTTCTATGGTAGCACATTTCTGTATTGGACAACATTTTGAAACTATATTTAGAAATTTATATTTCCCTCCTTTTCATTACACGAAGATAAAGTTCCAAATGTTATTTTCTGTCTTTTCACTAAGAGCTGATATTTTTCATGTTTATTAGTCCCCTACCGGTGTTCACACCGGAGGGGACTATAGGTTTGCTGTCCGTCTTCGTCTCCGTCCGTCCTCTGTCGCTAAATCTGATTCCGCGATAACTTAATAACTTAAGCAGCTAACTTTATGAAACTTGGTATTGACTAGAGGGCAATGTAGATTATGCACGTATTTTATTTTGTTCTTCGACTAAAATGTGGTGCTATGGTAAACGGAAATAGTGAAAATATGGCAAAAATGGGATCCCGCGATATAAGCAATGCTAACTGATGAACTTGGTTTGACTAGTGGCAATGTGTAGATATGCACATCATTTTATTTTTGTTCTTCAACTTAAATTGTGGTTGCTATGGTAACGGAATAGTGAAAAATATGCAAAAATGTATCCCGCGATAACTAAGCATGCTAATTTGATGAAACTTGCTATATGACTAGTGGCAATGTGTAGATTATGCACGTCATTTTAATTTTGTTCTTCAACTAAAATGTGGTTGCTATGTAACGGAAATAGTGAAAATATGCAATAATATGGATCCCGCGATTTTACTAGCAAGCAAACTTGATGAAACTTGGTATATGACTAGATGGCAATGTGTAATTAGCACGTCATTTTATTTTTGTTCTTCGACAAATTATTGGCTATGGTAACGGAAATATGAAATATATGGCCAAAAAATGGGATTGATTACCATATTGAGTCAAGGTGGAGCCGGTAGGGGACTTTATGTGTTGCATACAACACCAGTTACTTGTTTTTAGTCAGAGATTTACATAATTTGTAATGCAGCTTCATGTTTCAATACAATTGCATTATGGAAATTGAAATTGAATTTAAAAGCTACATTAAACGGCTCTTGGTATTTCCATCTCTGTGATTACTGATGACGGAGATAACGTGTTAGATCAACTATAACAAAAATGTAAATGTGCAAGCGAATAAATAAATTATCACTAGCTGGAATTTCCAGCGCCAGGAAACAAATATAGTTGATAATTAGTCTCTGCAAAACTGTTGTCCCATACGGCCAGTGGGTAAAACAGATTTGAGGATCGACATTAAGGCATTGCCAGAGAGGGTTCGATTTCCCAGGTGTCAATCTTTTCCTTTTTTTTTCTTTTCTTTTTTAAATATTTTTGCAATTTAAATTTTTTATATTTTTGTTATATTGAATATCATCAATTACCTTATTAAGTACATTGTGTATATAATATGAAATGAAAAAAATAAATAAGGCAGTTTTATAACACTGGGTTTATTGGCATCGCCTCATTTATTGAATTTACTTTGATAAAAAGAAATGTACTGTATGCATAATTATAAGCAAGCCTTTCTGATCCGACAATGGAGGACGGATTTCCATATTAAAATCCTATATCAAGGTTTTATTTATTGAATATACTGATGTCACTGGCCATATTGCACTGGTATATATACTTATGATATCGTTTTACAGCTCTAATGCTTCAAAAAGTGAAGATTTTTCACATCCAATATATATCTATCTGAAAGTTGAGCCGAACCCAAAAACACTGACAACAGTTTTTCTTTTGCTTTTTTTTTTTAATTTGAAAACGGGCCTTTAGAAACGGCTTAATAAATTTCAGATTCATTCGACATATCATATAGATCTAGGTCCTCACTGGCGGATGGAAGGGGGGGGAGGGGGGCACACCTGGTGCACGCCCCCTCTAAAATTCCCAGACCATATATATAAATGTAGACACATACACTCCCTCCCCCCCCCAAAAAAAAAACAAACACACACACAAAAGCATCCACTGATTAACTGCTTTAAATTAAAAAATGGCTAGCCACATTGTCACTGCTAACCGTTTTATAGTATTCCCTCCCCCTTCCCACACACACACACAACAGGCCCGGGTCCAGCGAGGGGGCCTTGCCGCCCCCCCCCCCCCCCCCCCCCCCCCCCCAAGCTGCCCTGGTCATACATTTTTCTAAGCTATAAAATCCTTTTATTACATCATAGTAGTGTTGTCTAGAGGAAATCCCCATCGTGGGCCCCCTTACTGAACAACCCGCATAACCACCTGTTCAGCCAGACTCCTATTGTCTTATGCCCCCCTGCTGTTCATGTGTAGGTAATCCGAATCGGCAGTCGTCCATGACTGTGTGATAAGCATGTGTTTAGGGTACTGCGGACACGTTTACTGATTGAGAGAAATTTACATGTCGTCTGCAGAACGATCTAACAATTGGGGAAAAATAGGCAATAACCAAAAGTTTATATCAGTTACAACTACAAACTATTCTAGGCAAATGCAGTTTAAGAAATTGCATAAAAACAACAACTAAGCTGGACATAAAAATGTAATTAGCATCGAAACAATTTCACTAGAGCCCAAAAGAATTAATAATAATAATAAACTACTTGGACGAAATCAACCCAACGAATTTTTTAATTCACTTTTCTCTGCATGTATAAAGTTTTAAATCTTGCATTAAAAGCGGGCTAATTAGCTGTCTCGATTGAGCTCGGATAGTTAGGTCAGGAGTTATGCCCCTTTTAATATTAAAAAAATGCCATATTTCTTGTTGTTTACACTCTAGCATCTTCATCTTTTGAGCAGTCATCTTTAAACTTTATGACAATGTTTTTGACCATAATGTCTCCATTAAGTTTGAATATGGCTGAGATCGGTCAATAAGGTCAGGAGTTAAGCCCCTTTCAATATTAAAAAAAAAAGCCAGATTTCATTTTGTTTACACTCTAGCATCTTCATCTTTTGAGCAATCATCTTCAAACTTTATGACATTGTTAATGACAATAATGTCTGAATTGAGTCCAATTGTGGCTGAGATTGGGGCAATTAGGTCAGACGTTATGCCCCTTTTAATACAAAAAATATAAGATTTCACTTTGTTTACTCTTTACCATCTTCATTTTTTTTAAACAATCTTTTTTAAACTTTAAGACAATGTTTATGCGGGGCCGCCGTGGCCGAGCGGTTACAGTCGTGGACTACAAATCTCTCAGCCCCTCACCGCTGTGGGTTCGAATCCCGGTAGGGACTTCGGATTTTTCATGTGAGGAAGCCTTCCAGCTGGCTTGCGGTAGGTCGGTGGTTCTACTCGGGTACCTAGGTGTACTCGGGGGTCTTCCTCCACCTGTTATTAGCTGGACGTCGCTATATGATTGAAATACTATCGCAGCGACGGTAAACCCAATACAACAACAACAACAACAATGTTTATGCCCATAATCTTGCAATCGGGTTCAATTATTACTGATAGTGACTAGTTAATTTAGGAGTTATGCCCTTTTCACCATAAAAAAAGTCAGATTTCACTTTGTTTACACTCTAGCATCTTTATTTCTTAAGCAATCATCTTTCTCAGGTGAGCGATCAAGGGCCAACTTGGCCCTCTTGTTTTTTTGCTGTAACAAACTGCAGAATAGGTGTATACCTATCGCTAGCCATGCTGTAACAGGGTGCAACATTCACCCGCTGTTACTTAACGCTTTCTCCCTTTGTTTCTCTTCTTTCACTCTTCTCCTCCGCACTGGGGAATTAGCGAAGACTATAGACAGCTTACTAGTATCTTCTTTATTTTACTTAATTCAACTCGTACCACAAATATACTATATATACAATAATGGGATTCTTTCTAACGATGTTTCACACGCGGTTCCGTATGTCTAACTGACTCTCTCACATGCAACCAAGTCATGCTCAAAGTGACACGGATAACTGAGCAGATAATTAGTATATATACGGCTGGTTCTTAAAATAACGTGTCACAAATACAATAATATAATCAAACATAGAAAACTGTTATGAAAACAAGATTAAGGATGTCTAAAGGAGAAAGAAAGTACAGTGTTACGAAAAGTGAATTAAGCAAATAAACATCAAGCTATGTTATAACGTCTATAGAATGTTTCATAACCAATGGTCTAACCTAAATTTTAAATGAAGAAATTATGTAACAAACTACAACGCACACTTAATTACTAAAATCTGTAAATTATTAAATATTAAACATTTTAAATATAGAATACTGTCATAATTAGCCCTGTGACAATGCAAATTAAACTTAATCAGAAATGGGCTGTTTTTCTAAATGTCATCACTTTACTAGTTTTACATAACTTTTTTTTTAAAAACCAAATTTTTTCCTGAAGGCTAGTTATTTTTTAATATTTACGAATATAATAATCTACATGTATGTGTATTCATGGTCTCTTAATATAGAGACCCTAGTGTATTTTAAATGAATAAAAAAACATGAATATGAAATGAAAGAATTTGAAATTTCAATCTGCCATATTTTGGGACAATCCATATTTTGGGACAATGTATATGTAGATTATGCATGATCACTAATTCAAATCCAATCCAGGTAATCAGTCATTGAGCAATGTTACTGATAAGTCGATGAATACGAAATACTAATGCACAGAAAACACAATTTATGTGCGAAATAAAACGGATATTAAAGACTTTGTATTAAATATCAACATCTTTTATTAATAAATGTTGTTGTTGTTGTTGTTTTTTCACTGATTTAACATTTAGAAAAAAAATATGTACCAAAAATCGACACGCAGAAAGGGCCCAAACCTTCTGCAACCGCCCGACCCTAAAACGTGCGCCTGATTTTTGTGGGAAGTCTGTCCAAAAAGCACTTAATATTTTTTTAAGCCAGTCTGCCCCCCTCTTACTACCGTCATTTTTTTAATACAACTGTTGTCAAATACTATTGCACAGTAGTTATTCAAAAACATGGCTTTGCGAAGGTAAAATATAAAATTATATCTCTCAAGGCTCAGTCCCACTTGACATTTTTTGCCTAGGGAATGTACTCCCGATGGATATTGATGAGATCGGGAGGCGTCGGGAACAGGTTCCCCTGTATCCTGCGGAAGCTTCTAAAGCGTTGCGAGCCATGTGAGTCATCGGGAGAACTTCATTGCTTGCATTGAATTTTTCCCTATATGTTCTCGAAGTTTTATCGGGGAAAACAGGCCGGGGAAACATACGCATAGCTTCCCGGAAGCTCCTGGGAAGCATTCTCGGAGATTCCGCGAAATATTTTTTCCTCCGAGAAACCCCCATAGGCTTCGGTGATGTCTCGAAGGTTCGGCGACCTTTCTGTGACACATTCCAGATCTTGTGATAGAATCTCAGAATATTCGCAAAAAAAAAAAATCGGTAAGCGCACTCTAAAATGTGTGGCTTTTTTTTTTTTTTGTTAACTTTAGACTGAGACGGTCAAAAAGGCCAAATTCTCATAATCTCCATAATCTTCCCCGAGGCACTTAGGATGGTTCGATACAACGATACATCCCCTAATCTACGGGGATATTCCCCGGATAATGTATCAAATTCGGTGAAGCTCCGATTCACCTTCCCCGATCATCGGGAAAAAATCACGAGCATCGGGAGCCATCCCCGATAATACAAGGCCATTGTACCATAACCGAAACATCAGTGAACGTTTTAACGGACCAATCCCGAAGCTTCTCATGGGACTGCTCCGTCTTTTTGGCTCAAACATCTAATGCCATCGGGAGAAAATTTGTGTATTTCCACAACGCCGATGATTTTTCTCCAGTGGGATCTAGGCATTAGATCCATGGTCTTCAAATTTTCAAAAAAAAAAAAAAAAATAGAAAAGAAAACATAAACAAGAGGCCCATGATGGCCCTAAATCGCTCACCTGAGATAAATAGGTTGACCCAAGGAACATCTGTACCAATTTATTTTAAAATCTGGCCAGTAGTTTTGAAGAAGATGATTTTTAAAGTTTTCATATTTTTTTTCTTTTTGTTGCCATGGCAACCAGAGTTCTATATGGATCAAGTCTATTTTAAGAACTTTTGTGAAGGTTGACCCAAGGATCATTCCTGCCAAGTTTAATCAAATTCTGTCCAGTGGTTTCAGAGGAAATGTTGATTAAAGTTTTCCCTATATACATATAAGGCAAATAAGCCCCGCCCCTGGCGGCCATGTTTTTTACGGATCGGAAAATTTTTAGCAACTTTGGTAGAAGTTGACCCAAGGAACATCTGTACCAATTTATTTTAAAATCTGGCCAGTAGTTTTGAAGATGATGATTTTTAAAGTTTTCATTTTTTTTTCTTTTTGTTGCCATGGCAACCAGAGTTCTACATGGATCAAGTTTATTTTAGAAAATTTTGTGAAGGTTGACCAAAGGATCATCCCTGCCAAGTTTAATCAAATTCTGTCCAGTGGTTTCAGAGGAGATGTTGTTTAAAGGTTTCCCTATATACATATAAGGCAAATAAGCCCCGCCCCTGGCGGCCATGTTCTTTTACGGATCGGAATAATTTTAGCAACTTTGGTAGAGGTTGACCCAAGGAACATCTGTACCAATTTATTTTAAAATCTGGCCAGTTGTTTTGAAGGAGATGATTTTTAAAGTTTTCATTTTTTTTCTCTTTTTGTTGCCATGGCAACCAGAGTTCTACATGGATCAAGTTTATTTTAGCAACTTTTGTGAAGGTTGACCCAAGGATCATCCCTGCCAAGTTTAATCAAATTCTGTCTAGTGGTTTCAGAGGAGATGTTGTTTAAAGGTTTCTCTATATACATATAAGGCAAATAAGCACCGCCCCTGGCGGCCATGTTTTTTTACGGATCGGAATATTTTTAGCAACTTTGGTAGAGGTTGACCCAAGGAACATCTGTACCAATTTATTTTAAAATCTGGCCAGTAGTTTTGAAGAAGATGATTTTTAAAGTTTTCATATTTTTTTTCTTTTTGTTGCCATGGCAACCAGAGTTCAATATGGATCAAGTTTATTTTAGGAACTTTTGTGAAGGTTGACCCAAGGATCATTCCTGCCAAGTTTAATCAAATTCTGTCCAGTGGTTTCAGAGGAAATGTTGATTAAAGTTTTCCCTATATACATATAAGGCAAATAAGCCCCGCCCCTGGCGGCCATGTTTTTTACGGATCGGAAAAATTTTAGCAACTTTGGTAGAAGTTGACCCAAGGAACATCTGTACCAATTTATTTTAAAATCTGGCCAGTAGTTTTGAAGATGATGATTTTTAAAGTTTTCATTTTTTTTTCTTCTTTTTGTTGCCATGGCAACCAGAGTTCTACATGGATCAAGTTTATTTTAGAAAATTTTGTGAAGGTTGACCCAAGGATCATCCCTGCCAAGTTTAATCAAATTCTGTCCAGTGGTTTCAGAGGAGATGTTGTTTAAAGGTTTCTCTATATACATATAAAGCAAATAAGCCCCGCCCCTGGCGGCCATGTTCTTTTACGGATCGGAATAATTTTAGCAACTTTGGTAGAGGTTGACCCAAGGAACATCTGTACCAATTTATTTTAAAATAAGGAGATGATTTTTAAAGTTTTCATTTTTTTTCTTTTTGTTGCCATGGCAACCAGAGTTCTACATGGATCAAGTTTATTTTAGCAACTTTTGTGAAGGTTGACCCAAGGATCATCCCTGCCAAGTTTAATCAAATTCTGTCTAGTGGTTTCAGAGGAGATGTTGTTTAAAGGTTTCTCTATATACATATAAGGCAAATAAGCACCGCCCCTGGCGGCCATGTTTTTTTACGGATCGGAATATTTTTAGCAACTTTGGTAGAGGTTGACCCAAGGAACATCTGTACCAATTTATTTTAAAATCTGGCCAGTAGTTTTGAAGAAGATGATTTTTAAAGTTTTCATTTTTTTTTTCTTTTTGTTTCCATGGCAACCAGAGTTCTACATGGATCAAGTTTATTTTAGCAACTTTTGTGAAGGTTGACCCAAGGATCATCCCTGCCAAGTTTAATCAAATTCTGTCCAGTGGTTTCAGAGGAGATGTTGTTTAAAGATTTCTCTATATACATATAAGGCAAATAAGCCCCGCCCCTGGCGGCCATGTTCTTTTACGGATCGGAATAATTTTAGCAACTTTGGTAGAGGTTGACCCAAGGAACATCTGTACCAATTTATTTTAAAATCTGGCCAGTTGTTTTGAAGGAGATGATTTTTAAAGTTTTCATTTTTTTTCTTCTTTTTGTTGCCATGGCAACCAGAGTTCTACATGGATCAAGTTTATTTTAGAAACTTTTGTGAAGGTTGACCCAAGGATCATCCCTGCCAAGTTAAATCAAATTCTGTCCAGTGGTTTCAGAGGAGATGTTGTTTAAAGGTTTCTCTATATACATATAAGGCAAATAAGCCCCGCCCCTGGCGGCCATGTTTTTTTATGGATTGGAATAATTTTAGCAACTTTGGTAGAGGTTGACCCAAGGAACATCTGTACCAAATTATTTTGAAATCTGGCCAGTAGTTTTGAAGGAGATGATTTTTAAAGTTTTCATTTTTTTTTCTTTTTGTTGCCATGGCAACCAGAGTTCTTCATGGATCAACTTTATTTTAGCAACTTTTGTAGAGCCTCACCCAGGGAACATTCCTGCCAAGTTTCATTAAATTCTGTCCAGCGGTTTCAGAGGAGATGTCGTTTAAAGCAAATTGTTGACGACGCACGACGGACGACGCACGACGACGGACGCCGGACGAAGGGCGATCACAAAAGCTCACCTTGAGCACTTTGTGCTCAGGTGAGCTAAAAACCCTTCACTTTTATCCCCAGATGCCCTTTAGAATGCATCTCCGTCACACTAACAACCCTTTTTCTCCGGTGGAGCATGCCCCCCCCCCCCCCAGCTGGCCTGATCATACAATTTTCTAGGTGACTGAAATTGCCTTGATTGGGTACATGCTTGTTGTGGTAAGAAGTGGAAATGCCCATTGTAAGCCCCTTACTGAAATAAAAGTTAGCTACATGACCAGTAACCCAGGCCGACCCCTGCTGTGAGAGCACCCGTTGTTACACTTATCTCAGCTGTCACCTTGGCAACGTCATTGTGTCTGCTCAAATCTGAAACAGTCAGACGCTTGTGTGCATGTCACAGACGTCAATTAATACATTGATAACGATTAGTATAAATATTAAGTCATATTTATTGTGCATATTGTAGTAATATTGATAAACGAGGATCAAATGAAATTCAATGTTATATACACTTTTGAAATGCGACCAAAAAAAAAAAAAATCTAACATTTATTTCATGATTTTTTGCTCTCTCTATCTTACAGATTATAAGATGAACATAAATATATGTATTTAAATAGAAAGGAATCATATTTAAAAAACAAATGGACAATAACAGATATGTCAGTGTTAATAAATTTAATAGAATGTAACCAAGTTATGCTTTTTTAATAGTCCAAAATATAATGTAATCCTGTATTGTGCAAAGAAAATAATAACCTTCTCAACGAAATATCATTTTCATATTTAAACTTTTTTTTGTCAATTTATCTTTTATTTTTGATGAGAGTTAATATAGTCAAAAGTCCCCAGCTGCACTAAAACTTGCAATCTAGTTTTGCAGCCAGTGCCATAAAATTTGTATTAATAGCAATATAAATCATACAGAAAAAAATATCAAGTTACACGAATAAAGATATATTGGTTTAGAGGGCTGTGAGTTTGAACCCCGGCTACCATTTATGGTTTTTGTATACGAGAAATCTTTACGGAGGATGTGAGTCTGGTACTGGTCCTTCCCAAGAACGATGGTTAGGTTAACTGCCCGCCTGAGTCAAGAATCTTGTCAAAAGAGAAAAAAATAAGGTGCATTGAAATTGATTTTAGGGACAAAAAGCATAAAAATGAAAAAAGGCTGATGTAAAAATTCCGTCCCCAAGCAATAGAACTACTTAGCCCAAGGCTTAGATTTCAATATATACATGTATAACAAGAGGGCCAAGATGGCCCTAAAGACGCTCACCTAAGAAAAACTTCCTTCATTGCCTGTACAGGTTATTAAAGTTATTCTACTGAATACATAATCAAAGAGATCATTTATAATTTTACAAACTAAAAAGTGCCTGTGGTCGAAATTTGAAGTCAAACTTGACTGAGAAATCATGGCTTTTAACACAAATTTAAGCATTAAAAGGGACATAACTCCTAACCTAATTGACCAATATCAGCCATTATCGAACTTGGTCGAAAGAATATGGCTATAAACATTGTTTTAAAGTTTGAAGATGATTTCTTCGGAAAGGAAGATATTAGAGTGCAAACAAATTAAAAATTGGCATTTTTTGCATTTTTTTTATATTTAAAGGGCCATATATAACTCCTGACATTATAGGCCGATATCAACAATAATTGAATTTGTCTGAGATATTATGGTAATAAACATTGTCATAAAGTTTGAAGATGATTGCTTAAGAAATGAAGATGCTAGAGTGCGAACAAAGTGAAATCTGGCATTTTTAAATATTAAAAGGGGCGTAACTCCTGACCTAATAAGCCGATATTAGCCATAATCGAACATGGCCGTGAGATTATGGTAATTAACATTGTCATAAAGTTAGAAGATGATTGCTAAAGAAATGAAGATGCTAGAGTGCAAACAAACTGAAAATTGGCATTTTAAATATTGAAATGGGCATAACTCTTGACCTAATACGCCGATATCAGCCATAATTGAACTTTGCCAAGATATTATATATATGGTAATAAACATTGTCATAAATTTGATGATGATTGCTTAAGAAATGAAGATGGTAGGTTTACAGTCAACCCGTCCCCCAGTCAAATCGTCCCTAAATTGGTCAAACCGTCCCCCAATTTTGGTCAAATCGTCCCCCAAGCCACCAAAAAAAGTCAAGTCGCCCCCCTATTCAATCGAAAAAGAAAATTCAAAACTTATATAGTTGTGAGTTATGTTCATATGTTTATTAAAATTAAGTTTATGTTAATATTGTTAATATTGGAATAAATTGCATAATATTAAAATCACGTATATCTCATAATCTTGCTTCTCGCTTGTTTGTATTTAGTACGTTTCAAATATTTTTTGTTTAATAAAAAAAAAAAAAAAAAAATTGTGGTAGTTGTTGTTTATAATATGCCTTTTGAGTTGATAATTGAAAAGCATATTAACCAATTAGCAAATCTTTTAGCAGATGTTCAGTCAAAAAAGGCGTGAAAATAGAAGCAGTTAAAGTGATAAAATTGCTTATCACAGCCTAATTAAAGGATCTTGTATATATTTTCAATTACCGTCATGATGAAAGAGAAAAGCAAACTGGCGATTGGGAGTGTCTTTGTTTACATTGTCGGTACCGGTAATATTGCCGAAAAATAAATTAAAGCTGGTAAGAGCGATAAAACCGTTTCTTTTTAACATAGTTTTATTTTATCAATCAAAGAAAACAGTACATATCGGTTTCCTTTATAAAAGGAATATTGCTAAATGTTTTAAAAACTCCAAGAATATGGTATATAAATTGGGTGTTTTTTTTTATTTCCACAATTTTGGATTCTTATTCTTAGATGTATTACCTTGGATTGTGTTGTGAATTGTGAATGTTAATTTGTGTGATAAGTTTGAAATGGAGTATTTGTGTGTTATGTGCCGGAAGGAGGTGAGGACGAGACAGCACGCCCTTCAGTGCGACTCGTGCCAGCGATGGCAGCATCGCACGTGTAATGCAGGTAAGTTGTTTTCATTTATCTATTGGATTGGAAAATTGGACAGATTTTCTTATTTTGTATGCTTCATGTATATGTTTACTTAAATTAACAATGTTTGTTTTAGATGCTTTAAACAGTTGTACTAATTTATACATACTTGGTCTAGTGATATAATATTTCTTTATAAGTTTTTCCCTAATTTCAGTATACATTGGACATTCTAAAATAAAATGATATTCATCTTCAACTTCATTTTTATCGCAAAAGATACATATTCTTAGGTTTCTTTCTAATCTTTCTCTAGCATATCTTACCGTTTCCACTCTTAAAAAGTGTGCTGAAATCCTGAGTTTTGTTAAAAATGATCTATTTTGCCTTGTAAGAAAAATCAGATAATCTTCCATTCCAAAATGTAATTTTAGATTTTTGTATAATATCAGTTTACAATTATTTTGAATACTTCTAGTCCATTTTTGGATAAAATTATCTGTAACTCTCCGCTTAAAGTCGGATAAAAAAGTACCTTGATTTTCAATAGTATTTGGTTGATCCCATGCGTACATCAAACCATATTCATATAACAATTCCTTAACATTACTAGCCCAATTTTTACTACCTTTAATGCAGTCTTCAATAACCTTTTGATATATGTTTTTGATAATGATTTTTTTTCTCTCTTAATTTTGATGAATATGACCTGCTTAAAGAAGATACATGATGTAACTTTTGCAATATTAATGATATTGAAGACGAGTATCATTTCATTTTAATTTGTCCATTGTAGTTAAACTTAAGAAAATCTTACCACACAACTAACTCACAATAGATGAGAATCTCAACCAAGCTTCACTTTTTTTTAAACTTATGAAAACCTTACATTTCACGGTACTATTATACATACCCTATCGTCGTAAAATTCACTGAATTAATGAAAGCAACAAATATTTCAGTTATGATCAAATTAACTATTTATTGTACAAAAGCTTTTCGAACAAGAGCAAATTTAATACTTATGAATGTTAATTAAAGTATATATATGAGAAATATAAATATAAACTTTTTTTAACTTTATGAGAAGTGATAATGTGAGAAGTGATTACGTCTGTTTATAAGGACTGTGTATAAGGTTATGGAGATAGTGTCGCGTGCCAAATGATCACACTCTCGATAATTTATATGTATAATATGTATAATCTAATAACCTCAAACGTATATTAAGTGAAAACAAAATAACAAAAAATGTAGTAGTTTAAAGTATATACGAGTATGAATATATACATTGTGTACATATTTTAACCGTATGATAACTGATTTACCGTTTCTCTGATATATAACTAATATGCACATGCGCCATGAATTATTAAAATAATAATTTGTTCTCTATTAATTTTCAGGGAAAAGCATTGATGTTGCACTTTATGTACCATTTGTGTGTAACTAGTTGATTCGTTGTGAAACATAATGTGCCTTTAAATATTAAATTTATATTTATTATTTTGTGTTTGTGTGTTGCTTTCTTTAATTTTCAACTTAAATATTAACACATCAACGATGTGAAGGAGAGAGAGAGAGAGATTTTAACTTTAATGTTAGACAATTTATACACTTTGTCAAATCCTTTTAAATGACCGACATAATAAACACAGATATGTATTTATAAGGGGGACGGTTTAGGGGGACGACTTGACCATTATTTATGCCACATGGGGGACGGTTTGACCAATTTAGGGACGATTTGACTGGGGGACGGGTTGACCGTATACCAAGATGGTAGAGTGCAAACAAACTATGGACGGCGGACGGACGGACTAGGACATTCATAGATCTTAATAGCTCATCCTGAGCACATGTGCTCAGGTGAGCTAAAGATGCTACCTTATCCCCCCAAGTTATCCCTCAGAATGGTCTTTGAAAAAAAAAATCTGGATAAAATAAATAAATAAATAATAAAATTGTAAAAGAAACTGCATCAGATGGTTGTCAGCTTCACAAATTTGCAGGACCAAAACAAAAACAAAAATAGGTCTCACTGTTCCCCGGTACATATACTAAATTCACCAGCACAATTTGAATAACTTTATTGGAATATGTAGGTGTATGAAATATATTCATCAGATTAATGAGGAAACTTACGCCCTAGTACATTTTTCAATACACCGTATCATCGGATGCTTTCGGTAAGCGTGTAAATGATCGAGAGTACATCGTAAGACGAAGTTGTTGACGTTACTGTCCAACTAAAAGTAGTCTTAATGTATTCAGCATTAAAGAAAAGGTATATGTCTTATAGATTTGTGTTTATTTGTAGTGTTACGAGATCGGTTGTTAGTCCGATATTCAAAACCACAGCTGTATGAGGGTCCATCACGCGTACAATATCCTCGAGTGCCCAAACTGCGCCCCCCTATGAATTAGGAAATGCAACATAAAATAAAATAGAAAGAATAAAAACTGTTCACGTACCAATTAATTCTATCAAATTCACATTGATAACCCCCAAAATAATTATTTTATAAATAATTATTCACTCGAAAATGACATTAAATACATTACGAGTCAAATATTATGCCATCATTTTGTGTGGTACTAACTCCACCCCCTATGTGAAGTTAAAGCAGTTGCGAATTGTACACATATGACTTCCATTTATAAAAATGTAAACACAGCAGATGGAATTTCTGAGATACTTTTATTTTAAAAATTTGAGTGTAAAAGGGCCATTCTGCTTTGAAATCATTTTGTATTAAGAAAAAACATATAAAAAGAGTGGTGCGAGATAAAGTTTGTAATATTTATCAGTTTGAATCAAAATTTCGTACAAAAATCATCTAAGTTTATTTACAGAAACATCGTAAAAAAAATATCACATTCGCTTGCGCGTATGATAAAATCTAGCCGAGACTACAATATAAAAAAGGAAGGTGGCGGAGTTAGGACAGGGGCACAGTTAGGACCTCTGACGATATATATCCCCAAATATTCAGTTTTCCCCATATACACTCACACATAAATTGTATTTACAATAAGGCAATAAACTCTCCCTCATATATAAAATTTCCAACAACCTAATTGCCATCCCCACTTCTGACTACCTTTTTCCAAAAACAAGACCATCTCGACATTATCACCCCTTCTCTTATATATTATTTACTGCCACTACTGATTACTTCAAATTTCCTTCTTTCCAGAAGTTGTCTATCACTGGAATAACCTGCCACCCAACATGTCCTGTTCCAACTTGGAACAGTTCAGTCAGGCAGTCTGCCAGATTGAACATGTCTCTCTGTAGGGAAATATCAGATTCATTTTATTTTAACTTTATCTTAACTTCTTCTTTTATCTTTATCATGTATATATCTCTTGGGAAATTCTGTACACTGATGACCTTGCCTTGATGGCAGACAACAAAGCTTGGCCGAGAAGGAAACTTTGCAAGACTTTACCAATGACAACAGAAAACAAAAGTAGACTGAAACCCTCAGACTACTGAATGCTAATAAGACTTTTGGGCACCAGACTTTGTGAAAGAAAGTATATACTCACCTACCAACCCTGAATGGCATTGGGCATATTGCTGATGAGACAAGAAGAAGAAGGTTGAGGTCATACTGCCATGTAGGCAAAGAAGAATTTTACTCGCAGTGATAGTTTATGTTTGGACCTCAGTGTTGAATGAGGATTGTAATTAATTTGTAAGGTTAACATGGTTTGCAGATCAGGCTTTATTGGTATATAGGCATCAATGAGTCTTATGAGGAAAGGGTGAAAACAGGTGGCATGAATTTGCAATATAAATCTGTTTGAATCACATTTTTTGTACAAAAATCATCTGAGTTTATTTACAAAAACATATTAAAAATTTTCTCACAGTTGCTGGTGTGTGCGGTAAAATCTTGCAACACTACGATAATAATAAGAAAGATGGAGGAGTTTGGACAGGGGTGCAGTTAAGACCTCTGACGATAAACTAAGAATAGCACAAAAAATGAAAGTAGCATGTCCATATTTTCTTCCATGTTCATATCATCTATGTTTTTCTATATGCTACATATCATACGCTATTTTCCATTTTCAGATAGTATCTAATTTTCTTATTTTCTAAAAACGTATTGACTGTCATAGTGATACTGTTGGTGTTAATGAAGTGTCTGAAGACTAATTATGTTTCTCAAGGAACCCTTTGATTCATTTTAGGTTCTGCTCTCAAATGGTTGTTAACCGCCATGATTCTGTTGTTGTCAGTGGATCTTCTGTTTACCTTATACCTGTCTTATCTGGAGTTCCTCAAGAGTCTGTGCTGGGTCAGCGGCTATTTTTAGTTTATATCAGTGATCTTCCTCAGAATATCCAGTAGAAGGTTAGACTCTTTGCAGAAGATACTGCAATCTATCTGACCCTTTCTACAGCCTCTCAATCAGAAACTCTTCAGAAAAATCATAACAAACTTGAGTGGTAGAGCCATGAATGGGATGTGGAGTTTCAATCCTTCTAAATGTCAGGTCATCCACATCAATAGGTCCAAACATCTAATTCCAACACAGGGCTTTCTTCAGGGCTGCTTACTCAAATCTGTGCCCTCAGCATGTCTTGGTGTTGACACATATTTATCACATCTCTCAAAACGCAAAATACTGTAGTTTACTTGGATCTCTGAAGAGAAACATAAAGGTGCATTCTGAATCTCTAATCTTCTGCTTATAAAACACTTGTCTACCCTCAGCCTGAGTACTGCTTTATAGTTTGGTGCCCATTTATTGATGCCCAAATCTCGCAAACTGAATCTGTCAAGCCTGGAGCCGCCAGATGGGTCAAGCATCAAGCGTCACAGATATGCTGCAGTCCCTACTGTGGTGTTGGCTAGATCAATGAAAATTGATAGCAGGCTCACTCTAATGTTCAAAATCACCCACAACCTCATATCTATTTCTAATATTTACAACACATCCCTCTAACAAGACCATCTAGACACCACCTATCTGCCTTCTACGGACTCATACCTGCTTCCTCAGACTATTACAAATTATCCTTCTTTCTGCAAGTCGTCTTTAATTGGAACAGTCGGCCACCAACTGCTGTTGCTTGTCTGACTCCAGAGCAAATCAGTAAGGCAGTCTGACTTATTGATCATTTCTCCCCTTAGAAAATGCATACACTCTTTTACCTAACCTTTACTTACTCCCTTTTCTTTTAAATTTCTTTTGTTCTTAATTGTTTTATTTTATTCTAACACAACCTCTATACTCTTTGCAACATTACATGCAAAATGTCAAGGTCCTTAACAGGGTTTTAACATTATAGGAAGATAGAGTGATTTTTCTTTTCTATTCATATACCATCAGCTTTTTTTTTCTATGTTCATGCTGTTCACTTTTCCTTATATGTTACATATTTTATGTGAATGACAGACAGTTCCTCTCCCGGACAATTCCTCTTCCATGATTTTTGACTAGGCGGACAATTCCCCTCCCACACTTTTGACAAGGCGGACATTTACCCTCCCACTGTTTTTACAAAGCGGACATTTTCCCTCCCATTTCGTTTTCCCTCCAAGTTTGCATTCGATTCTCTTACCACTTACCATCAATGCAATATCAGTATATCTTTGCCTTCACATGCTAATATTAAAAAAAAAATCTTAATACTACAATGTTTTTTGAAGTTGTAACCGAAATAAAACCGTGTGATCAACTATGTGTTATCTGCGGCAAAGTGACCAATGTAAGCACCATACACGGCATAGGATCCTTATCAGTTATTTATCATAAAACTGTTAAAAAAATATAAAACACTAAGTATTATTATTATTGATTATTATACAGGTAATTAATGAATATGACATTATG
This sequence comes from Solen grandis, assembly GCA_021229015.1. Lineage (NCBI taxonomy): Eukaryota > Metazoa > Mollusca > Bivalvia > Adapedonta > Solenidae > Solen > Solen grandis. The sequence continues at coordinate 34,337,903 of CM037782.1, read as the reverse complement.
GCGCCATGTTTTTGTTGGTATTAATAGTGCATTAATTCTACCAAATTAGTGAAAAGCACTGACTAAATGTCCAAGAGATAACCATAAAATTTAAGGGGAAAAATTTAAATGGGAGTCATTAAAAAGATGAAAATTAATTGGCCCCGGAATGAGCATAAGTATGTTGAACTCGAAAGATAACGAGTAAATTAAGAAAATAAAACAATGGATTAACTTCCCAGAGCAAAAGTGGGTATTTTGTCTTAACGTCTGTTAGTCTGTAATTTGGGTCATCATGTTTTAATGATTGAAATCCAGCTTGGGCTGTCCTCCGCTATAATATAATGGTTGTAAGTAGTGCCTAATTAAAGATTTCTATTCAGTATTGGGAGTATCTTTGTTTTTCACATAACCTGTTATGAAATTTGGACTTAAAAAGAGCTACTCTATTTGCTGAAAACAGTGGGACAATGGCAGTACTGATTCAATTCAATAGATTATTAGGCATAAATATTATGTCCATTGCCATAGACAAACATATATATGGCATCATATAAACACTGGGAAAAGCATGAAACAAATACATGGGATAACAATATCCATACCATTTATACAATTATGCACATATAAATGTAACAAAGTCACGAAATATCATTTATGTAACATTCAGCTTTCTTTTTGCATAAGCAAGATATACAAATTTAGCATTTTTTTTTATGACTCCTGTTTGTTTGTTATGCATCAATGATTTAATTTTGTAATTGTTGGCCAAGTACAAAAATACATTGGTAATATCTTAAAAGAAAAGAAAATTAATTCTCTATTGCATTCATGTTGCAAAAAATACATTTTCTGTTTTGTCTTTCAATATTCTCTATCTACCATCTTCAGTAAGTAAGTAGTGCCTAATTAAAGATTTCTTTTTTTTTTTTTTTTTTTTTTTTTTTTTTTGACATTTTATTGTCCCCGTACATAGGTAGCAGTGGGTCGGGGGACCATCCCACTGACCACCTTACAATAACGATAGACATACATTCATATTTATGAATAAGACAATAAAATGAAATTTACAATGAAACATAGAGAAAGAAAAACAAAAATATACATGCATACACAGCTAGTCTCAAAACATTTTTCATTTAGATATGTGGATTGTCTATAAGTACCTTTACAACTGCCCAATTTTCTATTTCTGAAGCTTTGATATTGGTGCTTTTGTAAATTTGCCAAGCTAAATTTAAGCTACTCTTTAAACCACAAAAATTTGGTGTTATTTTTTTCCTTTGGCATATAAAAATGTATCTTTTAATATGTAAAAACAAAACATAAAATTTATCAAACTCCTTTTTGCTTTTTCCTATAAGAAATTCTTCACATGATATATGAATGTTTACTTCCTTATATTCTAAAAATATTTTTACTTCTTGTATCAACTTTTGAGTAAACCTACACTCCCAGAACAAATGTAAAATCGTCTCTTCCTCGTCTGTACAAAAGGTACACATGTTATCATTTACAATATTCATATGACATAATAAAGATTTTGTACCAATAATTCTATGAAGAATTCGTAACTGTAGCCACTGTAGATAGGAATCTCTTGTTAGTAAAAAAACTGCTTTATAAGCATATTTCCAGTTAATATCATTGAAATGATCGTTCCATTTTTCCTGGCTTGTTGGTGTATCCCCATTTGCAATAAGTACATTATATACATGCTTACTGTCTTTATTAGAGTATGCAACTTTTGAAAAATAACATGACATAATAGGTCCACAGTAGCTACAGTTACCAATTATTTTAATGTTATTTATTCTTATATAAGATTTTATTGAACTTTTAAGACCTTCATAAAAAAGAAAATTAATCTTTTTACCAATATAATTTTCTATGTATGAAATATCAACAAAATCACCTGTAACTGTCAATATATCACTTACATATCTTATTCCTCTATCATACATACATTTATCAAATACTCCCTTGTTACCAACTTTAAATGAGCTGTTAAAAAATAATGGCAACATCAGGAAATCTTCTACTGATTCTATAGACAGCTTATCCATATAACCAATAAAGCTTTTTAGAACATCATACCAGAAATTATTTTTTACCTCTTTCATCAACCTTTCACAATAGACTTTCCCAAAATTAACCATTTTATGAATGTCTATTACAGAATTTATCAACAGATAACACTTTCCTTTACATCTTAAAAATCTTCTAATCCATGAAATTTTCATACTTTTATTAAATTGTGTTATATCTATCATTTTTAATCCTCCTTCCTCATAGTCTTTTACTGCAACAGAGCATTTAATCTTATTTGGGCCATTCCATATAAACTGGTATAGCAATTTATTTATTTCTTCCATTAATATAATAGGCGGTGAAGGTAACATTGTAAACAAATGTGTAAAAAGAGGCACTATTAATGTTTTCACAACAGTTATTTTACCAATAGGAGTAAGAATTCTTCTGTTCCAGAAGGATATAATTTTTTTAACCTTTTCTAACTTGCCATTAAAATTAAGTTTTATCATATTTTCTAAATCTACATCAAAAATGACACCAAGTACTTTAAAAGTTGTGGTGTTCCAATTAAGTTTGTATTTTGTTTTTATTGACCGAGTGCTGTATTTCATTGCACCAATCCATATAACATTTGTCTTTTCAAAGTTAACTTTTAACCCTGAGTAAAAAGAAAATTCATGTAATAAATCTAATGTAGCATTTAGGGATTCTTCTGAACCATCTAAAACAAAGAAGTATCATCAGCAAACTGAGAAATTTTATATTCAAATCCATCAATAATTATACCTTTAATTTTATCACAAGATCTTATTTTAATAGCAATAATTTCAGCACATAATATAAAAATATACGGACTGATAGGATCACCTTGACGACAGCCTCGTTCTACTTTGAAAAAATCTGAGAGGAATCCATTAATTTGTATTTTTGTCATGGTATTATATAAAAACAATCTGATCCACTTCCTAAATGTGCTTCCAAAATTGAAATATTTTAGTGTTTCCTCAATGAAGTTAAAAGATAGTGTGTCAAAGGCTTTCTCATAATCAATTGTGATTAGTAACCCAGGAATTTTCTTTTCTTCTGTTATTTTTAATAAATCATACAATAACCTAGTATTTTCTCCGATATATCTACCCTTTATAAAGCCAGTTTGGTCACAACTTATTAAATTTGGAAGTACCTTCTTTAATCTATTTGCAATTGACCCTGAAGCTAACTTGTAAATAACATTCAACAATGTAAGAGGTCTTAAATTTTTTTAAAATTTTCTAGGCTTGTTCTCTTTTGGAATACATGTAATGATTCCTTGTTTTTGTGTTATAGAAAGGGAACCAATATTGAATGCATAATTAATAGATCTAACAATAAAATGACCAATTCTCCTCCAGAAAACCTTTATAAATTCAACCGTATAGCCATCTGATCCTGGAGACTTATCATTTTTCATATTTTTCAATGTTGTGAGCATTTCCTCATATGTCAACAGTCCTTCTAAACTCTCTGTTTCATCACTTGACAACTTTTCAACATTTATATCTTTTAAATCATTTTGAATATTATAATCCTTCTCAAATTTATTTTTTGAATACATATTTTTATAAAACATACATGCTTCATTTAAGATATCAGACTGATTTGACAGTACATCTCCATCATCCTTTTCTATAAACGGAATCAATTTACTAGTACAATACTGTTTCTCTAAATTACAGAAATAACTTGAAGGTTTTTCACAATCTTCAATAAACCTAGCTCTAGATCTAATTACATGTCCTCTCAATGACTCTTCTCTAAGTGCTTGCAGTTCATTTTGCAATGTCAGTAATTCTTCCTTGTTATTTTCATCTAGATTTTTTTCTATATTATCAATTTTTTCCATTAACGTAAATTCAAGCGATTTTTTTTGCTTTTTCTTAAAACTAGAATATGAAATAGTCTTCCCCCTTATTTCCATTAATAGAGTTTCTAGGAATAACTGATCATTTATGACCAACTGTATATCATTATTGTTAATATTTGTTATGTTATCTAAACAATATACAGGTAAACAATATTGCTTTATAACTTCATCTATTTTATCATTTATACAATCTATGTAGTTTTTATCATACAACAATGAATTATTAAATTTCCATAAAGGTTTACCATGATCTGTTTTTTTTTAAAAAGAATGATCAGAACGATATGAAATTCCGATAGAAGAGTCTTTTATTTTTGACAACATGTTTTCTGATGAGAGGAAGAAATCTAGTCTTCCCTGCTGCATATTATTAATCCGTCTCCAAGTGAACTGTTTTGCATCTCCATTTATGTACTGTATAGCGGGTATTATCTGCGGGGGTTTTATTTTGGCTTTATTGGCGGAAAATGAAAATGCGCCAAATATAAACACCGCTAATACAAACCTCCGTAGTTATAAGTCGCCGCCATATTGTTTACTAAGGGACATTACTCTTATTAAATTTTGTGTTCATTAAAATATGTATGTATTAACTCCCTTAAAAAACAAGAATTATGTTGTGAATTAGGTACGATTTATTATGTAAATGAACAACATTAAGTATTTTGAATAACACAAAGTAATTGATACAAGTTATATAATTATGTAGCAAACGAAAATACAGACAAGACAATTTGATTAGATAAGAAATGTTTACAATTATCACATCTGGCCTCTCTTTCAGCTTGTTTGCAGACGTGACTAGCCACTTTGCATGTATTGCTTTTATATATGATCTACGCAGATCAATGTTTACAATTATGAATTAATTTATAAAGGCTTACATAAGGTAAGTAAGTGTCTATACCAGTACTAGTATTTGTTTAGTGTCGTAATAGGTTTCGCAGTTTTATAAAACAGTTTATCACACCTTTAAAGACAGCGTACCGTGAATGGCGTAAATACAATGGTCACAATAAATACGATAGATAGTAAACAGTTTTACCTTTCTCTTCCATGGCCCAGTTGCCACATGGTACAAGATTGACTCCTTATCACCTTTACAAACATTTACACCTTCTTATACTTGCCCTCTCATTCTGATTTCACATTATTTATATAATCCGATAATCGTCAATTATCATACAGGTAGCGTACAGACAGACAGGGTTAGTACCTTTGACCATCTTTTACCTGGAGGTTAAAATTTGGCGCTCAGTGAAATTTCCGCCAATATTTAGCATCGCCAATACAAAACGCTCCTGTTTACGCGAAATTTTTGCCCCGCAGAAATAACCCGCTATACAGTATCTAAAGGTATCTACTAAATTTCTCTCCCTTATAATTTTACATAGGTTTTCTCTAGCTTTCTTATTATTATCGACAGATTTGTAATTCATGTAATCTTTATTCACATCTAATACAAGGTTATAATCTCCACAAACTATATAAGAATCATTTCCGATTTTATCTATCAAACAGAAAATTTTAGAATAAAAATTAGGTTTATCCTCATTAGGACCATAAATATTACATAAAGTAAATCTATCTCCATCATAACTTATATCTAATAACAAACAATTTCCAGTGGAATCCCTCTCTACTGAGTGAACAACCACTGGGATATTCTTTTTCAATAAAATACAAACTCCCCTAGAATTTGATGTTCCATGAGAAAAATAACAGTCCCCATCCCACTGGGTGTAAACATTTTTTTCTAAACTATCAGTAAAATGACAATCTTGTAAACAACAAAATTCTGCATTCTGTTTTTTCAAGAATTGAAAAATGTCTATTCTTTTCTTACTTTTGTTTAAGCCCCGGCAGTTGTAAGAGACAATTTTCAGATTACTCATAATAAAAGATGATAATTACTATATTACTAATACTAACATAAAAAACAATCCACATCTCCCTTCCTTTTCGAATATCCAAATTATCAAATGATTTACAATACTTTTGTAAATTAGGACAGCTGTACATACAATATAAGAACGAAAAATAAAACAAATAAACAACAGCAAACAGTGTGGCTTCCTTTACAACCTTTCTGCACAATTACATCTGAATAACTATCTCTAAATATAAAGTGTACATTTTAATGAAATACCTGACGTTGTAATGATTTTTAATATGCCCTTCTTTGGGGGCATAATAAAACATAACACACTTATACACAAAATTTAGACATTTATATTAGTTAGTGTTTTTTATACTTTATCCAGATATAGTGTTTACATTTTAAAATCTGTTTTCCTGCCTAATAATACATGCTTTATCTAATACCAATGAATATTAAGACAGTGTTTATACAGCTGTACTGTCATAAACTGACTAACAATACCAATGCATTTTAGAACAGTATGTGTATATACATTTGCCTTGTTACCAACTAACTTACAATACCAATAAATATTAGGATTATAGGTGTTTATGCATTTGATATTAGGTCAAAATTAAAACTATAACCTAGTTACAGTTTGTACACAAAAAATATGGAAACCAAACGGACTGACGTATGGAATGATTTTAATATCCCCTTCTTTGGGGGCATAATAAAACATAAACACACTTATACTCAAAAATTAGACATTTATATTAGTGTTTTTATACTTTACCCAGATATAATGTTTACATTTTGAAAATCTTTTTTCCTGCCTAATAACACATACTTTAACTTATATCAATGAATATTAGAACAGTGTTTATACATTTGAACTGTTATAAACTGACTAACAATGGATATTAGGACAGTACTGTCACAAACTGACTAACAATACCCATGAATATCAAAACAGGCGAGCAAACGGAATGGACGGTCTGATTTCAATATGACCACCTTCATGGACACAAAATTAGACATTTATAGCTGCACTGCTCAGTATCCTACCAGATATTATGAGAACAATACAAAAATCACTTCTTTCCTGCCTGATAACACATCAGGCTTACATTACCAGGGCTCTCACTAGGCTGAAATTTTTGGGAGAAGTGACTTCTCCCTACGGTCAAATTAGGGAGAAGTGGGGAGACTTGAAGGAGAAGTGATATTTCTCGTAAAATTGATGCTTGTCGTAACCGGACCATTGGGACACACATTTATTTAAACAAAGATGAATGTTTACTAATTTTATTGCAAAATAAATACATAACACAGGAAAGGTTGAACAATATATAATCTATTTCTATAAATATATATGAATTACTATAAATGATATTTCTTTTCTCACTCTCATTCTCATTTACACACTTAGTCTTACTGCATCTAAAAAAATTCATATATTTACATCCCTAAGGGCCTTCCTTCATTTTGTCAAATTACCAGCATGAAGCCTAATCAACTTGCAAATAATTCTTTGATAAAGCAAAGGTGAAACAATTATACTTATCTTATTTGATACCCAAGCACACTAATTAAATCTCTTTTATTTGTTTTGTCATAAAATCTAGCTCTTTTTGACTCTTGATTATCATTGGCCCTGCTCAACTTAACACTCACAAGTCATTATACATGAAATAGCTTTCTCACTTTCATCGCTTTCCACTTTGAAAGAGCTCGGCTAAAATCAAAGTCTCTTAGTGCAGGACCATCCTCTGAGATGCGCATCAGATCATCCAATGTCTGGCACTTCATCGATGTCCTGCTGTTTGATTTGATGCGATTCTGGGTGCTGAAGCCACGTTCGCACTGAACACTAGTCATTGGAATCACCACACAACACTTCAGCAACATGATCATGTTTGGCAAATCATTTACTTTCATAAGTGCACTCAACACATTGACAACACTACACTTGGTATAGCTTCCTTTCACTAATCGTTTGTAGATCTGAAACTCTGTGATGATTTCATCTTTGTTTGGTAGATGGCTCTGGAAGTGATCTGCTAGCTGCTTAAGTTCCTGAACACCATATTTTGCTATGGTGTCTGTGGTGCAAATGTTCTCAGGGATAATCACTTTCATACACTCCAATATTTCTGTTTCACAGAACCTGTCCTCAAGGTTTTTTGTTACCTTGTTGATGTAATCTGGCGCAATGTTGCTGAGGATTCCTTGTTGTTGGGTGTAATATCTCAGTTCAGGAGAATAGCCAACATCGATTTCTTCGCTATCACTCTCATCACTGTCACTGAACCCTTCAAAGGCCACATTGTCTCTGATGGCATCAGTCACAGACTTGCAGTCTGACTCACTCAATGGTCTGGTGTAGGTCACTTTATTGTCTTCCACTTTGACAAACTTGGATAGTTTGTCCACAAACACACCATCAACCTCGATTAAGTCCTTCAGGCACTCACATGTTGTCATCACCACTGGTTTCACTGCACTGAAGTCCAAAGTTTCTTTTTGAAATTTCTTCGACAGACGACTGATGAATGGTAGTATGTCCATCATGAGGTGTGTTATAGCAACGAACCTATATTGGTTAACTTCCTGAAGCAGACCCTTTGCAGCAGCTTCAACTGTGGCTTCTCGCTCCAGTGCCATACACAAGGCTGGGTACGTCCGATACACCACTTGAACAGCATGTTCCAGACTCAACCATCTCACTGAGTGAACCTCTGCAAACTTCAGCTGTGGCATATTAAGCAGGCTTTGGATAGCGCGAAGTCTGTTTGATCGTAGAGCTGAGTTGTTAAAGTACCTGAAGATGCTGGCAATAGTCCGAGCGTATCCATCCATGTGTGGCACTAGCTTTGCTGCCTGAGATGTTGCAAGTGCGGTTCTGTGAGCTGCACAGTGAACGCCAATGAGTGTAGGCGAGTGTCCTTGCAGTAATTTCACAACACCACCATTCTTCCCTGTCATAACACTTGCACCGTCAGTGCCCATTCCCACCATTTTTCTTATGTCCAGTCCTTTGGCCTTAACTTCCTCTAGAATTAACGCCACAATGTTCACTGCATTTGCTGAGCCTTCACTGATCAGTTTGTTTGACAGAAGAAAGTACTTAAGTCCTGATTCATTCACACACTGGGCGTACATGATTAGACGTTTCTTGTTGCCCCTGTCAGTGCTTTCGTCAATTGTCAATGAGAATACAGCTGATTTCTTGATTTCATTGACACTGTCTTCAAGGATGACTTCAGCTATGGAACTCTGAAGTTCAGACACACTGTGACTGGTGGTGTATGAGAGTGAGTCTGAAGTGCCAAAGTCAACCCCGATAAACTTGGCATAGTCCACAATGTGTCTCATCTCAACCTTTGGCAGTTCCCGTTTACCTATGTAATAAGCTGTCTTAAGAAGGTTCATAGCCATTTCATCGTCCTTTGTCACTTTAGCGGCCAGGAGTTTCTGCATGGGCCTCTGGGAGCTCAGAGTCGACCTCTGCACAGCATTTAGATGTTGTTTGCCTGAAAATATACATAGAGAACTTATCAATATAAATAAAAAATGTTTTATCTCAATGTTGATATTCCCATTCAATCTTTTAAAATATTTATTTCAATTCTTCAATGACCTCACTTCAATTACATAATATTCAAAATAATAGTTCTAAATGGGAATTGTTAATAATATTCCTGTTAAATCTGATTAATTATTTACTCAAATTGTATTATACTGACTTTAATGAACTTAAAAATGCTTTTGGAAATGTTTCTTTTAAAACATAAAATTTTTTTTTTTCGTGCCCAGTAGCATACGCATTGACAATCTTACATTCGCGACATAATTTACAGTGCCAAAGACCATTTTCATCTTTAACGTACCAGTCAAATGATGCCTGGTTTAGTGCTTTAGAAAACTGACGTTTAGACGGTGAATCAATTTCAGTCTGAATCGCCCTTTAACCAAGATGCAACGGACATAGCGATGTTTCCTACTGAATTTTTTGCTAAGAATGGTGGTTATGAAGTAATTTTTGCAGTTTAAATAATCAATGCAGCAACACCTCGTATAATTACTTTCACTCGTAAACGCATGTTTTTCATAGTTTGAAATCAAAAGTTGCCGGAATACAATTAATAATTGGACATCTTCTACTTATATTTTCGCTGTTTTGCGGCTCATTGTTTCATTAATTTAACTCGCAAACTCACGTATTTCGCAGTTGCAATCTGAACAATGTATTCAAAAGTCGCCGAAAATTTAATTAATGAACCTACCTTTTACTCACCAGCCATTCCGTAAAGTTGCAAGTCCTTGATTACGTAATTATTGTTAGCGGGTGGCCATTCAAAGTCGGCATTAGTAGTAATTGGTATTTAGCCGAATTTGTTGTTCGTTTGAGGTATCGTATTTTGATTGGTTAATAATAAGTGTCAAAAGACACGATAATTGATTGGACAATCGGTTCTTCGTCATTGCGTGTGTTAAGTACTCTATAACCACACACATGCAGTGTAAACAAGCTGTGAAGTACTCGTCTCCTTTATATGGGTACACGTCGATTGTGTATAAAGCGAATACAGGTCATTACACGGTCTCATACACACGCGCTGAGAACTGCCTGGGCGACTTCAAAGACAAGTCAGCGTATTGTGTTTATAACTTAGCCAAATTGTCGGCGAAGTCAACTTCGCTTTGATCTTGCAAATGGGCGAAGTCTGAAAATTTCAGGCGACCACTTCGCTCAAGTCGCCCCCTCGCGAGAGCCCTGCATTACATACTTTAACTCCTGGGGGCCCTGGATCCGTCTGATCTTCTTTGTCTGTTCATTTCTTTCATCTCGTGAAACTTCTGCAAAGTCTCATCAATGTTGTCATACACATCAAATTTTACACGTTCACCTGTGAAAGTTTCCCCATACACTGATCCATTAAAAAACCATGCTGCTCTCATCTTACTATGGAGTGTTAATCTGTTAATAAGTCCTGAATTCATAGTCGTCACATCGTCAGCTATTCTATGTCCGGCCTCTCTCATCTCCTTCCTCTTCTTCATCAAGGCTGTCTTCACAGTGTTGTTGATGGTTTTTATTATGACAGGTCTTGTCTGTCCAGGCTTGGTTGGTAACCGGTGTATGGCAATGATCTCCTCTTTTTGTAGTTCCACATTTTCTTTCTTCAGTGGGCCCCTTTTTTTATACCATATATTTTTATGTTATTTTTTCTTGAGTACTGTTCGTTTCTATTTGCTCTTCTGTTCGCTTCAATGCTCATTTCATCAGTCTTCTTAAATCTCTCTTCTAATTCCTCAAGTTTTTGGCTATATTCCTTATCTTTTTTGGCATGTTCTTTTTTAATCATCATTTTCAAATGTAAGTGAATTTATTTGATCCTGTAGATCTCTGGTTTTAATTTAATTTTGTCTCAATAATTCTCCTTCCATTTTGTTCATAGTCTGGGTGATTGTGCTTTTGATTATTGTTTCTATGTCTTCTTTCCTTATCATTGTCTCTTGCATTATATCAAGCTGATTTTGTATCACTGACAGGTCCATGCTCTCAATGCTGGTATCACTCAAATCTGATATTTTTCTTCTTATTTGCTTTGTTGGTTGTTGTCCTGCTTTATTTTGTGCTGTTTTTGATTTAGGTAAAAATTTGTCAGTCCCTTTTATTTTTTCTTGACCCTGATTCTGACTTTTGGCTGGACCTGAACCTGTATCTTTGGAACTCATATTCCCTCTAGTCTTTTCAGTGCTTTTGATTTTCTCTACACACAACAAATACAACAAGCCCTGTCTCTCTAGCTGTAGTATCTACCTGTAGAAGTCTTTATTAGGTCACATTAACTTTTTCATGCAAATCATGTGCTGTAATTCCCACTCCCACACAATGCTCAACTTTTCATAGAGCACAAAGACAGGTATTGGTTTAGTGTTTTTATAGCCTTGTCACATTGCTACCCTCAGGCAAGTTAATAGTTTTGTAATCAGAAAGTTATGTAATCCAGGCCTCAATCCAGGTATCAGTGAACAAAGAAAAGATAGATAAAAGTTCTTATTCTCACCAATATCCCTAAAGATACTTTTCACTATTTCAGTCTAAAACTTCCATTATGTAGTCCATTTCACAAGCTTCATCTTCATCTGTGTTTCATATTTTTCCTCCTATGTTATCCATATGTAATTGGCAAAAATGTTCAGAAAACTTAAACACACATCTTAACACATTTCCCCCTCTAATCTAATTAAAGATTTCTACTTTTGTTAATTACACTACTTAACTGACAGTTAGCGTCCAAACAATATCTAATCATACGAAATGCAAACTTTGAATGTTAATTACAATAAAAGCCGCAAATAGGAATATTGTTCACACATTAGGTGCCGGCAGAGGGAGGGAGGAATTTGGTAGAAATACGGGTGGGGAATTGTCCGCCTTGTAAAAATCACGAGAGGGTAAATGTCAGCCTTGAAAAATCATGGGCGGGGAAATGTCCGTCTTGTCAAAATTAGCAAGAAGGGATTGGTCCGGGAGGGGAAATGTCCGTCTTGTCAAAATTAGCAAGAGGATTGGTCCGGGAGGGGAAATGTCCGTCTTGTCAAAATTAGCAAGAAGGGATTGGTCCGGGAGGGGAAATGTCCGTCTTGTCAAAATTAGCAAGAAGGGATTGGTCCGGGAGGGGAAATGTCCGTCTTGTCAAAATTAGCAAGAAGGGATTTGTCCGGGAGGGGAATTGTCAGGATACCATTGATGTTCATATTGTACTCTTTATCTTATATGTTATAAAGTGTCTGCATTTTCTTCCATTTCAGATATAGTATTTATTTTTCTTTTATAAGTAAGTATTAAACTTGACAGATGTTAATAAAGTGTATGCTTTTTATTCTATATATACATGTATACCGTTCCTATTTTCTTCTTTGTTCATAACATTTGATTTTTCCCTTATGTTACATATTGTCTGCGTTTTCAACAGATTTCAGAGAATATCTGAATTTTCTTATTTCAAATAAATAAGTACTGTAAAGCGGGTTATTTCTTCGGTAACTTATTTCTGCTATTCTGCGGATGAACACAAATCCATAGAAATAAAATCTGTGGAAATTAACTAACAGTAGAAAAAAATTCGCAGGATAAAACTCTTTTGATCCCTTCAGATCATTCGATACTGATCTACATGAAATACGCTTTGACGGTACTTCTATTATCAACAAGAGTCTGTTACCGCTAGCATTAAAACAAAACAACTAATCATTGTAGTTTTCACTAAATTGTTGAATGGTTTGTATTACAGGAAATGGATGAAAACGACAAAGAGTAAAAATCTGACAGTTTGACCACATTTCATTGTAATCTTCCCTTATCAATGGCACACAACATGTCACCTTCCAGTTTCACCTTGGGATGGGGAGATTTTCTCTGCCTTTGGGGTCTTAAATGTAATTACATACCAAACAATGCAGTCTTTGTATATTTTCACAGTATACCAATGTCTTATTCTGTGATTACCCTAGAAGTTTATATACTGTTGAAGAATATTGTTTAAGATTTGCATTTGCACATCTATAAACATACAATTAAAAAGTCAAGTAATGGATTGACTCCTGTCTGTTACTAATTAACTAATACCAAAACAGCTGTTAAATTGTGTATGGTATGGTTGACGCCTTTGACAGTAGATTATGTGAGATGTAATATAGAGTGATCTTTCTTATATATATACTTAGAGTTAAGTTTGCTCTAAAAAGCAAGGTAAGGAAGCAAAGAAATGAATTCTTCCTGGGTCAGAAATCACAGAAAAATAATCTGTAGAAAAAAACTAACCCATTTTTATGGCAAAATCACAGAATATTACACGCTCAGAAGTAACAAACCCGCTGTACGGTATTAAACTTCTTACATGTTACATTCAGTTATAAACATAATACCCAAATCCTGCATTATTAACCCTTTCCCTCATAGAGGAAACCATGAAAAGACCTATGCGAACAGCATAAAACCAGATCAGCCTGCAAGTAACTTGCAGGCTGATCAGGTTTTATGCTGTTCGCTGCTCCTCAGTGGTCTGGTAATGAGGATTTTACAGTTAAATTTGGTATGGTTTGAGTTTGGCTTTCTGCAGATCAGGCTTTATGTGGTACCTATTGAGTGTGTCAAGAGGGAAAGGGTTAAATTTGATAAATAGTTGTATTTACTAATAAATTTCTCATCTAGCTTTTGAAATTGTGGATATTTAACATTTACAGTTAAACCTGTCTTAAGCAGTCAGTCAGGGGAACAAGAGAAAGTAGCAACTTAACAGAGAGGACCACTAAATGATGTTTAAATATATAAAAAAAATGTTCAAGTTTGGTAAAATAAGAATTGATTGCTAAATACAGGTTGATCACTTAGTTCAGGTGGCCATTAATACAGGTTCAACTGTAATAATATTGCGAGAAAGAGAAAAAGAAATTAACTGGATGTCTTTCCTGTGATTCCTGTTCTGTTTTTAGACGGCAGCAACCCGCCGTCTTAAGTAGCTGGAAATCCAAAAGAGGCCTTGCTGAACTTGCTGATTTAAATATTTTCTACCGCTGATTTAACTGTACCTCTCTGCACTTAGTGTGTATCCATGCAGTATGATTATGCACTAAGGAAAACAAGTGGAAGATGTTACACAGGCTTTTTAATCATAACATAACCATTTTAAATGTATTATTTTTGTTACCATGTTTTCTTTTATCATTATTTTGCACTGGAAACATCCAAAGGAAAGGAATGACCTTAGGTATGCAACTTATGAATGAAATCAGGCTCCAGATTATTATGAAACAAACAGAGAGCAAGTTCAACTGACTCACCAGCAACTTTGCCTCTTTTGCTTTAATTACTACTGAAACGCTGGGTTTAGAATTATAGCTCTGCCGCTGTCTCTCAGTGCATTGAGTGCTTTTTTACATCCCAGCGCTGCTACCAATGTTCCAATTTTTACACACATATGTTCTGTGAACAGCAGTGTTTGAATTCATCCCTTTATCTCTCTGCTGTCATTAGTGTTTACATTTCATTCTCTTCTTCTCATACCATTTTTTTTCTCTCCGAACTGTCTTACACAGATAACCAAACATGATTTCTACATACATTGTTCATTTACATTTACTAATATCTAAACATATTTACAGTCCTTAAATCCTTTTCTCATATTCTGAATTCCATAAAACCTTAGCATAACCAAATCATTTCTACAAGCCTTGAAAGAACCTTTGACCACCTAAAAAACCTCTGCGCAACCCCTTTTATACCCATTTTAGCTTGTTAGCATGCCAATGATGTGTCTTTGGCTAATCTATTTTTAGATGCTTACAAACAGGCTAACAAAATGCTATCAATTGTAGCCTGTCTTCTTGCTTAATCCGTATTTAAGATGCTAATGCAGCTAATGTTAGCATCAACCGATTAACGAGATGTTTACGAATAAGATCTTGACTCGTAGAGCTATTATAACATTATTTGAAAACTTAAATTTACACTAACAGACCTTGCAAACATTAAAATGTTATAAAATTAAAATGTCTCAGATAGTATCCATTTTTTTCTTAACTAAACAAAAAAATGTTATAACTTCTTATTAATTTTTGTAAATAGATAAATAACTTCATATTTGTTTAGTGTCTCCTTTTTATGCCCCGGAGATCTATGATCGGGGGCATATTATTTTTGCCCTGTCTGTTTGATGGTGTGTCAGCAACTTTAACATTGACCATAACTTTAAAACTTCAATTATGAATAGAATGTAACTAGGAGAAGTGCATCGACTAAGAACCATAACTCTGTTTGGCCCAGGTTTGGATTTATCTCCCCTTTTTATTTTTATTTTTCAATTTTTGTCGGGAGTATAACTCATAAACTATTCAAAGTATTGACTTGAAACTCAAAATATAAATAGATGGTGAAATTGGGAAGTGCAGTAACCAAGAACTGTAACTCTACATGGACCAGTTTTTGAATTACCTCCTTTTATTTAACTTTACAATGAATTTCTGTCCAGAGAATAACTAATTTACAATATACTTGAAACTATACAAGGAATTGACAACTAGGAATAGTGCAGTGATTGATAACCATAACTCTACCAAGTCTGGTTTTTGATAAATTTCCTTTTGTCCGTCGTCCGTGCGTGCGTCCGTGCATCCGTCGTCAACAATTTCTTTAAACAACATCTCCTTTTAAACTACTCACTGGGTTTTGATAAAATTTTCACAGGAATGTTCATTATTGGGCCCTTTACCAAAGTTGTTAAAATTATTTTGATTGGTCAAAAGCTAGGTCACAGGAGCTAAAAATAGATTTTAAAAAATGAAAAATTTAAAAATCTTCTTCTCCGAAACCACAAGGCCTAGCCTTTTGATTTTTAGCTCACCTGAGCACAACGTGCTCATGGTGAGCTTTTGTGATCGCCTTTTGTCCGGCGTCCGTCCGTGCGTGCGTCTTGCGTCGACTTTTCCTTTAAACAACTCTCCTAAACCACTGGATGGATTTTGACCAAACTTCACAGAAATCATCCTTATCATGACCTCTATCAAAGTTGTTCAAATTATTTTGATTGGGTGAATAAGTAGGTCACAGGAGCTAAAAATAGATTTTTAAAATGAAAATTTAAAAAATCTTCTTCTCCGAAACCACAAGGCCTAGCCTTTTGATTTTTGGTACGTAGCATGATCTTATGACTCTCTACCAAGGTTGTTCAAATTATGACCGTGGGGTCAAAATTGGCCACGCCCCAGGGGTCACTTGATTTCACATAGGCTAATATAGAAAAAAACTTGAAAAATCTTCTTCTCAGAAACCACAAAGCATGGAGTTTAAATATTTGGTATGTAGCATGATCTTATGACCCTCTACCAAGATTGTTAAAATTATAACCCTGGGGTCAAAATTGGCCCTGCCCCAGGGGTCACTTGATTTAACATAGGCTAATATAGAAAAAAACTTGAAAAATCTTCTTCTCAGAAACCACAAGGCATGGAGTTAAGATATTTGGTGAGTAGCATTGTCTAGTGGATCACAACCAAGTTTGTTCAAATCATGACCCTGGGGTCAAAATTGGCCCCGCCCCAGGGGTCACTTGATTTTACATAGGCTAATATAGAAAAAAACTTGAAAAATCTTCTTCTCAGAAACCACAAGGCCTCGAGTTTAGATATTTGGTATGTAGCATGGTCTTATGACTCTCTACCAAGATTGTTAAAATTATGACCGATCTAACAACTAAATTCTTCTCAGAAACCACAAGGCCTGAGTTTAGATATTTGGTTGTAGCATTGTCTAGTTGATCTCTACCAAGTTTGTTCAAATCATGACCCTGGGGTCAAAATTGGCCCCGCCCCACGGGTCACTTGATTTAACATAGGCTGATATAGGAAAACAACTTGAAAAATCTTCTTCTCAGAAACCACAAGGCATAGAGTTTAAATATTTGGTGTGTAGCATTGTCTAGTCGATTCTTACCTACTTTGTTCAAATCATGACCCTGGGGTCAAAATTGGCTCTGCCCCAGGGGTCACTTGATTTTACATAGCCTAATGATACCAGGTGAGGGATCCAGGGCCATCATGGCCCTCTTGTTGGTATGTAGTATGATCTTATGACTCTCTACCAAGATTGTTCAAATCATGACCCTTGGGTCAAAATTGGCCCCGCCCCAGGGGTCACATGATTTAACATAGGCTAATATAGGAAAAACTTGAAAAATCTTCTTCGAAACCACAAGGCCTAGCCTTTTGATTTTTAGCTCACCTGAGCACAACGTGCTCATGGTGAGCTTTTGTGATCGCCATTTGTCCGTCGTGCGTCCATCGTCAACAATTTCTTTAAACAACATCTTCTTCTAAACTACTCACTGGATTTTGATAAAACTTCACAGGAATGTTCATTATTGGGCCCTTTACCAAAGTTGTTAAAATTATTTTGATTGGTCAAAAATCTAGGTCACAGGAGCAAAAAATAGATATTAAAATTGAAAATTTTAAAAATCTTCTTATCGAAACCACAAGGCCTAGCCTTTTGATTTTTGATATGTAGCATGATCTTATGACTCTCTATCAAGATTGTTTAATTTATGATACTGAGGTCAAAATTGGCCCCGCCCTAGGGGTCACATGATTTAACATAGGCTTATACAGGAAAAACTTGAAAAATCTTCTTCTCCGAAACCACAAGTCCTAGCCTTTTGGTTTTTGGTATGTGGCATGATCTTATGACTCTCTACCACGATTGTTCAAATTATGACCCTGGGATCAAAATTGGCCCCGCCTCAGGGGTCACTTGATTTAACATAGGCTAAGGAAAAACTTGAAAAATCTTCTTTTAGAAACCACAAGGCCGGGGTTTAGATATTGTTGAGCATTGTCTAGTAGATCACAACCAAGTTTGTTCAAATCATGACCCTGGGGTCAAAATTGGCTCCTCCCCAGGGGTCACTTGATTTAACATAGACTAACATAGGAGAAACCTGAAAAAAATCTTCTTCTCAGAAATCACAAAGCCTGGAGTTTATATATTTGGTATGTAACATGGGCTAATAGACCTCTACCAAGTTTGTTCAAATTTATGAATCTAGTGGATCTATACTTTGTTTGTTCAAATCATGGCCCTGGGGTCAAATTTGGCCCCGCCATAGAGGTCACCTGATTTTACATAGGCTAATATAGAAATAACTTGAAAATTCTTCTTTTTAGAAAACTAGAAAACACATGGCCTTGGGTTTAGATATTTGGTGAAAATTGGCCCCGCCCCAGGGATCACTTGATTTTTAGACTTATTTTGGAAAAAAACCAAGGCTGGAGTTAGATATTTGGTATGTTACATGGGCTAATAGACCTCTACCAAGTTTGTTCAAATTTATGAATCTAGTGGATCTATACTTTGTTTGTTCAAATCATGGCCCTGGGGTCAAATTTGGCCCCGCCATAGAGGTCACCTGATTTTACATAGGCTAATATAGAAATAACTTGAAAATTCTTCTTTTTAGAAAACTAGAAAACACATGGCCTTGGGTTTAGATATTTGGTGAAAATTGGCCCCGCCCCAGGGATCACTTGATTTTACATAGACTTATTTTGGAAAAAAACTAGAAAAATCTTCTTCTCAAAAACCACAAGGTCTGGAGTATAGATATTTGGTATGTTACATGGGCTAATAGACCTCTACCAAGTTTGTTCAAATCATGACCCTGGGGTCAAAATTGGCTCTGCCCCAGGGGTCACTTGATTTTACATAGCCTAATGATACCAGGTGAGCGATCCAGGGCCATCATGGCCCTTTTGTTTGTATAATTTTTTCTTGGGAACAAAACTCATAGGACTTGAAACTTGAAACATAATATGATAACAAGTTGTAGCAGTGCAGTAACCAAGAACCATACCTCTGCCAGGTCTGGTTTTTTTGATTATCTCCCTTTATTTTATATCCATTTTTAGCTCACCTGAGCACAACGTGCTCATGGTGAGCTATTGTGATCGCCTTTTGTCCGTCGTCCGTCGTCCGTGCGTGCGTGCGTCCGTCCGTCGTCAACAATTTGCTTTAAACAACATCTCCTCATGAACCGCTGAAGGGATTTTGACCAAACTTCACAGGAATCATCCTTATGATGCCCTCTATCAAAGTTGTACAAATTATTCAGATTGGTTAAAAAAGTAGGTCACAGGAGCTAAAAATAGATTTTAAAAATGCAAACTTTGAAAATCTTCTTCTGCAAAACTGCAAGGCCTAGAGCTTAGATATTTGGTATGTAGCATCATCTTATGGGCCATTACCAAGATTGTACAAATCATAGCCCTACGGTGATAAATGACCCCGCACCAGGGGTCACTTGTTTTACATAGAGTTATATAGGAAAATCTTTAAAAATCTTCTTCTATGAATCCATTAGGCCTAGAGCTTAGATATTTGGTATGTAGCATCATCTAATGGTTCATTACCAAGATTGTTCAAATCATAGCCCTACGGTGATAATTGCCCCCGCACCAGGGGTCACTTGTTTTACATAGAGTTATATAGGAAAATGTTTAAAAATCTTCTTCTTTGAATCCATTAGGCCTAGAGCTTAGATATTTGGTATGTAGCATCATCTAATGGTTCATTACCAAGATTGTCAAATCATACCCTAGGTGATAATGCCCCCGCACCAGGGTCACTTGTTTTACATAGAGTTATATAGGAAAAACTTTAAAAATCTTCTTCTATGAATCCATTAGGCCTAGAGCTTAGATATTTGGTATGTAGCATCATCTTATGGTTCATTACCAAGATTGTTCAAATCATAGCCCTATGGTGATAAATGCCCCCGCACCAGGGGTCACTTGTTTTACATAGAGTTATATAGGAAAAACTTTAAAAATCTTCTTCTATGAATCCATAAGGCCTAGAGCTTAGATATTTCTATGTAGCATCATCTAATGGTTCATTACCAAGATTGTTCAAATCATAGCCAAACGGTGATAAATGCCCCCGCAATAGGGGTCACTTGTTTTACATAGAGTTATATAGGAAAAGCTTTAAAAATCTTCTTCTATGAATCCATAAGGCCTAGAGATTAGATATTTGGTATGTAGCATCATCTTATGGTTCATTACCAAGATTGTACAAATCATAGCCCTACGGTGATAAATGCCCCCGCACCAGGGGTCACTTGTTTTACATAGAGTTATATAGGAAAATCTTTAAAAATCTTCTTCTATGAATCCATTAGGCCTAGAGCTTAGATATTTGGTATGTAGCATCATCTTATGGTTCATTACCAAGATTGTACAAATCATAGCCCTATGGTGATAAATGACCCCGCACCAGGGGTCACTTGTTTTACATAGAGTTATATAGGAAAATCTTTAAAAATCTTCTTCTATGAATCCATAAGGCCTAGAGATTAGATATTTGGTATGAAGCATCATCTTATGGTTTATTACCAAGATTGTACAAATCATGACCCTATGATGATAATGGCCCTTTGGAGATAAATGACCCCGCACTAAGTCTTCTCCTCTGAAACCATAAGGCCCAGTGCTTATATATTTGGTGTGTAGTATTGTCAGGGCTAAAATGTTTAAGATTGAGTTATATCAGAATTCTTGTCTGTTTAAAAACCTTGTAATCAGTTGTAGCAATGGTACTCAGGTGAGCGATCCAGGGCCATCATGGCCCTCTTGTTTCAAGAATATTACTCTGGAACTATTCGAGGTATTGATTTGAAACTTAAAATATAGCAGAAGTGTATTGATTATGAAACAGAACTCTGTCAGGCTCTTTTTTCAGCTCACCTGAGCAAAGCTCAGGATAAGCTGTTGTGATCCCGTGAGTGTTGGTCGTCCGTAGTGCGGTGTGCGTTGTGCGTCCTCAACAATTTAGTGTTTACACTCTATCACCTTCATTTCTTAAGGGATCATCTTAAAACTTTAAGACAATATTTATGACCATAATGTCTCGACTGAGTTCAAATATGGTTGAGATCGGTCAATTAGGTCAGGAGTTATGCCCCTTTTAATATTAAAAAAATGCAAGATTTCACTTTGTTTAAACTCTAGCATCTTCATCTTTTGAGCAATCATCTTAAAACTTTATGGCAATGTCTATGACCATAATGTCTTGATTGAGGTCGGATATGGCTGAGATCTGTTGATTAGGTCAGGAGTTTAGCCCCTTTTGATATAAAAAAATGCAGGATTTCACTTTGTTTACGCTCTAGCATCTTCGTCTCTTGAGCAATCATCTTCAAACTTCATGACAATGTTTATGACCATTATGTCTCGATTGAGTTCGATTATGGCTGAGATGGTCATAAGGTCAGGAGTTAAGCCCCTTTAATGTAAAAAAATGCAAGATTTCACTTTGATTACACTCTAGCATCTTCATCTTTTCAGCAATCATCTTTAAACTTTAAGACAATGTTTATGACCATAATGTCTCGACTGAGTTCGAATATGGCTGATATCAGTCAATTAGGTCAGGAGTTATGCCCCTTTTAATATTCAAAAACAACTCTAGCATCTTCATTTTTCGAGCAATATCTTTAAACTTAAAGACAATGTTTATGACCATTATGTCTCGATTGAGTTCGATTAAAGCTGAGATCGGTTGATTAGGTCAGGAGTTATGCCCATTTTAATATCAAAATATGCCAGATTTCACTTTGTTTACACTCTAGCATCTTCATTTTTTTAGCAATCATCTTCAAACTTTATGACATTGTTTATGACCATAATGTCTCGATTCAGTTTGATTATGGCTGAGATCAGTCAATAAGGTCAGGAGCTATGCCCCTTTTAATATAAAAAAATGCCCAATTTCACTTTGTTTACACTCTACCATCTTCATTTTTTTAAACAATCATTTTTAAACTTTAAGACAATGTTTATGATCATAATCTCAAAATCGGGTTCAATTATAACTGATATTGGCTAGTTAACTTTGTTTGCACTCTAGCATCTTTATTTTTTAAGCAATCATCTTTCTCAGGTGAGCGATTAAGGGCCATCTTGGCCCTCTTGTTTTAAAATTAGCTTCTTTCATGTTTTTAATGAATTTTTGTCTTGAGCATTGCTCCATTACTATATGGAGTAAAGCTATATGTTTGATATACTTACGCCACTCATGAATGGCTTTCAGTCGGCATAAATTTTTTGTCATCTGACCTGCTTGGACAGTGGCATAGTGTTTTTCAAACACATCTTGTTTTTTTTTATAGTTTCATAGCATCCATTTTTATACGCCCATCTTAAGATGGGGCGTTTTATGTGAACACTCACGGTGGGCGGGCGGGCGTGGAACATTTGTTGTCCGGGCTCTAACTTCAATACCGTTTGCCCAATCCTTTTCAAACTTTCCACACATGTGCATGGCCATAATATCTCAGATGAGTTCGCTATCCAGCATTAT
Organism: Solen grandis; assembly: GCA_021229015.1. Lineage (NCBI taxonomy): Eukaryota > Metazoa > Mollusca > Bivalvia > Adapedonta > Solenidae > Solen > Solen grandis. Next base: position 34,315,202 of record CM037782.1, on the reverse strand, counting down.
TGCGTGAATGACTTAGAAGTTATGGCCCTTGACGTACACAAAATACTTGAAATTGTGATTTTCCGGGCTCTAACTTCAAAACCGTTTGCCCAATTCTTTTCAAACTTTCCACACATGTGCATGGCCATGTCACGGATGAGTTCGATATCCAGCATTATCATGTGAATGACTTTAAAGTTATGGCCCTTGATGTACACAATGTACTTGAAAATTTGCTTGTCCCTAGTCCTTAGACCCTATGAGGTGTTGTCAGATCTTGCAGTTAATTAATGGAAATGTATCAACAGTTTTTTCTTTAATGATTAACATTCATTAACTAATGGGATTTTGGAATTATTTTGCTTATTTATGGACAGTAGCTTGTTTTTTCTGAGCTATTTCTGAGAGTCCCCATACTATGATGGGCGTATTTTGTGGCAGTCCTGACCCTTGTTCCTTATATATTCATACCATCTGCATTTTCCCCATACATGTATGTTACATATTGTCATTTTTAGCTTGTCTGTTTTTCAAAAAAAAACTTGTCCGCGTTGTTGTTATCAGGCGTCGTTGTCGTCATCTTAATCTTAACACTGGCCATAACTTCTCTACTTTTCAATATTTTACTTTCATTTTTGGTATGCATATTCATCTTGACAAGACCTATCCAGACATATGCAAATATTTCACCTATTGACCTATTTTTCTGAAACGTTTATAAAATTTAAAATGCCTGTCATTTCAGAAAATGATTCCTTGTCCTTTCCAAGTAAACTTTTAGACTTAACTTGACCTTTTATTTTGAAATTTTAAACAAAAAACTTTAACATTGGCCGTAATTTCTTTACTATTTTTGACATATTACTTTTATTTTTGGTATGCATGTTCATCTTTGCATGGGCTATTCAGATATACCTCAATATTTCATCTATCGACCTTGACCTTTGACCTATTTTTGCTGTAACTTTTGAAAACTTTAAAATGCCTGTCATTTCAGAAACCGTTGTCAACAGGGCATGATATTTCACTGTGAATTCCTTGTGGCAAGACCTTTCGATCAATTAACACTTTTGACCTTGACTTTTGAACTTTGACCTTTTTTAAATGTTTAACAAAAAACTTTAACATTGGCTGTAAATTCTTTACTATTTGACATACAACTTTTATTTTTGGTATGCATATGCATCCTTGCAAGGGCTATTCAGATATACCTCAACATTTTATTTATTGACCTTGACCTTGACCTTTGAGCATTTTTGTTGTAAATTTAAAATGCCTGTCATTTCAGATCTGTCACAAACAGGGCATTGATTTTTCACATGTGAATTCCTGTGGCAAGACCTTTCCATCAATGTTACACTTTTGGACTTAAGATTTTGACCTCTGAACTTTGACCAATATTTGAAAAGTTTAATAAAAAAAACTTTAATGTAGGCAATAACTTCTTTACTATTTGACATACAACTTTTATTTTTGGTATGCATATTCATCTTTGCAGGGGTTATTCAGATATTCTTCAATATTCCATCTATCGACCTTGACCTTTGACCTTTTTTTGCTTAACTTTTGAAAACTTTAAAATGCCTGTCATTTCAGAAGCGTTACCAACAGGGAACTGATATTTCACATGTGAATTCCTTGTGGCAAGACCTTTCCATCAATGTTACACTTTTGGACTTTAGATCTTGACCTCTGAACTTCGACCAATATTTGAAAAGTTTAACAAAAAAACTTTAACATAGGCAATAACTTCTTTACTATTTGACATACAACTTTTATTTTTGGTATGCATATTCATCTTTGCAAGGGCTATTCAGATATACTTCAATATTCCATCTATCAACCTTGACCTTTGACCTATTCTGTATGTTCTGAAAACTTTAAAATGCCTGTCATTTCAGAAGCGTTACCAACAGGGCACTGATATTTCACATGTGAATTCCTTGTGGCAAGACCTTTCCTTCAGTGTTACACTTTTGGACTTTTGACCTTGACCTTTGAACTTTGACCTTTTTTGAAATGTTTAAACAAAAAAACTTTAATGTTGGCCATAACTTTTTACTATTTGACATATATCTTTTATATTTGTATGCATATTCATCTTGATAAGGGTTATTCAAATATACTCAATATTTTATTTATGGACCTTGACCTTCAAACTTATTTGCCATAACTCTGGACAAGTTTTAAAATAGATATTTCTTTGTCATTTTTCAATATTTTCTTTTTAAAAACTTTGTATACTGGTTTGTGTTCATATGAACCTGTGCAGGTGTGATTTTGGTCATGATCATTAGGCAGATGTAAAAGAGTATTTTTTAGCTCACCTGAGCACAAAGTGCTCATGGTGAGCTTTTGTGATCGCCCTTCGTCCGACGTCCGGCGTCGTCCGTCGTCAACAATTTGCTTTAAACGACATCTCCTCTGAAACCGCTGGACAGAATTTAATGAAACTTGGCAGGAATGTTCCTTGGGTGAGGCTCTACAAAAGTTGCTAAAATAAAGTTGATCCATGAAGAACTCTGGTTGCCATGGCTACAAGAAGAAAACTAATTTGAAAACTTTAAAAATCATCTCCTTCAAAACTACTGGCCAGATTTCAAAATAATTTGGTACAGATGTTCCTTGGGTCAACCTCTACCAAAGTTGCTAAAATTATTCCGATCCGTAAATAAACATGGCCGCCAGGGGCGGGGCTTATTTGCCTTATATGTATATAGAGAAACCTTTAAACAACATCTCCTCTGAAACCACTGGACAGAATTTGATTAAACTTGACAGGGATGATCCTTGGGTCAACCTTCACAAAAGTTGCTAAAATAAACTTGATCCATGTAGAACTCTGGTTGCCATGGCAACAAAAAGAAGAAAAAAAAATGAAAACTTTAAAATCATCTTCTTCAAAACTACAGGCCAGTAAAAAACATGGCCGCCAGGGGTGGGGCTTATTTGCCTTATATGTATATAGGGAAAACTTTAATCAACATTTCCTCTGAAACCACTGGACAGAATTTGATTAAACTTGGCAGGAATGATTCTTGGGTCAACCTTCACAAAAGTTCCTAAAATAAACTATATCCATATAAAACTCTAGTTGCCATGGCAACAAAAAGAAAAAAAAATGAAAACTTTAAAAATCATCTTCTTCAAAACTACTGGCCAGATTTTAAAATAAATTGGTACAGATGTTCCTTGGGTCAACCTCTACCAAAGTTGCTAAAATTATTCCGATCCATAAAAAAACATGGCCGCCAGGGGCGGGGCTTATTTGCCTTATATGTATATAGGAAAACTTTAATCAACTTTCTCTGAAACCACTGTGACAAATTTGATTAACTTGGCAGAATGTTCTTGGGTCAACCTTCACAAAAGTCCTAAATATAACTATATCCATAAAAACTCTGGTTGCCATGGCAACAAAGAAAAAAATATGAAACTTTAAAATCATCTTCTTCAAAATTATTGGCCAATTTTAAAATAAATTGGTACAGATGTTCTTGGTCAATATTATTCAGGTGAGGATTTGGCCATTGGCTGTTTTTTTTAATGTCTTTAAATTTTAAAGTTTCAATGGATTAGCAATTGTAATTTTCTATTTACATATTTTACTGTAGTGTTATGGCCAGAATAAACTAACACGAGACGGTGGTGACTGGCAATAGATTTATTCAGTCCCCAAGGTATCTGGCAAGGTCATGCTGGAGGTAGTCTCGAGGCTCTAACAAGATCTCTCTAGGTATCCCAAAAGATCTGCTTACCTAGACCCTTGACCGGTCAGCTTATATATTGGTTGGTTACCATCCAGCCAGACAGTAACCATATGTATTAAATAATAACAAATGTTTGTATTAACGACAGTCACAACAGAGACAGACGTTGCATAACTAATGCAACAGTCATGTTATAATCTCTAATTGTATCTATAATAGGTTAGTAGCGTCTAGCTAGAGTCCAATAACATTACATTACGTCTTAGTGTTGTATACATTCTATTCCATGCATGGGTCAAGGTCATCCTTCAAGGTCAAAGGTCAAATTTAAAGGGTATGATACTTCAACTTTGCATTAAAAGGCTTACAGTTTTAGTTGTGAATTTCAAGGTCAACTTTTTTAAATGTTTAACAAAAATATGTAACATTGGCAAAAACAGACGAGCTTTGGCACCTGCATGCGGTGCTCTTGTCTTTAATATTCCTTATGTGTTACATGATAGTGTCAGCATTTTCTTCAGATTTCAGATAATATATACTGTTCCTAACCAGTGAATAAATAATTGAATAAATAAGTTATATCTTCTTACTTTTAAATAAATAGATAACTTAATATAAAAAAAACTTAATCTTATAATTGTACTTATGTACATGAACAAAATCTTATTACATGTTTCTTCCTTAGCATATTGGCATCTTAAATTTGTGCTTTCTTAACTTTTAGGAAGTGTGTGTTTCGTTTGTTCATCACACCTGACA
>CM037782.1:34260654-34310654 GCA_021229015.1 Solen grandis | reverse complement strand
AGGTCACATGATCGTACACGTAAATTAACAAGAGCTTCTCTCGACTTGATCTTGACCTATATCAGAGTTGCGGATCTCTGTAACGTTATTAGGTCTTTTTGGTGAAATGGACGTCGTTTTAAGACTTAATACTGTCCCTGCGGCACATCAACAACAACATCGATCAGAACGCCAAAGAACTGATAGAGATTATGAAATATAATGCTATAAGATATTCTATCTTAATGAAAAATATTAAGCCATTGCGTTTTTGTATTTCTTTTTAAGTCTAAATAATGCTCTCATAAAATTCAAGCCACGTTGATGACTTTAAATTTTGGACTTTATAGCTGGGAAACCAATGCCGTAAAACGATTTTTTAGGAATGGCTGCACGCATTATATTGGCTCATGCTGATTGCATACTGATATAAAAGTGGGCTTCTCAATGTGAGTGTTAGACAAAGTTTTGTGTGGGCATCGTGTCTGGATATTTTGCATTACACTCTATTTCTGTACTATGCAATTTAATGAAAAATAGTAAATGCTTTCTATTTTAAACCATCAAAGGTTTATATATTTGAGAGTAATGAATGTCAACACATAGAACATACCATCTTAATCTTAAACACACAAGAAACGTTTCAAAACAATGATCCTCGTGTACTTTCTTGATGAAAGACTTGATAAAAACATGAATCATTTTCAATATTTTATCAGGACCCTCGTTCGATCATAAAAGAAATACAGCAGGCCTGTGATAATGAAATCAAGCTCGCAGTCTGACACTTGATACAGTAGGGCGAGGGATAATGGAATGATACTGGATACAGTGGGCTAGGGATAATGGAATTAAGCTCGCAGTCTGATACTGGATACAGTAGGGCGATGGGATACAGTGGGAGGGATAATGGAATTAAGCGCGTGATACTGTCAGTGGGCTAGGGATAATGGAATTAAGCTCGCAGTCTGATACTGGGATAAGGATATGGATTAAGCTCGATTGTACGGATACAGTGGAGGATATGGATTAAGCTCGCAGTCTGATACTGGGTTCAGTGGGCTAGGGATAATGGAATTAAGCTCGCAGTCTGATACTGGATACAGTGGGATAGGGATAATGGAATTTAGTTCTCAGTCTAATACTGGATACAGTGGGGACAGGGGCCTCTGTGGCCGAGAGGGTAAAGTCGCTGACTTTAACACTTTCTCGGCTCCTCACCGGGTGGGTTCGAATCCCAGCAGGATCATTCGGATTTTCATGTGAGGAAGCCTTCCGGCTGGCTTGCGGTAGGTCGGTGGTTCTTCGGTGCATTCGGAGGTCATTAGCTTGACGTCGCTATATGACCGAAATGCTGTCAAAGCGACGGTAAACTCAAATAGTCAAGTCAAGTCAGGCACATTTGGGATAATGAAATAAAACACGCAGGCTGATAATTGATACAGATGATCTGTGATACATTTTAGATAGTTCTGGTGCAGCATCACAATAAATCAGGAAATCGCCCCATTTGTTAAAATAGGTCACATGTTTAATGGTCATTTCTAATGGATTCGGAAACAAAATCATAGCGTACGACTTACGGTAATACATTTAAGAGCACCGGTCTCATTCACTAATAACCGGAAAATTGTAATTTCAGATGCAGGAATGCAAATTTTGGTAACGGTTTCGTAGACAAAAAAACGTATGTGTTGCAAGTTATTGATCGACATGAAATTCCTTTCTGACATATTATACAAAATTGATACAATTTACATAATCTGAGTTCAGCAATTTTGAACAGGAAAAAATGCAGTGTATAACCACATAGTCGTATCTTTCCCCCAATATTAATAGCCAGCAAAGTTTGATTTGAAGTTTCATTAAATCATATAATACATGTATTTGTATTTTATTACCTTTTTGCAAAAAAGAAATACTGTTTCGTTTGCGTTGTTTAATGTCCAACCGACATTATATCAGTCATTTTGTCTGCAAAAGACAAGGTGCTGACAATTCAACACCCAGTTATCTTAGCATGACAATGTGCCAAATAGCTCTGGAACTTATCTTATGAGCTGATCTATTATTTACAGGGCTGGTGTTCAGTTCCAAAAACAAAACAAATCAAAACAAAAACAACAACAACAAAAAACACACAAAAAAATCACACAAAAAAAACACGAAACACCTTTTTTTTTATCAAAGCTATGTCTGTTAGAGAGGTACATTCTCTTTCTTCTGTTCTTTATCTTTATCTATAGATATTCAAAAACATATAAACGATAAATAAGTAGTTTAGAGAGATATAAATCACACATTGTTTACAATCGCAAGATTTGAAATTATTCGTGTGATAAATATACAAGTGAGCGATTATTCATGATGAATATCTTTGAACGTTTCCTTTTTCCATTTCAGACACCTGAAAGGTAACAGTACAAACTTCAAAAAGCTACATACTGTTCATATACAAAATGTCCCTCACCGCGTGGGTTCGAATCCCGACAGGGTCATTTGGATTTTCATGTGAGGAAGTCTTTCAGCTGGCTTGCGGTAGGTCGGTGGTTATACCCGGATGCATCCGTGCATTCGGGGTCTTCCTCCACCTGAAATTAGCTGGACGTCGCTATATGACTGAAATACTGTCGAAGCGACGGTTAACTCAAATAGTCAAGTCATATACAAAATCGTTGACATTATATTTCGTTGATTTAGTATTGAAGACAATTTCGTGGGAAAATTTATTTGCGGATTCAGGTGACGTGAGGTCTATCAAATAATACGTATTCGCGGAGATTAATATTCGTAGATTTAACTTTCCACGCAAACCACAAAAAATAGACCTCAGCGAAAATTAAAGGCTATATAATATATAAATCATCTGTAGAAAAAATGAAAAATGCATGGACGATAACGACACATTCTTAAAAGTCATATCAGTTTCGTCAGATTTTGTTTATTACTTTTTCTCTTACTCAACGAGGTAAATAACGATGTGGTTATATCACGTGGTATGTGACGTCATTATAAGCTGTCGCAAGCAGCTCCTTTTGTTTCGATTCAGAGGAAAAAATTGCTGTTAGTATATTATTACTTTATCGATTCAAATGGCATAAAGCGCATACGAAGCGAATGTTGTTGTTGTTTTGTTGTTATTGTTTTTGCTTTCTCAAATGTTAAAAAATACTGTACATCTGTCAAATGAATCAATGCGGCTAATGTGTAGGGCACATTTTTTTCTCTTCAACACAGCATGATGTCATACACCACGTGGTATAGCCTCACTGTATAGTACACTAACTATAGACAACACCATCTAGAGTTTTTGATATCAGAGATATAATTCGACATAACTAGATCGTAAGTTGGCATAAAACATGAGAACGACGTCTGTATTGGTATATAATAAGGTAATTGACACCGCTCAACTAAACTGTCTTTGACAATACAGATTTTTTTTTCAATGTGGTTCTATTGAAACAACATATGGCGTCTTGATTTGTATCATTTTTGTTTGTTTTTTGTTTTTAGATGATGATGATACATGATATATTTAGGATTTATCTGTGTTAGTAAGATCATGTTTTCCTCAACACTTTGTTCACGTTCTAGTGGAGCCACGGGTGGAAATATATAATTTCTACGCCCACAAGTGTAAGATATTGAATTTTATCTAGCAAAAACAATTATGGTAATCGTTCAAACGGTTTTATATTTTCATATTTTCTTTCTAGCTTTGTCTTTGAAACTTCCCCAAAAGAATTTTTAACTAGATGAAATGACGTCATTTATTACAATTTCTAATTCCATTTAGTTAACGTGTCGTTACTTAAAAAAAATGTATACTATTCTCAAATAGGTATTGTATGGTTCCGCTACATTTCGGACCTTATGGCATTTCACGGAGATAACCAAGGTTTCCTAATGTTTCATTAAGGTACAGTGTTTATCTTGGTAGAGGATAAGTGATCCAAGACGTAGCGGAACAATTACATGGACTTTACCATGAAAACGCCATTTTTTCACAACTCGTATTGTCTTTTGAGATAAATACTGTCGATGTTGATGTACATTATGGAAGGAGAAATAATCATGCAAATACTTTGAACTACCTCTGTAAATAAATCTGTAACAAACAGATAAAATATTTTCACTGAACTTGCGATTTATGGCGGCCATCTTGGTACAGTGTTTATCTTGGTAGAGGATAAGTGATCCAAGACGTAGCGGAACAATTACATGGACTTTACCATAAAAACGCCATTTTTTTCACAACTCGTATTGTCTTTTGTGATGAAAGAAAATTATAACATAAAACCTGTACTAAACTGTTGTTAAAATATGCCTCATTACACTTCTAAATAACTTAAAATCGTTTGGGAAAAATATTTAGCATTTTTTAAAGGAGAAGCTGTTTTGGTTTAAAAACTCTTGAGTAAAAAGGATACGTACTTTTATCACATTGACAGTTATATACATGTGATTCTATATTATCAGACAACCTGTATTTAGCGGTCAGTTTTGATACTATCACACTAACATTTTGTTATGTGTTCACCTTCATTTAGCGGTCACCATTGTTAAACGGTAATTTCCTCTTGTTATCTTGACTGGCCGTTCAAAACAGGTTTGACTGTAATCTCATCACCTGGGGTGTATGATAGGACAATCTTTCAATGAAATCCTCTCGTGATTCATGTCTCCAAAATCATGGAAATAAAAAAAATGAAATTCGGTATGTAAGAGCACAAATTTTTATGAACCAGTCAGTCTATAATACAATTTGAATGGCTATATATATGACTCGCTATTTAATTGTTTGTTCGTGTGAAAGAAAATCCTATCAAACTTGATGTAAACTTCATTCTTTAAAAAAATATCAAAAAAGATCGACAATCTTCGATAATTCGATATATATACTCAAATTCCTAATTTTAGCAAAATAATCCATACAAAGGATAATTAACTAATTGATTAGAGGTTTACATGAGACAAAAAAAAAACGCACTATTCTAAGACATCTAGCCTCTTTATTTATGGTTCTGAGTATGATTTATGAAATAATTTGAAAAAGAACATATAGCCAGTGGTAAACTAAACCACAGACCAATTTGTTTAACAATTGATGTCCACTGAAACACAAAGCCTAGCGTTACTTAACATGCGTGGGATTTTTTCTGACCTTTCGAAGTGAGTACACAAAGTAATTATTCTTAGTGGAAGATATCTTAATGAAAGGGTATGAAAGCCCTCTGTATTTTTCGTAACTTTAATGACTTCCTTTAATGTCTAACTAGATGATGTTCAAGTGCTTCGTTACTTATTTCAAACATGAGAGTCTCTAAGATGAAGGATTTTTAGGGGCCACAGGAAAGTATGTATTGTCAGCAGGACTTCCTTATGAAAAAAAAGAAGACTTTACGCAAGCTTCTAAAACGTGATTTATGATAAAAGTAGGATTTTTTGAATTGCTACATGTGGTAGGAGAACTAAATATTGTTGTACAATTTAATATCAATCCAAACTGACAGATATAAATACAACTAGAAGTCGTTTGTTTAAGATACAAACGAAGCGGCTTTCCGTTTGCTTATTTCAAAGGTATTAAATATATAAGTTAATACAAAAAAAATGGAATAATGAGGCATAATCATGTATGATATAATGCGTAAATCATCATTATCTTAAATATATACTTACGATTATGTTCAAAAAGAAGCTTTAATCTTTTCTTCTTTTTTTTCATCTTCTTAAGAAGATATTGAGAAAGCATAAATTTGATAGCTTTACTATCATTCAGAAAAAAAAACAAAAAAACAACAACAAAAAAAACAGGAAAATTTTAAGATAACACTATCCTCAAGAACTGTTTTCTTACGTTATTCAATCGATTTTAATTTTTCTTTATTCTTTATTTAATATCTTTTTCTTTGTAAGCATATGACTTAACATGTATTCATTGCAATTTGATCCACAATTGAAATTGTAAAAAAGAAAAAGAAATACTTTAAAATCGATTACTTTCAACCTTTAAATTGATTGAGTTTTACATTAACAAAATAAGATGGAAACAAAGGCACAGATGTAAGCAAAATAATGAAAATAATTTCTTATTTCTATGTAATTAACGTTATAAAAGTCTTGGAACTTTCAACTATTCATTTGCTTTGTATATTTGCTTATTTTTACAGATTTAGAAAAAGAAACCGTTAAACATTTAGAAAACATAGAAAATAGATGGGAGATATACATGTATTTGTCATTTTCTTCAGGTTTGCAGAAAGCCGTGATAGCAAATGCAATAAGATATCCGTAAAGGTTTTCTGGCTCTACTATAATTATACTAATTCATCGTAACTGCGACTCATTTACTCAAAAACGTATCACAATTCACTATACAACGCAGGCATTCATTCCTGCAAAAGAACAATCGGATCTTGCTCAACCAACCCAATGACCACTTACATTTCTTTCTGCAAATTATTTGATTTCCATGAATTAGCCCTTTTACGAAAAACATGAATAAGTCATGTTTGATAACGTAATCACTTGAAATTTTCTGGACTTTTGCGCATGTTAAGTAAGGTACGGCATTATTACTTATTTAAAGTTAATATAAACAATCTTTTGATCTTTTTGATATATTTTGCTTACACATCAATGTTGTCATAAACAAGTTACACAGCATAAATTCTTTAAGTTATGCTTAAGATTGGCATCAATACTCATGACGCTGGATCGCGAATACGTATTGAAATGAATGATTTTTATATTTTATCGACGTCAAAATCAAGTGACTAAAGAAAAATATCTTTTTTGCAAGGACATGTTCAGCTAACGTTCTATAAATCAAGAAAATAAGTATCTTCAAGAATGCGAACTGGTTTGTTTTCACATTTTCAAGTAGGCATTCCATCAAACATGAATAACTGCCATGTTTGATGACGTAATCACTTGAAATTTTCAAGACCTTATGAACGTACTAAGTTTTGATATTTTTGAAAAGTTAATGTTCATTGGTCTAATTGGCGATTTTATATGATTTTTCAAAATAATTCTTGCTTAAGTATGCATGACGTCATAATCACGTGACAAAACAAACATTTCTTGCTGTATGCATCACTTCAATTTTAACTCTATCAATTCTGAAGATATAATTAAGATTGACTTAAATTCATGGTACCAGAGCGAAATATATCTTTAAAAAGAATTGTTTTGTCTTTTTGATGACGTCATAACCACGTGACTAAAGAAAAAATCATTCAGAAAATAGAATGTAAACTTCTATGCCGATAGGCTGTCCAATTTTCATGCTTGTAACGCATCAGGGGGCTTTGTAACATTTAAATTAATTTTTGACTAAAGTTCGAAACTCGGTATTGCCATGAAATCTTAATCTTTTCGAATTTGGAAATTTAAATGCCAAGGTGCACATCTACATCCTAAAATACATCTTTTGTAAAAATATCAAGATAATCGGACCAATAATTAAGGCTCTAGAGCGCGAACAAACTTTTGAAGCTGACGTCAAATCTGACGTCATATGACGCCAATGAAAATTGAAAATGATTGAATTTATAAAAAGATACTTTTTTATCGCTGCAATTTCAATTTCATTAAAATTGACTCAAAATGTATGATGCCAGAGCGAGAGAAATCTTTGAAAAAATAGGATTTTGTCCATTAAATGACGTCATAACCACGTGACTTAAAAGGAAATCTTTCAGAGAAAAGAAAGTAGACCTCTGGGCCAATAAGCTGTCCAATTTTCATGCTTCTATCTCATCAGTAGCCTTTGTAACATTAAATAATAGTTTTAGGACCAAAGTTCGAAACTCGGTTTTGCCATAAATTCTTAAATTTTTCGAATTTAAAAATTTGAAAGATAAGGTGCACATCTACATCATAACTTACATCTTCTGTGAAAATATCAAGATAGTCAAATTGACGTCAATTTTAAAATTAAAAAATATTAAAATTAAAAAATTTATAAGTTTTTGTCGAGGCAATTTAATTTTCATGTTGCTTAGACACTGACAACATACCGAAATTAACTCTTAGATTTGGTTGGAAAAAAAGGAATAATAATAATAATAACTAGAAGTCGTTTGTTTAAGATACAAACGAAGCGGCTTTCCGTTTGCTTATTTCAAAGGTATTAAATTTATAAGTTAATACAAAAAAAATAATGGAATAATGATGCATAATAATGTACGATTTAATACGTAAATCATCATTATCTTAAATACATACTTACGATTATGTTCAAAAATAAGCTTTAAATCTTTTTTTTTTTTCTTCTTCTTCTTAAGAAGATATTGAGAAAGCATAAATATGGATCTTATTTGATTATGCACCCGTTTTCTATCATTCAGAAAAAAAAAAAAAAAGGAACATTTTAAGATAATAATATCCTCAAGATTTTTTTTTTCTTACGTTATTCAATCGATTTTTTTTATTCTTTATTTAATATCTTTTTCTTTGTAAGCATATGGCTTAACATGTATTCATTACAATTTGATCCACAATTGAAATTGTAAAAAAGAAAAAAAATACTTTAAAATCGATTACTTTCAACCTTTAAATTGATTGAGTTTTACATTTGCAAAATTAGAGGGAAACAAAGGCAGAGGTGTAAGCAAAATAATGAAAATAATTTCTTATTTCTATGTAATTAACGATATAAAAGTCTTGAAACTTTCAACTATTCTTTTGCTTTTATATTTGCTTATTTTTAAAGATTTAGAAAAAGAAACCGTTAAACATTTAGAAAATATAAAAATCGATAGGAAGATATACATGTAATTGTCATTTTCTTCAGGTTGTCAGAAAGCCGTGATAGCAAATGCAATAAGATTTCCGTAAAGGTTTTCTGGCTCTAGTATAATTATACTAATTCATCGTAAATGCGACTCATTTACTCAAAAACGTATCACAATTCACTATTCAACGCAGGCATTCATTCCTGCAAAAGAACAATCGGATCTTGCTCAACCAACCCAATGACCACTTACATGTCTTTCTGCAAATTAATAGATTTCCATGAATAAGCCCTTATACGAAATACATGAATAAGTCATGTTTGAAAACGTAATCACTTGAAATTTTCTGGACTTTTCGCGCATGTTAAGGTACGGCATTATTACTGATTTAAAGTTAATATATACAATCTTTTGATCTTTTTAATATATTTTGCTTACAAATCAATGTTGTCATAAACAAGTTACACAACATAAATTCTATAAAGTATGCTTAAGATTGGCATCAATGCTCATGACGCTGGAGCGCGAATACGTATTGAAATGAATATTTTTTATATTTTGACGACGTCAAAATCAAGTGACTAAAGAAAAATATCTTTTTTGCAAGGACATGTTCAGCTAACGTTCTATTAATCAAGAAAAAAAGGTATCTTCGAGAATGCGAACAGGTTTGTTTTCACATTTTCAAGAAGGCATTCCATCAAACATGAATAACTGCCATGTTTGATGACGTAATCACTTGAAATTTTCAAGACCTTATGAACGTACTAAGTTTCTACATTTTTGAAAAGTTTAAGTTCATTGGTCTAATTTGCGATTTTATATAACTTTTCAAAATAATTATTGTTTAAGTATGCATGACGTCATAATCACGTGACAAAACAAACATTTCTTGCAGTATGCATCACTTCAATTTTAACTCTATCAATTCTGAAGATATAATTAAGATTGACTTTAAATTCATGATATCGGAGCGAAAGAAATCTTTAAAGAGACATGTTTTTTTGTCTTTTTGATGACGTCATAACCACATGACTAAAGAGAAATTCATTCAGAAAATAGAACGTAAACTTCTATGCCGATAAGCTGTCCAATTTTCATGCTTGTAACGCATCAGGGGGCTTTGTAACATTTAACTTTAATTTTTGACCAAAGTTCGAAACTCGGTATTGCCATAAAATCTTAATCTTTTCGAATTTGGCAATTTGAATGCCAAGGTGGACATCTACATCCTAAAATACATCTTTTGTAAAATATCAAGATAATCGGACCTATATTGAAGGCTGTAGAGCGCGAACAAACTTTTGAAGCTGACGTCAAATCTGACGTCATATGACGCCAATGAAAATTGAAAATGATTGAATGTATAAAAAGATACTTTTTTATCGCTGCAATTTCAATTTCATTAAAATTGACTCAAAATGTATGATGCCAGAGCGAGAGAAATCTTTGAAAAAATAGGATTTTGTCCATTAAATGACGTCATAACCACGTGACTTAAAAAGAAATCTTTCAGAGAAAAGAAAGTAGACCTCTGGGCCAATAAGCTGTCCAATTTTCATGCTTCTATCTCATCAGTAGCCTCTGTAACATTAAATAATAGTTTTAGGACCAAAGTTCGAAACTCGGTTTTGCCATAAATTCTTAAATTTTTCGAATTTAAAAATTTGAAAGATAAGGTGCACATCTACATCATAACATACATCTTCTGTGAAAATATCAAGATAAAATATCAAAAAATAGAGGCTCTAGAGCGCGAACAAACTTTTGAAGCTGACGTCAAGTCTGACGTCAATTGACGTCATTGAAAATTAAAAATTATTGAATTTAAAAATTTATAAGTTTTTGTCGAGGCAATTTAATTTTCATGTTGCTTAGACACTGACAACTTACCGAAATTAACTCTTAGATTTGGTTGGAAAAAAAGGAATAATAATAATAATAATAATAACTAGAAGTCGTTTGTTTAAGATACAAACGAAGCGGCTTTCCGTTTGCTTATTTCAAAGGTGTTGAATATATAAGTTAAAACAAAGAAATGGAATAATGTTGGCTAATAATGTTTAATTCAATACGTAAATCATCAATTATCACAAATATATACTTATGTTCAAAATTAAGCTTTATTTTTTATTATTTTTTTCATTTTCATCTTCTTAGGAAGATATTGAGAAAGCATATATATGGACCTTATTTGATTACGCAACAGTTTACTATCATGCAGAAAAAAATACTAATACAATCCTCAAGCTTTTTTTCTTACGTTAGTCAATCAATTTTAAAAGTTTTTTTTATTCTTTATTTAATTTTTTTTTTCTTCGTAAGCATATTACTTAACAAATATTCATTGCAATTTGACCCACAATTGAAATTTTAAAAAAGAAAAAAAAATACTTTGAAATCCATGACTTTCAACCTTTAAATTGATTGAGTTTTACATTTGCAAAATTAGATAGAAACAAAGGCAGAGGTGTTAGCAAAATTATGAAAGTACTTTCTTATTTCTATGTAATTAACGTTATTAACGTCTTGAAACTTTCAACTATTCATTTGCTTTATATATTTGCTTATTTTTACAGATTTAGAAAAAGAAACCGTTAAACATTTAGAAAACATAAAAAATCAATAGGTAGAATTACATGTATTTGTCATTTTCTTAAGGTTTGCAGAAAGCCGTCAAAGCAAATGCAATAAGTTATCCATATAGGTTTTCTGGCTCTAGTATAATTATACTAATTCAACGTAAATGCAACTCTTTTAGAAAAAAATGTACCACAATTCACTATTCAACGCAGGCACTCTTTCCTGCAAAAGAACAATCGGATCTTGCTCAACCAACCCAATGACCGCTTTCATTTCTTTCTTCAAATTAATATATTTTCATGAATTAGCCCTATAAAGAAAAACATGAATAGGTCATGTTTGATAACGTACTCACTTGAAATTTTTATGCGCATGTCAAGGCACGGCAATATTACTTATTTAAAGTTAATATATCCAATCTTATGGTTTCTTTTAAATGTATTTTGCTTACAAATCAATGTTGTCATAAACAAGTGACACAACATAAATTCCTTAAGGTATGCTTTAGATTGCCACAATACTCATGACGCTGAAGCGCGAATACGTATTTAAATGAATGATTTTAATATTTCAACCACGGCAAAATCAAGCGACTAAAGAAAAGTATCTGTTTTGGAAGGACATAATTAGCTAACATTCTATTAATCCAGAAAAAAATATATTCGAGAATGTGAACAGGTTTGTTTTCACATTTTCAAGTAAGCGTTCCATCAAACATGAATATCTGCCATGTTTGATGACGTAATAACTTTAAATTTTCAAACCCTTATGAACGTACTAATTTTCGACATTTTTGACAAGTTTAAGTTCATTGATCTAATTGGCGATTTTATATGAATTTTTAAAATAATTCTTGCTTTAGTATTCATGACGTCATAACCATGTGACAAATCAAACATTTCTTGCAGTATGCATCACTTCAATTTTAACTCTATCAATTCTCAAGATTTCAATTAAGACTGATTCAAAATTCATGATACCAGAGCAAGAGAAATGTTAAAAAATGCCTTTTTGTCTTTTTAATGACGTCATAACCACGTGACGTAAAAGAAAATCATTCAGAAAAAAGAATGTAAACCTCTATGCCGATATGCTATCCAATGTTCATGCTTCTAACGCATCAGGGGGCTTAATAACATTAAAATGTAATTTAAGGACCAAAGTTCGAATCTCAGTTTTGCCATGAAATCTTTATATTTTCGAATTTGGAAATTTGAATGCCACGGTGCAAATCTACATCCTAAAATACATCTTCTGTGAAAATATCAATATATTCGGACCGAAATTGAAGGCTCTAGAGCGCGAATAAAATTTTGAAGGTGACGTCAAATCTGACGTCATTTGACGTCATTGAAAATTAAAAATAAATGAATTTATAAATTTAAAGATTTTAATCGCTGCAATACAATTTTCAAAAAGATTAAATTTTTGTCGTTTTTATGACGTCATAATCACGTGACTTAAGAAAAAATCCTTTAAGAAATAGAAAGAAGACCTCTAGGCCGATATGCTGTCCAATTTTCATGCTTCTAACGCATCAGGGGGCTTTGTAACATTAAAATGTAATTTTAGGACATAAGTTCGAATCTTGGTTTTGCCATGGTATCTTTATATTTTCGAATTTGGAAATTTGAATGCCACGGTGCAAATCTACATCCTAAAATACATCATCTGTGAAAATATCATAAAAATCGGACCAGAATTGAAGCCTTTAGAGCGCGAACAAACTTTTAAAGCTGACGTCAAATCTGACGTCATTTGACGTCATTAAAAATTAAAAATAAATAAATTTATAAATGTAAACTTTTTAATCACTGCAATACAATTTTTAAAAAGATTGAGTGAAATGTCATGATATAAGAGCGAAATAAATTTTTTAAAAAGTTGCTTTTTGTGGTTTTTATGACGTCATAATCACGTGACTTAAGAAAAAATCCTTTCAGAAATAGAAAGAAGACCTCTATGCCGATATGCTGTCCAATTTTCATTCTTCTAACGCATTAGGTTCCCTTGTAACATTAAAAATTAAATTCAGGACCTAAGTTCGAATCTTGGTTTTGCCATAAAATCTCAATTTTTTCTAATTTTGAAATTTGAATGCCAGGGTGCACATCTACCTTCTAAAATACATCTACTGTGAAAATATCAAGAAAATCAAACCAGAATTGAAGGCTCCAGAGCGCGAACAAACTTTTGAAGCTGACGTCAAATCTGACGTCAATTGACGTCATTGAAAATTGAAAACACTTGATTTTAAAAATTTATACTTTTTTGTCGAAGCATTTTAATTTTCATGTTGCTTGACCATTGGCAACATATATAAATTAACTCTTGAATTAGGTTGGAAGAAGAAGAATAATAATAATAATAAGAAGAAAAATAAACATAACAAACCCTATACGTTTTCCGCAAGTTTGCGGAAAGCCGTAATAACTAGATGTCATTCGTTTAAACGAATGATAGGACTTTCTGCAACATCTGCTTTATATAGTATATATAGAAGATGACATAATAGATAATCTGTCCAAATTGCAACTTTCTATCTCCTCTATTTCTATATAAAATAGCACAAATAGAACACATTCTGTGAATTTTAATAAAAGTCCGCCCATATCTTGCACATGTAGTTTACATACAACATTTATACTATGTCATATGACATGAAAGAAAAATGAAACAGTGTTCAAATGTAAGTTTCTAACTTTCATCACACATAGAATTTCATCACTCCAGCTCAGTTGTAACCTTGTTTAATTTTAGCCTCAGTAGGAAGAAGTATTGAATATGTGTATAGTGCTATATCCTTTCGACACCTGTAACGTAGTTAAACGTATTTAGCGATTTTGGCGTGTTTGGGCTTCCGTAGTTTTGCCATAAATTCCTGGAATTTCGAACTATGGTGATATTTTGAAAGGTAACATCCCAGCCTACAAACTGATGCAATATGAATATCGTTAGCATAACAATGCAGTTTTTAGATGGTCTAAAATGTGGGGCTGCGTGTGAATTTTTCAAGGCTTGCAAACTGCTCGCTAGCTACATAGTGTTGCAAATACGGATTTTTGTCTTGTGCCGTTGTACATGTATTAACTTCAATGCTTATTTTGGAAACAGTCAACATTCGACAAAAAACAACAACAACAACAAAAAAAAGAACAAAATCAAGATATAGCCCATCAATTGCAATTTGATATTTTTTTTTTTTTTTTTTTTTTTTTTTTAAGTCGTTGCGCAAGTATTTTAGCCTGGTGACCCCTGCGCGTGACCTTTTCCATATTTTTATGATGCATGATTATGAAATATCTTATTTTCCATGTAACTTTCTTATATGAAGTCCAATTTCAATAAACTTGGTACCGTTAGAAAGCTCTTAAAACATGCTACATTTTATACGCATAATGTATAAGCTTATCTTCAGTCGTTTCTGAGATATTGACTGTTAAACCTCAAGAAAACAGCATATTATCAGCAAAATTAGCTTCATTTCGTTTAGTTTTTTTGCTTATAAATTGGTATTGCGTAAACCAATTTTAATAAACTAAATATCTTTGGAAACGTCAATTATTCAGCTATAATTCTTATTCATGCATATATTTACAAAAATCGATATTTATTGAGATATGGCTACATATATGCAGTAGGGGTGAAATCAAAATTTCCTCACGTGCCTAATAAGCCATAAAAATTTCATCGTCCTAGGACTATTGCAACATATTAAAATAAGCGTTTAGTTAGGAAGAAGAAAAGAATAATAGTAAGAAACAAATGACGTCACGTGACGTCATATGGCGTTTATTTTCACATAATTGTTAAGACACCCAGAGACCTACTAACTGACAAAATTTCAACTTTCTGTCTCAAATAGGACAGTTTTTATAAGCATTTAAAAATTGACGACCTTGGTTCGAATCTTGAATTCGCTATAGAACCATGGACTTTTCGAAATTTGAAAAACGGACACCGGTATACACAATAAGAACTTAATATACACATTCTGTGAAAATTTGATAAAAATCGGCCCATTAATAATGGCTCTGGACCGTGTACAATCTTTCTTAGTCAATTTCAAATGTGACGTCATATGACGTCATAGACTTCTGAAAATCATTGAAATCGAAATTTCAGAATCCGAAACATGCGGCATTAAATTTTCATTGCCCTTCGAAAATTTCAATATATAGAAATAATCTTGTTAGAATTAGAAATTCATTATCATATAATGACGTCACGTAACGTCATATGACATTTATTTTATCAAAATGTTTAAGACTCCCAGAGACCTATATACTGACCAAATATCATCTTTCTATCTCAAATAGGACCGATTTTATAAGAATTTGAAAATTTACGACCTTGGTTCGAATCTTGGAATCGCTATAGAACCTTGGACTCTTCGAATTTTGAAAAACGGACACCGGGATGCACAACTAGAACTTAATATACACATTCTGTGAAAATTTGATGAAAATCGGTTCATTAATAATGGCTCTGGACCGCGTACAAACGTGTGTAGCTTATTTCAAGTGTGACGTCATATGACGTCATAGAGATATGAAAATCATAGAAATCAAAATAACATTTCTTGGAGAATATGACATCAAAATTTCATTGTCCTTGGACCATATTAACATATATAATTATGTGTTTAAAAATTAGAAATTTGATGACGTCATATGACGTCACAAGACGTCCATTTTCACAAAATATTTAAATCTATCGGAGATCTATGTACTGACAAAATATCAACCTTCTGTCTCATTTAGGGACGATTTTATGAGCATTTGTCAATTTGACGTCCTTGGTTTGAATCTTGCATTCGCCATAGAACCTTGTGCTTTTCGAATTTTGAAAAACGGACAACGAGATGCACAACTAGAACTTAATATACACATTCTGTGAAAATTTGATAAAAATCGGTTCATTAATTATCGCTCTGGACCGCGTACAAACTTTTGTAGCAAATTGCCAAGTGTGACGTCATATGACGTCATAGGCATATGAAAATTATAGAATTTTTTAATTACGCATATGAATAATATGCCATCGAAATTTAATTCTCCTAGGACGATTGCAACATATGAAAATCCGTGAGGAAGAAAAGAATAATAATAATAATAATAACTAGATTTCATTCGTTGATACGAATGATAGGACTTTCTGCTAAAATTGGAAAATATTAAGATTTATTCCGTTAGAAAGACTATATATTAAATTCTCTACCTTTTACTTATTATTATTTTTTTTTTCGTATGGACTTCTTTTAGCTTTGACGTCACATGACGTCACAGGGTGCTGAAAATTCTTTTGTTCAAAAGCGCATACTTTACTGTCGTAACTCTGAAATTTTCATTATTCTGAACAACTGGCATCAGGTCAAAATCATTGCCTTAAAATGAAAATTAAGAAGTATGCTTATGACGTCACATGACGTCATATGACGTCAAGACTCAAAATATATGTAGAAATTCTGCAGAACTGAAAACTGTGCTAGTTTCAACTTTCTATCTCATCCTGAAGCTCTTTAATCCTAAAATGAAATTTTCGGTCCTATGTTCGAATCTTATTTAAGCCACAGAACTTTGGTCTTTCGGAATTTCGGTTAGCTGACAAGATATGCACACCTTAGTTTAGACAAGTACCATCTGTGAACATTTGAAGAAAATCCGACCATAAATGACGGCTGTAGAGCGCGAACACCATTTTTCACTATTTTTAGCTGTGACGTCATGTGACGTCATAGGGTGCTGAAGAAGTTTTTTTTCAAAAGCGCATACATTACTGTCATAACTCTGAAATTTTCATTATTCTGAACAACTGGCATCATGTCAAAATTATTGCCCTAAAATGAAAATTAAGAAGTATGCCTATGACGTCACATGACGTCATATGACGTCACGACTCAAAATATATGTAGAAATTCTGCAGATCTGCAAACTGTGTAAGTTTCAACTTTCTATCTCATCCTGAAGCTCTTTAAATCATAAAATGAAATTTTCGGTCCTATGTTCGAATCTTATTTAAGCTACAGAACTTCGGTCTTTCGGAATTTTGGTTAGCTGACAGGATATACACACCTTTGATTCAAGATGTACCATCTGTGAAAATTTGAAGAAAATCCGACCATAAATGACGGCTGTAGAGCGCGAACACCATTTTTCACTATTTTTAGCTGTGACGTCATATGGCGTCATAGGGTACTGAAGATGCTTTTGTTAAAAAGCGAATACTTTACTCTCGTGACTCTGAAATTTTCATTATTCTGAACAATTGGCATCATGTCGAAATCATTGCCCTAAAATGAAAATTAAGAAGTATGCCTATGACGTCACATGACGTCATATGACGTCACGACTCAAAATATTTGTAGAAATTCTGCAAAACTGGAAACTGTGTAAGTTTCAACTTTCTATCTCATCCTGAAGCTCTTTAATCCTAAAATGAAATTTTCGGTCCTATGTTCGAATCTTATTTAAGCCACAGAACATCGGCCTTTCGGAATTTCGGTTAGCTGACAAACTATTCACACCTTTGTTTCAAGATGTACCATCTGTGAAAATTTGAAGAAAATCCGACTAAAAATGACGGCTGTAGAGCGCAAACACCATTTTTCACTATTTTTAGCTGTATCGTCATGTGACGTCATAGGCTGCTGACAATCATTGAAAACAAAATTTCCTCACATCACTAATAACCCATAAAAATTTCATGGTCCTAGGACTATTGCAACATATTATAATAAGCGTTTAGTTAGGAAGAAGAAAAGAATAATAATGATAAAAAATGACGTCACGTGACGTCATATGACGTTTATTTTCACATAATTGTTAGACACCCAGAGACCTACTAACTGACAAAATTTCAACTTTCTATCTCAAATAGGACAGTTTTTATAAGCATTTAAAAATTGACGTCCTTGGTTCAATAAATTGTAAAACAAATCAACTATCTTCTAACCGTGTACAAACTTTCGTAGTCAATTTCAAATGTGACGTCATTCATAGGCTTCTGAAAATATTGAAATCGAAATTTCATATCTGAATCATTTGTCATTAAATTTTCAATTTCAACAATAGAAATACTCTTATTAATATTAGAAATACATTATCATATAATGACCAAGTGACGTCATGTGACGTTTATTTTCTCAAAATGTTTAAGACTCCCAGAGGCCTATACACTGACCCAATATCACTTTTCTATCTCAAATAAATCCGATTTTATAAGCATTTAAAAATTTACGACCTTGGTTCGAATCTTGAATTCGCTATAGAACCATGGACTTTTCGAATTTTGAAAAACGGACACCGAGATGCACAACTAGAACTTAATATACACAATCTGTGAAAATTTGATGAAAATCGGTTCATAAACAATGGCTGTAGACCGCGTACAAACTTTTGTTGCATATTTCAAGTGTGACGTCATATGACGTCATAGGCATATGAAGATTATAGAAATCAAAAATTCAGCCTTTGAAGCATGTGTCATTAAATTTTCATTGCCCTTCGACAATTTCAACATATAGAAATATTCTTGTTAATATTAGAAATACATTATCATATAATGACGTCACGTGACGTCATATGACATTTATTTTAAAAATTCCTTGGTTAATCTTGGATTTTTATAACTATGACTATGAATTTTGACAAACGGACACAGGGATGCACAACTAGAACCTAACATACACATTCTGTGAAATTTTGATGAAAGTCGGTCCAGAAATAATGGCTGTAGACCGCGTACAAACTTTTTCACCTGACGTCACATCTGACGTAATATGACGTCGTATGAATATAAAATTCATTGCATCTGAAAGCTCATGGTTTGAAATATAAGCCATAAAATTTTCATTGTTCTGAATCAGTGGCAACACCTCGAAATTAACACAAATATAAGAGGAAGAAAAAAAGAATAAGAAGAAGAAGAATAATAAAAAAACAGTACAAACCCAATATGACTTTCTGCCTGTAGGCAGAAAGTCCTAATAAACATAACAAACCCAATAGGACTTTCTGCTTTAGGCAGAAAGTCCTAATAAGAATAAACATAACAAACCCTATACGTTTTCCGCAGGTTGCGGAAAGCCGTAATAAAATGATTTTGTGTTAACTGATTGGCAACTATTTGTTTGGCAGATCAAATGATCGGCAGCGATGACAATCAAAACAAAACGAGTATTAATACCTAGATCTGAATTTGTGGGATAAACATTCAACCAAAACAGGTTTTAATAAAAAAAAAAAAAAGAGAATAGAAATTGAACTTTTCAAAGGAAATTAAATACTTCAACAAGACATGTATCGTGCTTCTTTCGGTTACTGCATTCATTTGGAAAGTCATAAATTATTCAATAGAAATAGCAGTTCTAGAGGTGTCAAATAAGGAATTTGCGATAAGAATTGCCAATGTAATGAATGAACATTTATCTAACTGCTTAAATATTTATGAATGTAACATTTATTTAAGATCCGGGAATAACGTGTATTTAACTGTTTAACTAAATTCCAATCAAATTATGTAAAATGTTGAGGCTTTGTTGCAATAGATTATATTCCATAGCATTCGATAAGAGGACACTGTGACTGAGTGGATAAAGTTGTTTTACTTTCTATCAGTGCATCACAGATGTGGGTTTGATTTTCGGTAAAGCTTCATATATACTCAACAAAATTTATAAGTACTCTCCGATTAGAGCAGTGTGGATTCCCAGTGTCAGAAATATTTTTTTTTTCGGTTTTCATTTCAGGAACTGTCCGCGGAAGTTGGTTTCACATGCTCAGACATATTCAACAGAGATATGATCCGGTCCGAAATAACGATTTTTCTTGTGACAAAAAAAAATACAGATGTTCGAATTTGAACAGATATCACCGAGACGTTAACATTTTGCAGACAGGCGCCAAAAAGTATTACTTATAAAAGAGATCTGATGTGCGTATTTGGATTCATCGGCAATATATAAAAGAGAAATATATTTATAAATGATATGAGCAATTTTACATATCTCACGTTATCTCGCGGTCACATGATCATACACATAACTTAACGAGAGCTTCTCTTTACTTACTCTTTACCTATATCAGAGTTAAGAATATCTAATATCATGTCTTTGGCATAGCGTATTATACATCAAAATCATTTAAGCAGACGACAGATTGAGCCAATTTATTTCTATTATAAAATGGGCATATTTTTTTTTGAAAATAGATTTTTCGAGAATGTTTGAAATTGGAGTACTTACAAGTTTTGTTAAGTATATTTTACATGAAAGAAAGACATGACGTTCTGTAGGACAGTTTTACCTGTGCGCTCTTCGCACCCGGGGTCATGCTCTACCTGTATTATGTTGGTCATTTTGGAGAAAATGTCTACTTGAGACATAATATTGCTGCAATACTGCAGTATCAAAACCGTTAATATGTAGCATGATACCACACTCAGTCATATAGTCCTGACACCAGGCAAACCAGTCCTGGAACTACCCAGGATATATTCTGAACTCCAAGCAGGGTGCTTCTAGTACCATTTGTAATTTACAACGTTTCTATGTCGAGAATCGAACCCACGACCTCCCGCTCTCGAGGCAGACGCTCTAACCTATCGACTACCGTCGATGAATAATTGTCCCAGCGACTGTATGGTATCTTATCTCAGAGCTGTCCATAAAATAAACATATCACATCTTTATCTTTAAATAATACTATATATGACCCTTTTAAAAAAAATTTCGGTTGCATCTCCTTATTGTTAAGCATCGTTACCTTATCTTTTTTTTCTAGAGTGATTATCGACGAATTTTATATATGATTTTTCTCTCGAAAAGTAGTGCAATTAATTTCTTTACATTCTTTGCATCCATATGTCACTATAATACACACAATTGCAGTCCTGTGGTGGAGAAATAATTGAGACCATAAATAACCAGGTTTATATGACTACATGTCATTTCCACTAGGCACGTCTTGAATATTCCTTCTATATTTAGCAGAGTATACTAAAAATATCGAACAATCCTCTAAGGATGTTGTTTTTATTTGTATATCATTCAGGTTTACTTAGGTCATTCCAAGTAGCCTATTGTCTTAAAGGATATCTTCCCATTAAAAGACATAGCTTTTTCAAACGAATCTTCTTACAAATGTGCCTGTAGTGGCTTTTTCTCAATTGTGTTTGTTTGTTTTTCACCGTTCAACCTAGGACATGGTAGGGTTATTATTGATTTAACCTTTTAAATAGTCAACACAGTCATATTCTTGAGTAATTACTTTAGAGGGATCACTGTCAAAAGAATGACGGAAAGCCTTTGACTTTGAAATATCTTAACTTGCCAAAAATATCAAACCACTGATATCTGGCTCGACTGGTTTTCAAAGAAAAAAATTGATGTATTGTTATCGCTCTGTAGTCGTAAACACACACACACACACACACACACACACACACTTTAACCTTGCCTGTAACTTTTAATCTATAAACCGCCTGTCTGTTTGTTTGTTTGTTGGGTTTAACGTCCCACCGACATTATTTCAGAAACCGTCTGTCATCAAAATAAATAAACTTGTTCAATATCACAAAGGTTAATTTCCCATCAAGGGTCCTAACTCTTAGACGCATTATGACCAAATTTATCTCCTTTTAAAAGAATACAGTGAAAAAAAATAGCATTGGCCATAACTGCTAATCTATTAAACCTTCTGTCATCAAACTAATTTAAAACATATTACAACGGTCCATTCAAGGGGCATTACTTTTAGGCCCATTATGACCGAATTTATCTCCCTTTAAAAATATACTGTAAAACACTTAAAAAGGCGTTTTTTCTGTTGTTGTTTTGTTTTGTCTATCTATCATTCATTTTTATCTTTTTCCTATGACAAAAACAGACGAGCACTGGCATCCGCATGCGGTGCTCTTGTGTTATCTATTTGATGCTATCACGAAATTCCTGCCACTTTTAAGCTGAGAAAGAGATGCCATTCTATAATTTTCTTGCGAAGGCTGCACGCATTATGGCGGTACAGTCTGATTGTTTACTGTTATCAAAGTGGGTATCTCCATAGGTTCCGTGTAAGCACGCTTTCTAGAAAAATATATTTTACATTATATTTAATATTTTCAATAATCATGCAGATTTCTATCTATGTTTTATGTTTATTAGAATCACGCAGATTTCTATCAGAAGCAGATGCTTTCTTAAGAGTCATGCAGTACTTTGCAGAAACAAATGCTCTCATCAGAATTATGCAATTGAAAAAATGCAAGTGCTTCATGTATTTAAAATAGAAAAGTTTTCTCCAAAAGCATGCAGTTTTCTTGTAATACATTATGCTCTCTTCAAACTCATGCGGTTTCGTAAAGAAACAAAAAGAAGTACTTCATATTTAAACCATAAAGAGATAATATATTTTGAGTCATGTCAGATCACGGAATATATCATGTATGTGTTTAACTCATTTAGAACATTTAAAACCAAAAGCCTGCAGGAGAGGAAAAGGATTGACGTGGTAAGATGGCCATTTTGAATTTATGATACATTTTCCTTTTGTCCTTCAGTCATACAATAGATAGAATCCAACTTTGTGGGTGGTATGGTTTTAAACTGGACACTGCAGTTCTGGGTAATTTTTCAATATAGGTCTGTTCACTTGACTCTTCCATGATGCCAATAAAACGTCTGCTACGCTACCAACTGTACTGTGCAAATTACAAAACGTCTCATAAGTTCAAATACGTTATTAGTCCTATCTTATGGATTTCTAAAAGTGTAACTAAATGTATATGACTTATAGTAAATACATTCCGGAACACCCAATTATACAATATTCGAACAATATGCGATTTATATACAGAATTTGCACATTTTGGTAACGTTTTTGTGCAAAATCTAAAATCCGTCTTTCGGAAAATACGAAGTATTTGATTAAGCTACCGGTCTGTGAAAATTGAAACTCCATTCTTCACATATGCGACAAAATGAATCTAGGAAAACATGGTCCTATATAGTGCGATATTTGAAGCAAGTTGTCTGACATAATGATGAAAAGGGGGCCTCCGTGGCCGAGAGGGTAAAGTCGCTGGCTTTAACACTTACTCAGCCCCTCACCGCGTGGGTTCAAATCCCGGCAAGGTCATTCGGATTTTCATGTGAGGTGGTTCTACCCGGATGCCTCCGTGCATTCGGGGTCTTCCTCCACTTGTAATTAGCTGGACGTCCCGAGAGAGTGACGTATCAAGCATATTCAGTTTTTACAATTCTAATCCAATTCATTTATTCGATGTTTTAAATTTGTAGGATTAAGAAAATTTAACAGTCGACTGATGGTACCGGCTAACAGCATTGTCGTTGATTTAATATCTAAAACCAATTTAAGCGGTTAGAAATTACATGTATGAAGAACTCAGTCTATCGAATATGATATATTTATATATTTATAATTTATAAAGAAAATAGCATTTGACATTTGAGGACAATACTTTTATTTCAAGGTCATTATTTTCTACACAACAATATCGTATGCAGAAAAGAAATACCATAAATTATGAAAATAAAATGCATGGATGGTAATCATAAAATGTTAATTTGATTTGAAGCATCTCGTGAAATTTACAGAAATGTATCTTTAATGATTATATTATTCACTATTTGTTATATGCGAGGGCCGTTTAAGCAGAAGTTTTCCAGAAATTTAAGCAATATCAATAAAAAATATGTTTTGTTTGTTTATTGTCTTTAACGTTCCGCTGCAAGTATTTCTGTCATTTGGAGGCTATATCATAGATATGTAGCATGATTCTGCACCCAGTCAAAGTATCCTGACACCGGACCAACCAGTCCTGGAACTACCATTATATGCTGAACGCCAAGCAAGCTATACCAGCACCATCTTTTCGACTTAGGTATGTTCGCGACCGGGAATCGAAACCACAACCTTCCGCTTCAATCCAATCACTACTTTTTAAACGTTTAAACGTATAACATGACCTATATATAGGGGTGCCTGGATAGCGTATTGGTGATGCGCCTCGCTTCTCACCAATGCGTCATGGGTTCGATTCCTGGTCACGTGCATGAGAGGGTACAGTGGTCGCCCGTCAAGACACGTGGGTTTTCTCTGAGCTCTCCGGTTTCCTCCCACAATAATAACCACATACGCCGCCGCCAGAGCCTTCGAGAGTTGTTATATAAGTATAAGTTGTGATAACTTGTTTCGTAATCGAAGTAAAATGAATAAAGTATAAACTAAATTTAAAAAAAACAACAACATATAATCATTGTAGAATATAAACTATATAGGTGAGACTCCATACATACGATAACAAATTTTCAATAATTTAATCATGAGTTTTGAATAAAGTAATTCGACAAATCTTCATAAGGTAAAATAAAACGTGACTTACTGTATTACTTTGTTTCAGTTTTGTTCTATGTAAGCAAATGATTTCAAACGTCAGACGTTCGATTATTTCAATAAACCAGACATCATTTATTTAAATTTGTTCTATGGAAATAACATATAACGTCTAGGTTCATAGGGGCTGTGTTGTATAGCTCAGAATATAATTATAGGGAATTTATTATCAATAAATTTCAATATGGTAAAATCATATTTCCAGTAGCGCGTCGTCTTAAAAAACATAATACGCACTACACTTAAAGGTATCATATTTCTTATCGAATGAACCACCAAAGCAGTTCCATGAATTTCAATTATTTGTACATTTGTCGGTATATATTAAGAAAATCATTATCTTGACTTCTTTCTGTTAAGATACATATTGAATTTATTCAATACTATAGTTAACAATTTATGTACAAGACAACAAAAAAGACTTATTAATAACATAAAAGCTGCTCGAATATTTAGTTAGTCCAATTTTCACTTAACGACCCATCGTCAGAACCCACGGTATATATTACTTATCACTACCATATATACCGTGGGATTTTTTAATGGTAAAACTTCGCTTTAATGTCAGATTATTAAAAGCTTCTTGTTGACCAATGAAACCTCTAGTATTTCAAAACCTCTTTTGTGCCGAACAACTATAACATGTAAGGCGCCGTTTTATTGGTCAAATGAATCGAGCTGTCTATGCTACGGATCAAATGAAATGCTTGTTCAATAATTCATTATTACGACGTTTTGCTAAGCAAATAACCCACGGTATCGCGTATTGGGTTAACGTTGGTTCCGACGATAGTTTAGGCCATCAGCAGGATGAAAATCACAAGTCGTACCATATCTTATGTTCCTCAGACTATTCTACTCAAGAGATAATTAATCATACGTTATATAATGAAAACAACCATTCTGAGGAACGTGGTTTCTACATTAATTATTATATTATGTTACATTATTGGTACTGCAGAAATAAACAAGAGGGCCATGATGGCCCTGGATCGCTCACCTAGTATCATTAGCCTATGTAAAATCAAGTGACCCCTGGAGCAGAGCCAATTTTGACCCCAGGGTCATGATTTGAACAAACTTGGTAGAGGTCTATTAGCCCATGTTACATACCAAACATTTTGTGGTTTCAGAGAAGAAGATTTTTCAATTTTTTCTATATTAGCCTATGTTTAATCAAGTGACCCCTGGGCCGGGGCCTATTTTGATCCCAGGGTCATGATCTGAACAAACTTGATGGAGATCCACTAAACAATGCTACACACCAAATATCTTAACTCTATGCCTTGTGGTTTCGGAGAAGAAGATTTTTCAAGTTTTCTTCCTATATTAGCCTATATTAAATCAGGTGACCCCTTGGCAGGGTCAAATTTGACCCCAGGACCATGATTTGAATAATCTAGGTTGTGATCTACTAGACAATGCTACATACAAAATATCTAAACTCCAGATCTTGTGGTTTCTGAGAAGAAGATTTTTCAAGTTTTTCCTATATTAGCCTATGTTAAATCATGTGACCCCTGGGACGGGGCCAATTTTGACCCCAGGGTCATAATTTGAACAATCTAGGTAGACAGTCATAAGATCATGCTACATACCAAAAATCAAAAGGCTAGGCCTTATGGTTTCAGAGAAGTAGATTTTTAAAATTTTCATTTTTAAAATCTATTTTTAGCTCCTGTGACCTAGATTTTTGACCAATCAAAATAATTTTAACAACTTTGGTAAAGGGCTCCATAATGAACATTCCTGTGAAGTTTTATAAAAATCCAGTGAGTAGTTTAGAAGGAGATGTTGTTTAAAGAAATTGTTGACGACGGACGCAGACACGCACGCACGCACGGACGACGGGCAAAAGGCGATCACAAAAGCTCACCATGAGCACGTTGTGCTCAGGTGAGCTAAAAAAGGTTTTATTATATGATATACCAAGAAATGGCTCTAATATTTCAAAGGGAAGACACAAAATAATTATTATTGATAGATGGTGGCTTTTAATTTGGGAATTTAAAAAAAATGAGAGCCCGTTTATTTTCTATGATTGTTTTTCCTTTAACATCTACGATATGAACACAAACTTGTGTTCAGTTACTCCATAACTTATTCCAAACATATGGTGTTTTCAGAAAAATCATTTATTTCCCTTTAGCATAGTAAGCTTTTCTACATCATGTCAGAAAAGTTCGTTGTTGAAAAAATTAGTTACCAGTACTGTTTTATATGGTGCACTATCAGTGCCCAACTTAGCCGGAAGCCTTCCAGCTGGCTTGCGGAGGTCGGTGGTTCTACCCGGGTACCTCTGTGTACCCGGGGTCTTCCTCCACCTGTAATTAGCTGGACGTCGCTATATGATTGAAATACTATCGCAGCGACGGTAAACCCCAATACAACAACAACAACAACAACTTAAACCGCCAGGAACACTAACAAAGTACTTTTTTATACATTAAATCTATTTTGTGATTTCTTATTCATTAAGTCTCATAAAAAATAAATAAATAAATAAATAAATAAATAAATAATCTTCGAAGTACCAAACACATTGCGTCAATTACGTCATGTTTACATCAAAGGACCCTATTTGGCATTCTTTTTTCATACTTCATTGAGACGTTATACCTTAATCTTAAGAAGTCTAAGCTCTTAATTTTGAAATCAATGAACCTTTACCTCACTTTTTAAGGAACCAAACAGAGAACAACGCATTTTCTTTCAGAAAGCGTATATACCGTTAATTTGGTCATTTATCCTTAAAGCATTTTATTGTTGTTTACATGTATATATTTGTGACTATACATTGTAGAATTAATCTCCTTTTATTTCCAATAATGTATTTTGAATGTATGTTTTATTTGTTTCAATTTGTTCAATTTGTGCACACTGCACCATAAGCCATAAAACACAATATAAGAGCCATAAATGTTGCTGATATATGTTATCAACAGATGCTTTGATTAGTAAAACGATACTTGTAAATTTGAAAGCGATTAATTACTCGTAAATATACCATTGTGCTGTGAATTTCGCTATGTATACTGTTTAAAATGTGTATGGATTTCGGTGTTTTTTGTTTGTTTTATAATACACTTCGCTTTCGGTAATAATCAAAGGTGTTTTGTTAGATTGTTCTATTGTATAATATTTATGTATGTGTTTTGAACTTGCGCACAATTCGTAATGTTAATATGTTTACGAGTTTTCGACTATTTATTTTATCATTATTATTATTATTAGGAACAAAACATTATACCTTCTCCGATGATCTTTTTTCTCAACCTTTTAATAGAGTATTATTTCGATAACATAAAAAGAAAGAATATAATATGTTGTTTGTTTATTTATCTTATTTACATAGCCAGTATAAATATCTATCTACCTAAGTGAATCATGATTACAATTAAAGTTTTGCGTAATTTCACGATTTATCGTGCCAGTTAGGACATACGTACTATCTTACTTAATAAAATCAGATTGGAGAAAATTTTTATTACGGCAAATCAAGCAGTAATCATTCCATATCAGTATCAAAGAAAATCTAGAACAAATACGGCGTGTATAATTAAATCGCTTCTATATTGAGAGAAAATACATCAACTTAAATCTTGTATTAAACTAGTATGTGTTTTACATCATAACTTATTTTGAAATTGAAAGATTTTGTAAACTGGTATATAAAGTAATTAAGTCGAGGCTTAAGATATAGATATGATGTTAAACATTACATTTTATGAGGGGGCCGCCGTGGCCGAGCGGTTACAGTCGTGGACTACAAATCTCTCAGCCCCTCACCGCTGTGGGTTCGAATCCCAGTAGGGACTTCGGATTTTTCATATGAGGAAGTGCTTCTACCCGGGTACCTCTGTGTACTCGGGGTCTTCCTCCACCTGTAATTAGCTGGACGTCGCTAAATGATTGAAATACTATCGCAGCGGCGGTAAACCCCAATACAACAACAACAACAACAACAACTTAAGCCGCAAGGAACACTAACAAATTACTTTTTTATACATTAAATCTATTTTGGGATTTCTTATTCAGTAAGTCTCATAAAAGAAAAATAAATAAATAAATAAATAAATAAATAATCTTCGAAGTACCAAACACATTGCGTCAATTACGTCATGTTTACATCAAAGGACCCTATTTGGCATTCTTTTTTCATACTTCATTGAGACGTTATACCTTAATCTTAAGAAGTCTAAGCTCTTAATTTTGAAATCAATGAACCTTTACCTCACTTTTTAAGATCTAGGAATATGACGATACCATTAAATCAGAGAACAACGCGTTTTCTTTCAGAAAGCGTATATACCGTTTGTATACAACGAATTGATAACATGTTTATAGATGGTATCATTTATCCTTAAAGCATTTTATTGTTATTTACATGTATATATTTGTGACTATACATTGTAGAATTAATCTCCTTTTATTTCCAATAATGTATTGTTAATGTATGTTTTATTTGTTTCAATTTGTTCAATTTGTGTACACTGCACTATAAGTCATAAAACACAATATAAGAGCCATAAATGTTGCTGATATATGTTATCAACAAATGCTTTGATTAGTAAAACGATACTTGTAAATTTGAAAGCGATTAATTACTCGTAAATATACCATTGTGCTGTGAATTTCGCTATGTATACTGTTTAAAATGTGTATGGATTTCGGTGTTTTTTGTTTGTTTTATAATACACTTCGCTTTCGGTAATAATCAAAGGTGTTTTGTTAGATTGTTCTATTGTATAATATTTATGTATGTGTTTTGAACTTGCGCACAATTCGTAATGTTAATATGTTTACGAGTTTTTTTTTTTAATATCAATTAAAGTTTTGCGTAATTTCACGATTTATCGTGCCAGTTAGGACATACGTACTATCTTACTTAATAAAATCAGATTGGAGAAAAATTTTATTACGGCAAATCAAGCAGTAATCATTCCATATCAGTATCAAAGAAAATCTAGAACAAATACGGCGTGTATAATTAAATCGCTTCTATATTGAGAGAAAATACATCAACTTAAATCTTGTATTAAACTAGTATGTGTTTTACATCATAACTTATTTTGAAATTGAAAGATTTTGTAAACTAGTATATAAAGTAATTAAGTCGAGGCTTAAGATATAGATATGATGTTAAACATTACATTTTATGAGGGGGCCGCCGTGGCCGAGCGGTTACAGTCGTGGACTACAAATCTCTCAGCCCCTCACCGCTGTGGGTTCGAATCCCAGTAGGGACTTCGGATTTTTCATATGAGGAAGTGGTTCTACCCGGGTACCTCTGTGTACTCGGGGTCTTCCTCCACCTGTAATTAGCTGGACGTCGCTAAATGATTGAAATACTATCGCAGCGACGGTAAACCCCAATACAACAACAACAACAACAACTTAAGCCGCAAGGAACACTAACAAATTACTTTTTTATACATTAAATCTATTTTGGGATTTCTTATTCAGTAAGTCTCATAAAAGAAAAATAAATAAATAAATAAATAAATAAATAAATAAATAATCTTCGAAGTACCAAACACATTGCGTCAATTACGTCATGTTTACATCAAAGGACCCTATTTGGCATTCTTTTTTCATACTTCATTGAGACGTTATACCTTAATCTTAAGAAGTCTAAGCTCTTAATTTTGAAATCAATGAACCTTTACCTCACTTTTTAAGATCTAGGAATATGACGATACCATTAAATCAGAGAACAACGCGTTTTCTTTCAGAAAGCGTATATACCGTTTGTATACAACGAATTGATAACATGTTTATAGATGGTATCATTTATCCTTAAAGCATTTTATTGTTATTTACATGTATATATTTGTGACTATATTTATTTTTTTTTTTATTTTTAATTTTGTATCTGCACTATAAGCCATAAAACACAATATAAGAGCCATAAATGTTGCTGATATATGTTATCAACAATGCTTTGATTAGTAAAACGATACTTGTAAATTTGAAAGCGATTAATTACTCGTAAATATACCATTGTGCTGTGAATTTCGCTATGTATACTGTTTAAAATGTGTATGGATTTCGGTTTTTTTTGTATAATATTTATGTATGTGTTTTGAACTTGCGCACAATTCGTAATGTTAATATGTTTACGAGTTTTCGACTATTTATTTTATCATTATTATTATTATTAGGAACAAAACATTATACCTTCTCCGATGATCTTTTTTCTTAACCTTTTAATAGAGTATTATTTCGATAACATAAAAAGAAAGAATATAATATGTTGTTTGTTTATTATATCTTATTTACATAGCCAGCATCAACTACAACAACTACATTTTATAAATTAGCACGTCAGTATGTATGTGATCAGTCAAATAACGAGCGCTAAAAAATGATGTAAAACTCATCCGTAAAAATACCATAAAATAATTGTCTTTGTTTAATTAAAATCATCTGCTCTGTTGGACCAGTTCCCTTGTGAGCGGATAAGTTATGAACAAATTTTGCCACCTAGGGTTCGAACCCTTAACATTCGGATCCACACTCATGTATCAGCATCGGGCAACGGCACCCTATCGGTTGAACGTTAAATCCAAACAAAGAAGTATTTGATCTAGTTTACTTCTTAAGATCAATGCCTCGAAAATAATTGAATACGGACATAGGCCAGACTATAACGACCATCTTAAGACGCTGTTTATGTATATTGTAAAGCTCAAAATAAGTTAAATAGGGAAAAAAACAAAGACATATCCTGACTTGTTATTCGGATTAATGATAATGGAAAGATATATTTTTAAAGTAGCATCGTCATTTCATTTTGTGATCTATAGAGCCTCAAAGGATTCAAAACAAAACAACGCCAACAACAACAACAACAACAAATGAGATTCTTATTCAATGGATAACGCACATTAGTGGGGAGTCCACATTCAATAACACGGCTTATCTTTGAAACGACGATTCAACCCTCATGGAAATATACATCATATGATTATATGCTGGGTAGTGGTAACGCGCCTCGCTTCTCACCTAAACGCGTCCAGAGTTCGATTCCTGGTCACATACGCGAGAGGGTACAGTGGTCGCCCTTCCAGACACGTGGATTTTCTCCGAATTCTCCGATTTCCTCAAACAATAATGACCACATACGCCGCCGCCAGGACCATTAAGAGTAATTAAAAGAACTTGCGAAAACTTGTTTCGTAATCGATTTAAATAAATAATGCTTAAACAAAATATTTCATCATCTATTATCAAGGATGGTACAATTGAATCTGTACATTCAGAATACAGATAATAATAATAAAAACATTTTACCATTACATTAAGATATAACGCCGCACTGAATGTAGAAAACGAAAATAATCTATTGACTACTCGTATTTCTCTATATCCACGAAAAAAAAAGGAACATCCCGCATATCATAAAGTAAGGGAGAAGGAAATGTGTGTCCGTAACCATGTGCATAAAGTAAGGGAGAAGGAAATGTGTGTCCGTAACCATCGGAAAAAGGCGTTGAAATTACTCAGACTAATCCTTAAAGTATTGAGAAGCTGAACAAAATCAGATATGCCACATAGATACACCTTAGTATATCAAAACGACATACATTTCTCATATTGAATTTAAATGAAGATTGATGTTAGCCTTTTGTTGGTCTGGCCATACTCGGGAATAGTCACGGTCACGTGACAGAATCCTGTCAAAACCGGTTTTGCAAAGTTATTCATCCTGCAAGCGTACGTGCAGGGTGCCAAACCGAATGCAACAGCTATGAAACTATGTCAGTGTCTTTAACAACGAACAAATGTACAGCAGAAGTGAGCAGGTCCTAAGACAACTCCGTAGCTGACTGTAGGCGACCGGTTGCATATGGTTAGGCATACTGAAGCACACAAGACAAATGTTCTTCTTCATACGATGTAACGCGGAGAATGAGACATACCTATCTATCCTTTGGCTCTCAGATGATTAAAAAAAGTCATAAGCCATCGACAGGGGCCGACACATTAAAAGAAATGTAATCGGATTCAGTTTCCTGTCCTTTTCATGATTTCCATTAATGTCTGGAAAGAAATGAGCATTAAGCATATAGGGGATTTTCGCCCATGAGATCACTGCTGTTCAAATATTCGCGTCTACTATAGCTAATTACGCAGTTATCTATATTACAACTTATTGTGCTATCAGTCGCAGGTTATTGCCCTCTTGTCTTCACGAGTGTCAAATTGGTCTCAGAGGCGAGATGGTTAGATTGTCAGTTCAATAACCGAGAGGCCATGGGTTAAATCCCCAGCCGCCAAATACAAAAGTCGCTATAGATTGCACTGGTATATCTCACTTGTGCTTGGTATTTTTAGCACATAAGGGAAGGTCAAGGAATGTTTGATCAAATGTGGGGATATTGTGGCCGTGTGTGGTATGTCACTTGTCAACAGCATGTTACCACGTGAAGATATCATTCTACATGTCTCAAGTGGACGTACACTCCGAGCAAATAAACAAAATGCCAATATAAGGTCACTTTCAGTGTGAAGGAAGCCAGTTTCATTCTCACGTTGACAACTCCACCGATTAACCTATTCGATTTAGACATTGGTTATTCCCAGTCAGCTTTGTATGGGCTCCTCTATGTTACACGCGAGCAAAAGTCACGTATATACGATAATGATAGGTGCTGATTGGGTTATTACGTCAATAAAAAGAAACATATTTCCTTGCATACTTGACACGATTTCCCCATGGTTTTAGGTGAACCAGTTATCTGCAAAACTCTTCCTAAAAGCAGATGGTAACATTGATGTTAAATCTTGGTAAAATGGCAAATTTTGTTTACAATTCCAACATTTTCAACATGAAATAATAAAAACAGAATCAAAACCTTGTTGTTGCCTTTATTTAATGTTTATCAATTTGTTATCTCAAACAATTTGTATACACATGTTTGTCTTAAAGGTGCATTAGTTCCAGAGACAGGTTTATGGAAATAATTGTATTCTCATCATTACTAAATATCATAGATACAAAGTGGTTTAATTCACAAACCATAATGAATTTTATTGCTCGAATGGTAAGAGCATTCGCCCTGTAATCGAGAATCTGTGGGCTCGGTCAGTTGCTGCGTATAATTGCGTCAAATTGGTACCCTGTTTGGCTCTCAGTACTGTGTCAGGATAATGTGACTGGTTGCGGTATCATGCAACTAGCCTAATGTAGCCTACGGCTTGATAAAACAGTGAAGCAGCAGCAGCAGCACTTCATCTGTCTCATATGGACAAATCTCCCTAAATGACTGATAAACAACTGTCGATTGGATGCGAAACCCAAGCAAACATTAACGTTCATATTTTAAATTTTAAGAAGCGATGCGAAATTCATAAAATTTAAAATATAAACGATAACATATTTACAGTTTGTCAGACCTGTACGCTTTTCTATGGACCCGCTCTCGTTTGACTGACAGCTTCACGTGATGTATTATGAATACGGTTAAGAACCAGTGTCGCTGGTTACATTTAAATTTTGAGCAAGCATAACATGACGTAAAGCAGTCGCCGCAAATAGTTCCGCCCATAACGTATGTAACGTAGGCACTACATACACCATACACACTCCTAAAACTTACTGCTTTTACTAACCCGACCGACCCTATTTTTTGTACC
The DNA here is from genome assembly GCA_021229015.1 of Solen grandis. Taxonomy (NCBI): domain Eukaryota; kingdom Metazoa; phylum Mollusca; class Bivalvia; order Adapedonta; family Solenidae; genus Solen; species Solen grandis. The sequence goes on along the minus strand of CM037782.1, from coordinate 34,276,291 downwards.
CTTCTAGAACATTTTTTTCGTAGCATTTGGGCTATTACGTTTGCAAAACGCTGTTCTTCATCAATTCCTCTAAACAATGAAGTAAAAATGGAAAAAAAGTTAATTAAAAAAAGTTAAGCAGACTTACCGACCCTATTTTTTCATTAATTTCATTTTTTCGCCTTGGTTCATTTCAAGCAATATATTTTAAAAAAATTGAACGAAACAGGTATTTCAGTGGACGATTATGTTTGACAAACTGTAATCATGTAGTTTTTATGGTAAGTTAACATTCTACTTCAGAAATAACATCAATGATCTGTCATCGACACGTGGAATGATATCAATGACCTACTACCTACTCATGAAATATGATCAATTACCTACTACTACCTACTCATGAAATATGATCAATTACCTACTACTACCTACTCATGAAATATGATCAATTACTCCTACTCATGAAATATGATCAATTACCTACTACCTACTCATGAAATATGATCAATTACCTACTACCTACTCATGAAATATGATCAATTACCTACTACTACCTACTCATGAAATATGATCAATTACCTACTACCTACTCATGAAATATGATCAATTACCTACTACCTACTCATGAAATATGATCAATTACCTCCTACTCATGAAATATGATCAATTACCTACTACCTACTCATGAAATATGATCAATTACCTACTACTACTACCTACTCATGAAATATGATCAATTACCTACTACTACCTACTCATGAAATATGATCAATTACCTACTACCTACTCATGAAATATGATCAATTACCTACTACTACCTACTCATGAAATATGATCAATTACCTACTACTACCTACTCATGAAATATGATCAATTACCTACTACTACCTACTCATGAAATATGATCAACTACCTACTACCTACTCATGGAATATGATCAATTACCTACTACTACCTACTCATGAAATATGATTAATTACCTACTTACCTACTCATGAAATATGATCAATTACCTACTACCTACTCATGAAATATGATCAACTACCTACTACCTACTCATGGAATATGATCAATTACCTACTACTACCTACTCATGAAATATGATTAATTACCTACTTCGGACTCCCAATGATCCCATTCAATAAGTAGGTAGTAGGTAATCGATCTCATTCCTTGCATTCCTTGAGTAGGTAGTAGTTAATTGATCCCATTCCATGAATAGGTAGTAGTTAATTGATCCCATTCCATGAATAGGTAGTAGGTAGTTGATCTCATTCAATGAGTAGGTAGTAGGTAATTGATCCCATTCAATGAGTAGGTTGTAGTTAATTGATCCCATTCCATGTATAGGTAGTAGTTAATTGATTCCATTCCATGAATAGGTAGTAGGTAGTTGATCTCATTCAATGAGTAGGTAGTAGGTAATTGCTCCCATTCCATGAGTAGGTAGTAGGTAATTGATCCCATTTCATGAGTAGGTAGTAGGTAGTTGATCCCATTCCATGAGTAGGTAGTAGGTAGTTGATCCCATTTCATGAGTAGGTAGGAGGTAGTTGATTCCATTAAATGAGTAGATAAAGGGTAGTAATTAGTAGTAAGTAGAAAGTTGATCCAATTCCATGAGTAGATAAGAGTTAGTTGATCCCATTTCATGAGTAGGTAGTAGGTAGTTGATCCCATTCCATGAGTAGGTAGTAGGTAGTTGATCCCATTCCATGAGTAGGTAGTAGGTAGTTGATCCCATTCCATGAGTAGGTATTCGGTAATTGATCTCATTCGATTAGTAGGTAGCAGGTAGCTGCTTCCATTTCATGAGTAGGTAGTAGGTAATTGATCTCATTCCATGAGTAGGAAAAAGTTAGTTGATCTCATTCAATGAGTAGGTAGGAGGTAGTTGGTTCCATTTAATGAGTAGATAAAAGGTAGTTGATTCCATTTTTATCCCATTCCCAAAAGAAAGGGGGTTAACCCATTTATTGAGTAAGTGGTAGGTAGTTGATCCCACTCCTTGAGTGGTAAGTAGGTATTTAATCCGATTTCATGAGTAGGTATAGGTAATTAACTCTTTTCCACGAATAGATTGTAGGTAATTAATCCCATTCCATGCGTAGGCAGAAGGTAATTGATCCCATTTCATGAGTATGCAGTAGCTAATTCATCCCATGTCATAAGTATGTAGTAGGTAATTGATCCCATTCCATGAGTAGGTAGTAGGTAATTGACCCCACTCAATAAGTAGCTAGTAGGTAGTTGATGTCATTCCATTAGTATGTAGCAGATAATTGATCTAATTCCATGGGTATGTTGTAGGTAATTGATCTCATTCCATGAGTAGGTAGTAGATAATTTATCCCATTTCATGAGTATGCAGTAGATAATTGATCCCATGTCATGAGTATGTAGTAGATAATTGATCCCATTTCATGAGTATGCAGTAGATAATTGATCCCATTTCATGAGTATGCAGTAGATAATTGATCCCATGTCATGAGTATGTAGTAGACAACTACCTACTAGCTACTCATGGAATATGATCCATTCCCCATGGAATGGGATCAACTACCTACTACCTACTCATGGAATGGGATCAACTACCTACTACCTACTCATGGAATGGGATCAACTACCTACTACCTACTCATGAAATGGGATCAACTACCTACTACCTACTCATGGAATGGGATCAACTACCTACTACCTACTCATGGAATGGGATCAACTACCTACTACCTACTCATGAAATGGGATCAATTACCTACTACATACTTATGACATGGGATGAATTATCTACTGCATACTCATGAAATGGGATCAATTACTTAACCCCTGGAAACCCCTACTCATGAAATGGGATCAATTACCCACCACCTACACAATAACTCGGATTAATGATCTACTTCCTACACAATATCTTGGATCAATGACCTACTTCCTACACAATATCTTGGATCAATGACCTACTTCCTACACAATATCTTGGATCAATGACCTACTCGTACTTCCTACATAATGTCCTACTACCTACGCAATTATTTGCTATACGCTTTCGTGGCTATATAATACCAGACTTCATGGAGAAATTTGAGGTTAATGCTTTTCTAGGAACCGCTTTGAAGTAAAATTGTTTTCCTTCTATTGTCCTTATATTATGCGACTCTTTATTATTTCTAGATATTACTGTAACTAGATATTTCCTTTGTAATAATGCATATTTCCGTAGGATTTTAAACTGTGTTTGCATGATTTAGGACGAAAATGATGATTAAATGTGTTGGAAAACAAGTGTTATAGATGCTTTTCCGATTAATATAATATTTATTTTGTGTTTGTGTGTTCTGCTTGGTAGTCATAACATTCTCCTCTAGTTTTTCCTGCCATACGGAAAGTTAAAATGAAAACCCGTATGTTCTAGAAATTAGGAGGATTAGGCTACCCCTGAGTGTTTTTTTATTATTGTTTTTTCTGCTTATTTCTCTTTGTGTTTGTTTTGTTATTTTGGATTTGAAATATGTGGGAAACAGTTTTACTAGGAAAATTTAAAAGAGAGCAAAACATTTTGGATCCATACTCACTCAAGCAAAATCATCTTTACGAGAAGAATAAATGTTTATTGCAAACACGAAGAATCATTTGGCATATTCTCATTTCTTTTCCTACATCGTTACGATTACAAGTCGGTTAAACTTGTGTTTGGTCGTACCTGTGGATTCGTCACCATTTTCTTCTTCTTCATTTTCTGATAATCCATATTTTAGACCTTACGTTCAAGGATTTATCATGTTTGGGTCCATTTATTGTGCTGAAGAGACGGCATCGGAAGAGACCGTAGTTGGATACAAGGGAGTCCGGGTGCGATACCCTAGCTCCTTTTGCGAATAGACCCTTTGGTTCTTTTACGTGCCTGATGTATAGCACCGATACACGGGAGACAAGTTCCTTGGTTGAACCAGTACAGAGTACTCCGTGTTCCCATAGCAACCCCATTTTGCCAAGTGCCAGGCTAGGGTGCATCTGGTACCAATTTATACGTCTTTCGTTTGACGCGGTAACCGGAGGAAGTGCCCAAGCTGGGATTCGAACCCCAGACCATATAACCGTTCTTTATTTCCCATTACTTCCCCAGCAACGCCGTTTATCATTTCAAAAGACATATCTTCTTTATTTCTACCGACCAACTGTTGACGAGCTGCTTTAACACAACTATCAAGTCAAAGTTTATTCATTTTACGAAATATACTTATGATTGAAGTATTTTGTCATCACATCAAGACCTAGTTATAGCAGGAATACCTGAAGATAAATTTTTTATTATAAAGAATCATATGATTTGAAGAATAATTCTCTTTCAATCTTTAATGCAGTATCTTTATACTTACATACGATGATGTGTACAGCCACTGGAACAAAGTAGTGATTAATAATCAAGACTCTAAAGCAGCCGACACAAATATGGACAGTCTGCCAACCGGACCCCCAATGATGCAATAACATACGCTATCTAGACACTAGTGTGGGTTACTTGATGGGCGGGAAAATTAGCAATGCGTAATAGAATTATGATTATTATCTTCAAATTTTCATTTTGGTTAAAAACAATAATTCAATTAAGAAATGTGCACATAGTTACATATGTCACCTACTATTAAGAAACTACCCTCATTGCTGCAAGCCAAGCCCAAGGAAAGCATACTAGTACAAGTATAACAACTTATCGTTTGGTACACTCAGGTATAATTATAATCACATAATTATAAGAGCATATCTAGTAGTCTTGTCTTTAAACAAAACTGTTCAATGCATGAAATAACCATTATGTCGAAAAAGTGCATAAAGTGACCGCGTAGCTCAGTGGTGCAGTGTCCGCTTTGATCCTCATGATTCTGAGGTTCGAACCCGAGACGGGGCATTCGCGTCAAACCAAAGGCGTATACAAGATGCACCCATGCCTGCCATTCGGCAAAGTGGGGTTGCTATGGTTACTCGGAATACTCAGTACTGGTTCTCTCCAAGAACTTGACTTCCGTGTATCGATTCTATACACGGGCACGTGAAAGAACCGAGGGGTCTGTTCGTCAAATGAGCTAGGGTATCGCACCCGGACTTCCTTGTATCCAACCACTGTCTCTTCTTATGCTGTCTCTTCAGCAAAAAAAACTGGACACCACTCGTAGGTAATCCTTGACCGCAATGTCTAAAATATGGCCACAATAATCAGAAATGTTTGTTTGTTTGTTTGTTTGATGGGTTTAACGTCCCACCGACATTATTTCAGTCATGTGGAGACGATGTCTACTTGAGAAGATATAGTGCTGTCACACTGCAATATCACGCCGTAGACATGTGGCATGATACCACACCCAGTCACATTATCCTGACACCGGGCCAACCAGTCCTGCAACTACCCTTACATGCTGAGCGCCAAGCAAGGGAGGTATAACAGTACCATTTTTTAGGATTTTGGTATGCCGCGGACAGGGATCGAACCCACGACCTTCCGCTCCCGAGGCGGACGCTCTAACCACTCGGCCACCGGGGACGGTCAGAAATGATTGCTAGCTATTAGAATAGATCAAGAAGAAGAAGTATTGACTCTTCTTAGAAGAGTATGTTAAAGTCTCTGATGGAATGATATATTCATTGACATAGATCACTTTTGTACCATTAGTTAATAATTTTTGTAAATAGCAGACGACGTTGTGGGTATATTCATTTAACGTGATTTATCTGAAGGTAAAAGCAAATGTAGGATAACATTAGATTAGTTCCAAGTCAGATAAAATATATAACCACTTGTTGTTTGATATAATACGAACACCCATTACTTAATTTTGGTATATTTTCCCTTTCCTTATTCCTTTCAGTATACAGTCAAACCTGTCTTAAGCGGTCAGTCAAGGATCAAGAGGAAATGGCTGCTTAATAGAGGTGACCGCTAAAGACGTTTAAAAATATAACAAAATGATACTGTTTGGTAATATTGAAATTGGTCGATAAATACAGGTTGACCGCTTAGTACAGGTGGCCGCTTATACGGTTTCAACTGTATTTCACTTAAAGTTGCTTGTGCAAATATCTCAATTATAAAGAATATTTTTTATGTTTTCTTTCATTTTTCACGAACAGTTATTAGTTGAGGTAGGTTGCTATTTAATATGCTTGTAGACATACATCAAACTCGCTTTTATGTCAAGCACATTGAGTGCATGGCAAAAATGTCCATCATTTGAGCAACTGATGACATCTTTTATAACAACTGAACAAATAAAATCGAATAATTTAATCATTAATCTTTGACGTGTTTGAAATCAATATTTGGATACTGAGAATATGTTCCATTCCTTAGAAATCTGGTGAAGATTTGATTTTACTTGGAAATAAAGAAAAGAAACAAAATGTAAGAGCATTCAAATCTCTAGGGTCGCCTTTGCTTGAAACGTAAACAATATATTTTATGTAACAGTGTCGAGATTTAAGGATATAATTGTTAATATAACCCAAAAACATCCCATGGCTATATTTGGAAACATTTCTAATAATCAAAGAACCCTGGGTTTTTTATAATGATATACTCGTAAAGGAGATAATACATTCACATGAAATATTTTATATAACGACTTACAAAATCGTTCGCAGACAGAACCATTGAAACCATTTTATAGAACGACTGGCAAAACTGGTTGCCAAAAGACTTTTTAATGACATATAAGTAAACTTTTGTTTTTGCATTAGTTTCAAAATAATTAAAATAGGGTGGAGACAACATAGGATGTACTCCATAGCGATGGTGAAGTAACTGTCACCAATTATATTTCCATTGTCTTTTGAGCTGTCTCTACCCTAAATCAGAAACATAATCATCGCTCAAACAATTTGGTACGGTAATCAGTGCATCGTCTTTGATATGGTTCAGTAATTATTAATATTCTAGGTGTTTTTGCAAGCTGTTTGTTTGTTTGTTTTGGTTTTTAGTAACGTCCCACCGACAGTCTTTCAGTCATTTGGAGACTATGTCTACTTGAGACAGATATAGTGCTGTCACACTGCAGGATCACGCCGTAGACACGTGGCATGATACCACACCCAGTCACATTATCCTGACGCTAAGCCAATCTGTCCTGGAACTACCATTTTATGCTAAGCTCCCTTGCTTAGCGCTTTTACATCAGTAACATGTTTAAGATTTTGGTATGCCGCGGACAGTGATCGAACCCACGACCTTCCGATTCCGAGGCATTTAATGATTACTTATACATGTCAACTTGACAATGCTTACAAAGTGTGATACATTCTGATGCCCTTTCGACCTGAAATCAAAATACTTTCAAATCCTTCTACCTGTTGAATGGAAGGAGCATAAAAAATACCAAATACCAAATAAATTAGAAAAAAAATATGTGTGACAACCGGTCGGCGGTTTTCATATTATTTTCAAAATTGCGTTGGACTTCGGCTTCCTTCCAAAACTACGAAATACCGTGGTACAGACGTACCGTTCCATCATGTCAGTCTCGTCCCCCCCCCCCCCCCCCCCATACACACACACACAAAAATGATATTTGTTCGTTGGGTTTAATGTCCCACCAACAGTATTTCAGTCATTTGAAGACGATGTCTATTTGAGACAGATACAGTGCTGCCACAATACAATATCACATGTGGCGTGATACCACACCCAGTCACATTATTCTGACACTGGGGGCCAACCAGTCAAGTACCCTTACATGCTGAGGGCCAAGCAAGGTAGCTATACCAGCATTATATCTGTCTCAAGTAGACATCGTCTCCAAATGACTGAAATACTGTCGGTGGGACGTTAAACCCTACAAACAAACAAACAATAAATGTTGAAGAGTAAAGAGGGAGATATCAGTACCATTCAAAACTTTTTTACAAAAGAAAATAATAGCAAAACATTAACAACAACAACAACAAAAAGGTTTGAGAGTAAAACATTTGACTTGACTATCGCTTCGGCAGTATTTCAGTCACATAGCGACGTCCAGCTAATTTCAGGTGAAGAAAAACCCCGAACGCACGGAAGCATCCGGGTAGAACCACCGACCTACCGCAAGCCAGCTGGAAGGCTTACTCACATGAATATCCGAATTACCCTGCCGAAACATTTTTCGACAATATATGATCTACAACATTTTAATTTTTCAAGACGTATCTTAGGTTACTTTAAGTGTACAGTCCTAGATTTTTAAGAAGAAAGTGACCATGCTTGATTACATATTACATATATTCCACGTATCTAAACTTGTGTGGCTATATATAATGTTTCCCAATCTACGATTATATTTGGCACGGCATAAATACACCTGCAAGAAAGTACCAGGAAATGTTACTCTACAGCACAGAAATTGCAGACTGACTACCAAAGAAGATGCTAATGGATTTATGCGTGAAGCGTAAAGGATGTACCGCGATTCTCAGTAGAAATAATGTCTGATGTATTGGTCAAATCATTGGCAGATAAAAGCATAGACTGTCCGTAAAGCAAATCCATAGCTTTACCAATTTGGTTTTTATCTAATTTATGCTTTCTTCAACATCATCAGCTAAAACAATTTGATAATTGATAACGGACTTTAATGCTATTAAACCACCCAACTGAATAGAGCAGGGAAATCGTCATGTTATGTATGGTTCGTAATTTTGTTATTAAACGATATCATTTTGCACTGAGACTATTCTACACAAAATAATTTACAGACTAATTCACCTAGGAAGCTATTTTAAAGATTACCTCGCCATTTACTTATTAATAATGTACGCTATACAAATTATCTTCATACAATTTCCATTCCAAGTAATTACAAAAAACTGTTTATACTCGGGAAAGGCGCAAAATAGATTAATTCATATTCATTTCCTGTGGCTTTGGTTATTTATATAAAATTATTTAATTAAATGTTTATCTAAGTGAACATTAAGGTAATTGGGAGTTTGCCCAGTGCGGTCATCGCTGTTTAATAACCATTTTACCCATAACTTGAGTGTGTAATACGATTGAATAAAGCCTATTATTACTAAAATAGATAACATTTAAACTAAACATGCTTATATATCAGATAACGAAAATTAAACCGCTGTGTGAATAAAGCCCCATGTATTATTTACAGATGTACTGCTTTTATTCAAAATCATATGACTTTTGGACTCCATACTATGAATACTAAGATTTATAGCAGGAAAAAAATGCTATGTGGGAACGCACTTTGGTGTCAGACTCCAAATGTGTTCCCACAATGCTATATCCCAAATACTGACGGGAAGAATTGTGATACGTAGGACAAGGCTCGGAGTATAGCGCCCAGCAAAATATTTCTTTTATTCACTGCGTAGCAGAGAAACATAGACTACAAAGAAGTAAAAGTAGAAGTATTTTTGCGTCTCGCCGCTCGTTTGCATGATTTGCCTCCTAACACGCTTTTGTACTTCCGAGCCATAACGTAATATAGTGCACATTGTTAGGCCTATTTTCGATATATCATTTTTAGATGACTGGTATTGTTTTGTGATGTTGAGTCCATACAAATCCATCAACTCTATTTCTGCTTTTGATATGACCATTTTATCAAATGAATGATGAATTTATCAGTTATTGTATCTATTTACGACAACAGCAATGTTCAGTGAATAAATACATATCACCTGACGTGTATATATCGGTGCTGCAACGCTTTGATTTCTTTTCAGCTTCTGTTAGTACTGCGATCGTGCCTGTCTAGTTCGTCCATTACTTTTATCTAAACAGCACCCCTTTCCCTCAGTTTGATTTATAGCAGCCATACCATTACATAATGGATTTCTTATCAAATTTAATAGATCTTATTTGCATATGCAATACGACTTCCTTAAGTTTACAAGGTCATTTAAAGTCTCAGTACTGATTCGATGTAGAATGCCTTGGACATTATCCTTTGAACACGATTCTTTTTTTTTAAATAATACATTCCGAAAGAAAATGGCTAACGAAGGCGCCCTGGTTCAGTGCAAGTGCATGATAGCGGATCCGAAGGTTTAGGGTTCGAACCTACATAAGGGAAAACATCATAATTTATGCCTTCCAAGCCGCATGGGAATTTAGTATAAGCTGAAATAACATGCTTCCCAAATCAAGTTAAAAAAAGAAAAATGGGTAAACGTATAAAAGAAAAACTAGTCACTTAAAATAAAATTAAAAAAAAAAAAAAAGATGGAAAGCAAACATTTTAACAAAGCTCGCCCTACTAATATATTTCGTCATATCTTATCTTGTCTTAACTTGTGCTTGGCGCTCCCCACATGAAGGTTGTTGACCAAGTGGCAGGATAATGTGACAAGGGTCGAATTTCAACAATAATTCTTAGCGCTATAAGTAATACTCAAATAAGGGCGAATTTCATTAGTCGTGTTTCCCTCATAAAAATACACAAACGCTTCATTTCTTATCAATTATTGTAATAGTTAGTTATCAAGATAATAATTAATTTCATCTTAGTCGTGTACTTGCATAAATAGTGAAATGTGTATCTCCGTAATTTCCCCATGCAGACGTCACCTTACTAAAAAAAAAAATGATGGTGGGACATTAAACTCAATCACTGTGACACATTCCCTGATATAATTTATACACTGTAAAAAAATGCTTTAGCAAATAAAACATCAAATATTCGTAAAAGCTAAAAAAAGCCTTTGACGGATTGCTCTACGATTTTCATAAAAACCTAAATTCATGTTTCCTCTAAAATCATCAGCTAGAAGATAATAGAATTAAACAATGGATTAAATACGGATTTTGATGAAACAGAACCGACACGTTTTAGAGGGCATTAAACTGTTTTTTATTGTGAATGGCTTTTTTTTTATTATCTTTTTTTATTTGCGTGATGAAGCGATTTAAGTCAAGAGAATATTCTACACACAAAATCCCGGTTTTCTAAATTCCATTGCCATTCAATAAAACGATATTATACAAATCACTCTTACTCGGCAGGAAAAAATTAAAATTGGACAATATAGTAGATGTCTAGCCAAATCTTTTTTATTGCTTTGATATTTTTGCTGTCACATGGGGATATTCGCCTATTAACATGAGATATACGTTATTGCTCTCACCCGAGGATATTCGCCTTTTACCATGAGATATTCGTTATTGCTCTTCCCCGAGGGTAATCGCCTTTTACCATGAGATATACGTTATTGCTGTCACCCGAGGATATTCGCCTTTTACCATGAGATATTCGTTATTGCTATTCCCCGAGGGTAATCGCCTGTTACCATGAGATATTCGTTATTGCTGTCACCCGAGGATATTCGCCTTTTACCATGAGATATTCGTTATTGCTGTCACCCGAGGATATTCGCCTTTTACCATGAGATATTCGTTATTGCTGTCACCCGAGGATATTCGCCTTTTACTATGAGATATTCGTTATTGCTCTCACCCGAGGATATTCGCCTTTTACCATGAGATATTCGTTATTGCTGTCACCCGAGGATATTCGCCTTTTACTATGAGATATTCGTTATTGCTGTCACCAGAGGATATTCGCCTTTTACTATGAGATATTCGTTATTGCTGTCACCAGAGGATATTCGCCTTTTACCATGAGATATTCGTTATTGCTGTCACCCGAGGATATTCGCCTTTTACCATGAGATATTCGTTATTGCTCTTACCCGAGGGTAATCGCCTTTTACCATGAGATATACGTTATTGCTGTCACCCGAGGATATTCGCCTTTTACCATGAGATATTCGTTATTGCTATTCCCCGAGGGTAATCGCCTGTTTACATGAGATATACGTTATTGCTGTCACCCGAGGATATTCGCCTTTTACCATGAGATATTCGTTATTGCTGTCACCAGAGGATATTCGCCTTTTACCATGAGATATTCGTTCATGCTCTTCCCCGAGGGTAATCGCCTGTTACCATGAGATATTCGTTATTGCTGTCACCAGAGGATATTCGCCTTTAACCACGAGATATTCATTATTGCTGTCACCAGAGTATATTCGCCTTTTACCATGAGATATTCGTTATTGCTGTCACCAGAGGATATTCGCCTTTTACCATGAGATATTCGTTATTGCTGTCACCAGAGGATATTCGCCTTTTACCATGAGATATTCGTTATTGCTGTCACCCGAGGATATTCGCCTTTTACCATGAGATATTCGTTATTGCTGTCACCCGAGGATATTCGCCTTTTACCATAAGATATTCGTTATTGCTGTCACCCGAGGATATTCGCCTTTTACCATGAGAAATTCGTTATTGCTGTCACCCGAAGTAATTCGCCTGTTACCATGAGATATTCGTTATTGCTGTCACCAGAGGGTATTCGCCTGTTCAGTCACATGGGACTATTTTCTAATACGGTTACACCAGTGTATTTAATAAAAGGTCGCTTTTCAAACACTCTCAGACCTTTTTCCTATAAAGACAAAATGTGTCGTGATTTTATAGTAATTACATATAATCGTACAATAAATTCACGAAATATCGAGGTCTGAAAGAGAGATACGAAATCCTCGGATGTCTCGATGCTCGGTGAACTGAGACTTTATCTACTTACTTGTAATATTGTCAAATCTAGGAATCAGAACAAACCAACACGATCGGTTATCGAGAAATCAATATTAACTTTTTAAGTAATTACCCAGTCAGTAGGATCATGTCTGCTGTAAGTATCGAATCACTACACTGATCTCTCATGGTAATACCTAATAACGTATGTAAATGGCTTATGGATACTTTTGGAAGTCATTCTATTTGCTCTAAATAAATATATTCACTACATACGAGTATATTGGATCTGACATAAATTGTTATTTCATATCAACTTACTTAACGAGTTCATGAAAATGTATTAAGAAAGCCTCTGGCGGGTTTAGTAAAATTTGATATGAAATGAAATTCATGTCAGATTTTTTTTATAATGCCTATACTGACAGTAAATCGCGATTATAACAAAAAAAAACAAAAAAACAGAATGAACACACTGAACGAATCTAACACCAAGAAAATAGTTTCATTTAATAACTGGAAATATCAATTTTAACTGTGCATTTCTCATACATTTGCAACGTCACATGAATAATGCTTCTTTTTTATCAAAGCTTGTTGCAAAAAACACACTTAATTCAGCTGTTCGAGTTCAACACACTATGCATATATATAGAATACACGCGCGCCACGCGGAGTGATATATTTCGGCCTACGTGTTCAATATAAGAAAATATGTGATGGTTATTCGAAACCGAAAATAGCTGTTCAAGCATAACGGCATATTATGATAAAATTAAATACAACCTTCGTGTCACCGTATATTACCTGATAATTTAAACATACATGTAACTGACAGTATTGAAGATAATCATTGAAAGATGCGGATGGAACTTGACATTGGGCTAAGGTTATTCCCTTTTTCGCATGTCAAAATTTGTTTGATAGTTAAGAAATGCTATTCACGTAGATGGAATCAAATGGAGAGTACATACACACATACATCGTGAAATATCTCATTGTACTCAATATCCTTTTTGCTTAATGAGGTTATATACAGATAGGTTTGCTCTAAATTTGCAAGTCTTCATTCCATTATTCTAAATTGTGTTAACAACTAAGACTCAAGCAATTTTCCTGACCGATCATGAAAGCCTTTCAGCCTTAATTTTCTCCTATGACAAGAAGTCATAAAAACTTTAAGAAAGGTCGAAAATATTTTTTTTCGTCTTTCAGTCTTCTTTAATTTATCAGGGCTCATGTCCTAGTCAAAGTATTAATCTGTAAAACACTTAATTCGAAATTTAACTAATACCAGAGTGAACATCATGCAGTCATCCGTTGTAGGTCTTCAACATATAATGTATGATTACGAATCACAGGGTCTAGGTGATTTTTTTCTGTGAATTGTTAAAATCGGTTATTCTCTCTATTAGTTTGCAAACACTAGAGTAATTCATCCAACATTAAATTTTGATCATGGTCCATCATGCGATCGTGGGACTTTTATGGTAAAAGCATATATATATATATTTAGCAAAAGACCCTACAAGTCCAAGTTTATGAATGCTTGTATCTTCTCTGAAGTCTTTATAAGCATGTGTAGGGCCAGAATGGATTACCTCAATACACATTTTATATTATATTGAGTCTTTTAAATATCATATATAGTGCATTTATCTTATTATTATTTGTTCTTTATTTCAACGAATTTTCGAACTATTCCAGACAAGTAAATGTTAACTTGTTATTATATTTTCTGATCACTGTTGTGTAATTGTACTTTTTGTGACCATGTTTTTTTTTCCTATTCTTGACAGTGTATAAATATTCTTTTCCTGACCATGTTTACTCCTCCTGACATTGTTTCAAAGTGTTCTTAACTTTTCCTGACATTTCCTGACATTTTCTGTACATTTCCAACATTTTTGTACTTTTTGTACATTTCCTAGCATTTTTTGAACATGTCCTGACAAAGTTTTTACTATTCTTGACATTATTTGTACATTTCATGAGCATGGTTTTACTATTCTTGACATTATTTGTACATTTCCTGAGCATGGTTTTACTTTTCTTGACATTATTTGTACATTTCCTGAGCATGGGTTTACTATTCTTGACATTATTTGTACATTTCCTGAGCATGGGTTTACTATTCTTGACATTATTTGTACTTTTATTAACATTGTTAAATATATAACAAATATATGTCCCTCTTATCGATGCGTAAAAAATCACGAGGTAGCATTCCGTTGTACTGAGTAGTAAACCGGCCGGTTTGCGTGTAAACAAAGATGACGTAACAGGCGGCCATTTTGTTTCTATTTATAGTATCTCATTTGCATATAAGCGTTTAAGGGGTGTGCGCATGTGCGGCGGCCATATTGGTTTCTAATGTTAGAATGATCTAATTTTAGAATGACATCATCGATCTATTTTTAGAATGACATCATTGGTCTATATTTAGAGTATACAGAGGTGACTTGTATACTGGATCTGTGATCTACTCGCGGAAATTGAGGGTCACTTCCATTCGATCTCAGACCTTGGTATTTTTTTAATAAACAAATAATAATAATAATAACAATTATAATAATATTATTAATAACGAAAATATAAATAAAAACTTTGATAAAAACACTTCCATTCGATCTCAGACCTTGGTATTCGTTTAATAAACAACAACAAATAATAATAACAATAATACTAATAATAATAATAATAATAATAAAAATGATATAAATAAAACCTCTAGAACATTCATAGGATGATAAAATATATCAACTAGGTCTAAATACTAATGCTCACCTTTTACGATGTTGACTCCTTGGCGTCCTTTGCTCAAATGAGACTCTAGGAAGACGCGCATGCGTCGGCTAATTTTAGAAATGACATTTCACAACTTTTGCACTAGATACCCGGACCACCCGCGTTAACAATAGAGGGTCTATTTTTAGCGATAGAACAATAACGATGTTGATTTAGGGACGGAAACGAGAACAATGGCCTATACGAGTGTCAATACTTAATCCCTTTAAAGTCGCCCCAGTGTCTGGCGTGTGTTGATTTAGGGACGGAAACGAGTACAATGGCCTATACAAGTGTCAATACTTAATCCCTTTAAAGTTGCCCCAGTGTCTGGCGTGTGTTGATTCAAGG
>CM037782.1:34210554-34260554 GCA_021229015.1 Solen grandis | reverse complement strand
GGTAGAACCACCGACCTACCGCAAACGAATTTGTAATATCACTTTAGCATAACAGGGACATAATCAAATATGATTCAATAATAATAATGATACATAATTTATTTTTTATTCTAAAACATTCAATGATTTAATGGTCATGGTGAAAATAATGGAAAATTACTTCCAATTTCTAACTAAACATAGAATAGCCTACATGTGGTATGTTTTGCGAAATGAAGATCCTACAATCGTCTTGTTTTGTTATTCATAGTAACAAGCATATACTGTAGCTAAAGCATGGATGTCTGCAGTTTTGAATGTGGCTTCAGCAAAATTGTCCGTATCTTTGTTCCACATGCACCTGCTGACAACTTGCATACTTTGTTTAGCATCCTGACAAATGGTGACTGTAACTATATACTTGTATCTGCCAAAGTTCAACGCTTTCACTCGCTTTTTAATCTCATCTGTAAGCCCCGTGGTCAGAATCCGTACATTTGGTGAATATTCCACGCCAGTGAGCCACTCCTTCAGTGTTTGATGCAGTATGTCTTTGGCTTTGTAGGACTCGAACTTTTTATCTGGCAGCATTTTGAACGTGTTCTCATATTTGACTGGATATCCTTGTTTCGTTGTTCCTGAAGCACCGGAAATGCTGCCGCGAGACACTTGCGACATCCGGCGATCCTGTAGCGGGCCGATTTTCGGGTCCCATTTTGAGTATCGCCGCAGCTGTGCCTGAGTCGTCTGCGGCATAGGAATGTCGTCTGATTTCCGGGAAACGGCATCACTGTACGAGTCGATGTTCTCTTTCGTGAGCCTCCGTGGCTGAGTTTTTGGTGGCATTTTTATCCTTGTTGCCAGGTATACGTATTCGCACCTGAAAGAAGAACAAAAACATTATTGTTTTGGCGTATTAAAAAAAAAAAAACAAAAAAAAAACACGTTGCAGTGACTTAACAAAAGATTTAAGTCCTAAAGTGGCCAGCCATTATTTCCGATCGAAAATTATTTTTGAAATTAATGAACATTTTTCCTTCTTAAATATTGTCCAATCTAATCATTGATAATTTATTTTAGATAATTGATCGATTCGCCACATCAGTCTTAAATTCATAACACATATAAAGCGTTTGTTTGTTTGTTGGGTTTAACGTCCCACCGACAGTATTTCAGTCATTTGGAGACGATGTCTACTTGAGACAGATATAGTGCTGCCACACTGCAGTATCACGTCGTAGACATGTGGTATGAGTGCCACACCTAGTCACATTATCCTGACACCGGGCCAACCAGTTCTGCAACTACCCTTATATGCTGAGAGCCAAGCAATGGACTTTTGTATGTCGTGGCCGGGGATCAAATCCACGACCCTCCGTTCCCGAGGCGGACATACAAAGCGTATGCTTTACGACACACATTATGCGAAAAGCACATATGTTGCGTTTCCACTATAATCTAAATTGATAAAGTTTATCATCTCTGCAGTTGCAATAATCTTGCACTGGCTATATTCACATGGACATCGAATGTCCCTTTTATCGCGCTGCTTCTCCCTTCTCAAACTTCTAACATCATTCATAGAAATGGAATAAACGTGTCGATCATCAAAGTATATAATTGTTGACATGGCCATATATATCGTGCTGTATGTACACAACGTGTCTAATTAACAAAAGTACGGTACATGTATGTGCTCTATATTTGTGACGATTGTGTTTATTTTTTTTCCCAGTGATACTATATAATTTTTCACATATTTATGCGTCATTTAATATAGATATGGTGCACCCAAACTGAGGAAAAAACCCCATTGAAAGAGTGTGTTTTAGAACGGATAACTTTTTTCATCTCAGCACAAACCGTATAATTGATTTATTCTGGTTTTACATTTCCTTTTCTGTTTTATAATTCACTTAAATCTAGAATTCATCGCTTCTAGCAGAGTCTCAGTATCCGATGTGAAACAGGATGAAAAAATCATAGTTATTGTATATATTTATTTATATTAAAAAAGTTAAAAGCAAATTGTTGATAAACTGGACAGAGCAACATACCGGATACCTTCATATGTATGCAGACTTTCAGACACGCACAGTTGTCTATAATAAAATTGTGTTAAAATATACATGCACTTCAATATAGATATTTGACCATTGAACAAACCAAGTTCATACTTTGTTTACATCTTTATCCCCTGAAAAGGTTAGGCATCTTCATCTAGAGCCTTATCAGCCCATGTCAATGTCAGAAGATACGGACAATAGGCCAGGCAGATAGACATACAACATATACAGGTAAATAGCGCAACTGAATTACATCTATATCATGTTTTAATGGAAGGAATTGCCAGGCTTAATCACTATGCTCATTTCTATATTAAGGCACATAATGTAATTATTGTGTTTCTCTGTGACCAGAATATATTTATGTACGTATGTTTGTTAATTGGGTTTACATCCCGCCGACAGTATTTCAATCATTTGGAGGCTATGTCTTTTTGAGACAGATATAGTGCTGCTATACAGGGATATCACGTCGTAAACATGTGGCATGATAGCATGCCCAGTCACATTATTCTAACACAGGGCCAACCAGTCCTGGAACTACCATTACATGCTGAGCGTCTAGCAGGCTTGCGTTCAGTATGCCAAACCGTATACAATCGGTCGCTTACAGTCAGCTATGAAGTTGTCTTAGGATCGTGTACCATGATGTTCACGTGCACCTCATGCGATAAACAGGAATAGGTGAACATCGTGGTTTATAACACCGAAACAGCTTCATAACTGACTGTAAGCAAATACTGAACACACGCCTGAAGCGAGTTGCACACACACACACACACACACACACACACTTTTCTTTAAAAAATCACTTCCTTCGCTATAATAGAGTAAAATCGTTATATAGAGCACGAAGAAAACGGGAATATGTGACGGTGAGCAACTCGCTCCAGTGCAATGTCGCGGCCGGGAAAGTAAACAATTACGTTGATATGCAATTGTGACTTCTTCTTCGTTTGATTTTAGTTCCATTGGTTAAACACATCTAACAAATTAAGCAGTAGTAACTCTTACTGGCTGAGTGTTGTTAAAGTAAAACGCCCTACTCGATCAGATCTTTGTTGTATACGTGTTGCTGTTTTCATGTGAATATTTTTCTTTTAGCCAGGACTATCAAATTATCTGTTCACTGGAACCTATGGAGATGAAATTTAGTTTAAATCTAATTCAGAGGATTTGTAATGAGTTCTCAAATATGTATTACCGATATTTTTAACGATACGAAATAAGGGCGACTATGTCAAATTCCGTTTCATGCTAGCAATCGGAATTGAAGAAATAAAATGTTGAACCCTATTGAGGTAATCCATTCATCAATAAATTATAATCGTTGTCCTTCAAATGCTTAAAAAAGACTTCAGTATAGATGCAAGCATCCAATGACTTGGAGTTAAAAGATCTTTTGCACAAAGTCTATAAAGGCTTGCATTCATCATAAACCTCCCACGATCACTTGATGGACCATGATCACAATCTAATAAATGATTACCGTAATCACATAACCAACTTCCACCAGCAGTACTAAGGGCTGGATAGACACGAATCGTAGAATGCGGTTCTACCTTTGTTTTTAAGAACTAAAGTATTTCTAAGGGCTAAGTATTGTTGGTGGAATTCGAGCCAGGCGTCTTGTTCTTTGTTCAAGATGCTGATATGGAAAACTGATTAATTATTATAAATAAATAGGAAGTGATATATGTGTATGAATCGCCTTGACATATTCGGTCTGTTTCGTTGATTTAGTTAAATGTATGCATGACATGTACATCCTTAACCCTTTCCCTCATAGAGGAAACCATGAAAAGACCCATGCGAACAACATAAAACCAGATCAGCCTGCGAGTAACTCGCAGGCTGATCAGGTTTTATGCTGTTCGCTGCTCCTCAGTGGTCTGGAAATGAGGATTTTGTAATTAAATTTGGTAAGGTTTAACTGTGGTTTTCTGCAGATCAGGCTGTATGTATTGAGTGCGTCAAAATGAGTCTATATGAGGGAAAGGGTACCATAAATGTGCGTACATTAAACTGGCTGATGGAAGTTAGAGTCTCGGCATGCCTTTGTGATAGTGGTAATTCTCAATATATACTTGTCTGCCGCAGGAATAGTATACATGTAACAAACATCGAGTGATTCCGTGGTCTTAATGTTATTATTATAAGTAGTATTTTAAACCGACATACAGCTAAAAATTTAATATTTGATTGTAATACGCATTGTCTCTATCCGACAATAATGCTATATATATAAAAAGATCAAGGTAAAGAAGATTTCGAGTAAAGTTTAAATTTAAGTGTAATGCAAAAATATATTAAAACATATATATTCATATTGTGTGAAAGCAATTAACCATAAATAATTTACTTACCTAATTAAATCAAAAGGTTTTGTCCAGTATTTTTAGAAGACAATTTTCTTATTCATATCTATATTCTCAAGATTCGTAAAAACTACAATCATAGATGACAGAATTATTACAGAAACATACCATGAGCTGGAGATATGAGTCTATAGCAACGCCCGCGTATAGTAAACATCCGGTATTTGAAGATTTGGAGACAATAGAAGATGCCTCCCCCTGATTATGTTCTCTACATTGACCCCTGGGTTACGATCCTGAGGCCGTGGAGGCGATCATCCCGATAACGGCTCTGTATTGAACGTGTATTGGGTATAATCTAGGGTGACAATGAGTCAATGCCTCTGGCGTGGGTTCTCATGGGTAATCAGTATGCTAACGTGAGAAATCTATTTAATAGTTGTAAATCGTACCTAAAAAAAAAAAAAAAAGATTGTTGAGTTTTTTTCCCCATTCTTTGTGATATCCGATAATAAAACTATATTTCAAACGCCTTTTCCATATAGACAGCCAAGTTAAACACAATTGTGTTGAATGTCCCAAAAATGAGTTATTAACATATTTAGAGAACAGAAATATATCTTTTCATAGTTAAAAAGCCGTTGTTTGTCACAACGTAATACATCTAAATCACGAATAATGCTATCGCCATGCTCTAGAACATAGAGCAACGTATTTATTACTTTGATAATATTGTTAACATCGAGGGATTCTGTTGCAGGTATACCGTCATATATCACGTAATTATTATACTACTACGTAGATGTATGACTTTTCGTAAGAAGTTATATTTTAAACCACTAATAACACAAACTACAATCAAGCCAAGGGTACATACCACGGGTACCTCTATCTATTGTAGATCTAGCTCCGTGTAGCCTCGCTATTGTTCCTCTGTACGATCATCCCGTTCATCTGTCGTGCATTGTTTATGACCGCAATGTCTTCAAAACAATGACGACTCGATGACTTTATGTTTAATCAGGCGTATTCAATTACAGGTATATATATATTTATTTTTTTTAGTCGCTCATTTAAGTCTGTGTGTGTGTGTGTGTGAGAGAGAGAGAGGGGGGAGGGGGGATAGCAGTTCGTTTGATCCTACAAACGCCTTTTTTCAAAAAAAAGTATAAGTCGGTACAAATATTAAAGATGTCCGTTCACAGATGGTCATTGTTTTAAAACTATATGCGTGTATTACGTCAATCCCATCTACAGACGAATGACCACCCAATGCAACATCCCAGGGTTGTAAAAAAGGTGTTTCTCCATCACAGGTAATAGCGTTACGACGATGGTGAAGATGTCTTGTTGCGGAACGTATCACATGGTACCGCAGGCACCAGCTTCGGTGATACCGTATTTTATATGTAACAAATTTCTTCATAGTGAGAGTTATTGAAAATAGCATTTTCCTGTACACGGAGGTACTTCACATCTCTGTCCTGTACAACGTGTCCTACACTTGCCATGTTTATATGTCAGGAAAAAAAAAAGACCTAATTGTTGAAGACGGACGACGCACGCAGGGTGATCACATTGAGCACATAGTGCTCAGGTGAGCTAAAAAAATATTAGGCAAGTGGTTCGATATCCCACTTCACTGTGGAATCCTTAACAAGAGGGCCAAATGACCCTTTATCGCTCATCTGATTACAAACCATCTAAATAATGCTTTAATAACGTTTAATAATGCTATTTTGAAAACTCTAAAAGATAGAACATGTATGGCCATAAATATAGTATCCATGTTTGACAGATACTGATGGAAACTATTCAAGTGAAATATAGCAATCTTGGATGATTCCCATGACCTGCCACTCCCTACTTAACCCTTTCCCTCATAGAGGAAACCATGATAAGACCTATGCGAACAGCATAAAACCAGATCAGCCTGCGAGTAACTTGCAGGATGATCAGGTTTTATGCTGTTCGCTGCTCCTCTGCGGTCTGGAAATGAGGATTTTGTAATTAAATTTGGTAAGGTTTAACTGTGGTTTTCTGCAGATCGGGCTTTATGTGGTACCTATTGAGGGCGTCAAAATGAGTCGATATGAGGGAAAGGGTTAATAGCGGATACCATTCACAATCAAAATCACCAGAGAGTTTATTTATTGGGTTTAACGTCCCACTAACAGTATTTCAGTCATTTGGAGACTGTCTACTCAAGACAAACACAGTGTTGCCACACTGCAGTATCACGCTGTACACATGTGGCATGATATTGCACATCATACTTGATATTTTACCAATAACTTCTATTAACTTATATTACACTGATGAATGAACACATATATTCAACTTCGGCTATCGACGACCTATAAGCAGGAATAATAACCATCCCAGATACAATCACTAGCTCTTGTGCCATTTGAGGATTTCTTCCAAATTTTACTGGATTACACAAACGTGTTCTTTCCTTAAAACTAGGTCAAACATGCTCACAACAAATCCTAGTATTGCTAAAGAACAATCACAGATGTAGGTTCAAACATATTATATTTTTACCATTAGAAATGCACGAACGTTTACAGGCTTTTCAGAAGATTTCATGAACAACTTGTTTGTATTTATATGGAAAAACCCAATTATGTGAGTTCTTAATATCGCCTATAAACCCTTTCCCTCATATAGACTCATTTTGACGCACTCAGTAGGTACCACATAAAGCCTGATCTGCAAAAAAAAACCACAGTTAAACCTTACTAAATTTAATTACAAAATCCTCATTTCCAGACCACTGAGGAGCAGAGAACAGCATAAAATCTGATCAGCCTGCAAGTTACTCGCAGGCTGATCTGGTTTTATGCTGTTCGTATAGGTCTTTTCATGGTGTCCTCTATGAGAGAAAGGGTTAAACAATATGGGACTCATTTTGAATACCACTGCACTTAAAACATTTAAGTAGCACTTCTATACAGGTATATGGATATTTCCAGTATAGTCCCCACTTCTGACACTATGAGCTATTTTTCAATCAACAATTAAATCAAAAAGAACACTGTTCTTGGTTCCCCTTAAGTTTTATTATAACATTTATACTATATACATTTTCATTATATCGACAACTTTGCAGAGAGAGAATGTGACTTCAATAACATTTTACAAATAAATATCTTGTTCAAAAACAACAAATAAATGACTCCCATACTCACTGACACACTCACACAATATATCAAGGGACTCACGAGGGTTCAATGAATGTATCTTGATTATATGATCTACTCTTGTTTACCACTAGTATAAACACCAACACTAATGCAGTTATTGGAGAAAAAAAGTTTTTTTTTAATGTTTAAGCTTTACCATATATGTCTTAGTAACATGTTCATGACTTATTATTTTCCAGTATCATGCCATAATTTCCAAATCAATAACAGTTTTAAGAAACATAAACTGTTTATTCAAGGATTTCAAAATGAGAAATATTATATCAATGTCCATTTCAATGGTATGTCACATCTTCTTAATTTTTGCTGGAAGCAAATTCATATGATCCTTATATTTTTCCTACTTTAACCATTATGAATTCATTTTCTGACAAAACTATATGTGCAAAAAATTTGTTCATAACACCAATGATTTCTGATGTTATTAAATATATTACTAACATTTATAGATCTTTTTTTTTATTTTACTACATAAGAGTATGTACGTAATCCTAGAATGAACCACTGACTACACCTGATCTACACATACCGACAATTCTCTTTATATAAAATTCCCAATATCAAAAGTAAGACTTTTAAACAGGATTCCGCTATGCTGAACTTGGAATGTTAGCCCTGGAGGTCAGTCAACAGTTGTTCTTCAGTTGAAAACAACAAGCGATGTTGGTCGTGACCCGGACCTTTGTTATGACAACTAGTCTGAACCCAGTTTGGCACCAGCAATCTGAAATTGAACAATCTACATTTAAGGTAATCCATTCATCATTAAATTATAATCAGGGTCCTTCAGATGCTTAAAAGGACTTAAGAGCAGCTTGCATTTACTATAAAATTTCCACAATCTTGGGAAAACGAGACACACTCACTAGTCCATAATTCAATGCCCTAGGCTATAACTAGATTAAGGTCGATAGTGACATAAACAAAGAAACTAAACAGTCTTACAACAGCAACCTGGAGATATATGTATTTGACCCAATAATACAAAGTACTGAAATAAAGTTTTAAACAAGAAGTGTTCATGTTCGTGGATCACTGTGTCACATGATTGAAAAAGAGACAATGGAGAAGTGACCTCTACTTCCATCAGGTGATACAAAAATGAAACAAATATCTGTAACACTACTTATGAACCTTATATCAACATTTTTTTTTTTTTTCGTTGTTTTTTGTTTTTATTATACAGTTTATTCTCCCGGTCATTTAGTGACGAACAAGGGTCGGGGAGGACTATCCCCTGCAACAGACATGTCTCAACACCTTTGCAAACAGAACAGACCCTGATCAGAGAGCTCCTGCAAGCCATCTAATCAGGGTTTCCTCTGTTCCAAAGGCATAAAAATAAATCTATATGAGATAAAGTGTTGATAGTATATTTATTCTGAATGCCGAGTACTTCCTAAACATTACCTGCAAAATGGACACAATGACTCCAAACAGTCCAATGGCACTGCCGAAGATTTCAATGATCAGGATCTTGACAAAGAGACTAGCACTGTGGGCATCAGCCAGGGCCGCCCCAGACCCGACTATGCCGACACAAGCGCCACATGCGATGTTACAGATACCAACTGTCAGCCCTGCCGCAAACATTTTGTAACCTGAAACAGATCATGTCCTTCATAATAACTATTCACAAGAAAAGGTCAGTAGGAATAGTTTAACTTAATTATTTTACATCCATTGGGAAACAAAATTTTAAAACTAATATTAATCCCTCTTGACGTTTCCTGGATTGGAACATTACATTGCACCTGGAAAGGTCATGAAAAAATCCTTGCTCCCTGGGGTTTGAACCCACAACCTTCTGTAGTCAAGTATGTTACCACTGGACCACATCTGTATGTACAAGTGTGGACATCCCTGTATAACATATCTGCCAACAATGACTTATTTTATATTAGAATTTCAGTTGTGAATGTGTTGAGCAGACTCCTGTTCTAATCTTCAGTTTCCTATCATACCCATCCTACAGTGCATAACTCAGTTATCATCCAGAAATTATTGAGAAAAACAAAACAAAACAAAAAAAACCCCAAAAAACCAAGAGTAAATCTAGAGGAATATGCATTTTAACACATAAACTTGCAAAGTTAAAAATGATCACGTAAAACAATTTCCAAAATCCAGATTCCTTTATTTGTGATTGAAGTCGATTGACTCACATACTTGTATACAGTTTAAATAAATTAATTAAATTAGTAATGTGCCATTAATAAAATAATCATTTTACATTAATTGACAATTATATCACAAATCTTATTTGACTGCCCCAATACTACAATCGCCAAAAATAACTATTCAAAATGTTCCCCCAAAACAGGTTGAATCTGGTGGAAGACTGCCGTTAGGATGTTGGGGCAAGTAGAGAGGGGCAATGTTTAGGGGCTTCATTGTTTTTGACATAGCCCATATTACAGCAGAGGCAAATGTGCCAGTCAAATTAACTATACTAGGGTTGAATATTGTGCCCCGAAATTTTGGTCTTGAAAAAAAGAAATAATGTCCAAATAGCGAATGGCATAACAAATAATTATTTTATGAAAATTAAGGGGTGACAATACACTAAGATCATTGTTCAGTTATGTATTTTCGTTTATCAAACGATAAACAATTACTGATTTTTTTCTGTGTTTAAAAATAAATATTTTTTTTTCTTAATTAACTTTATATCATTTATAATATATTTCAGTCTATTATGGACATTATTTATAGTGTTGCCACAATCAAAAAAAAATAAAAAATACCACACTGTCAAATTATCTTGACACCAGGCTAGCCAGTCCTGGAACACCCTTATACACACAAAGCAAGAGAACTTTTCTAGTTCCTATTATACTGAAAAACTTGGGTAGGCCAATGCCAGGAATCAAACCCAACACCAGCCACGTCCAGCATGGCCACTGACCTTTTCCCCGTAGAGTTAGTTACTATTCAATTCTGTTCATTAATATAACTTAAAGTACATGGAGTTATACCTGCGTAGTAGGAGTTTCGGATCACCTCTGGGGAATCTGTCAGCATATCAAACCCCTGTAATATACACATATGATGTCCCTATATACATATATAAATTGTGTCACATGATACTGCTTCAATCTCCATGGACTCTTAGGAAGAAAAATTTGAATGTAAAACGTTCAGATATAAGGCCAGGCAACTTACATTACTGAAAAATAATCTCAGTTAAAGAGTTTTGCTCTGGCTAACTTCATTCACTGCTTTCAAACCAAAACCAAAGGCACTGATGTAAGGGCAGGCAACTTACTAAACAAAGTTACGTTACATTACTGAAAATAAAAATCTCATTTCTTGAGTTTTCCCCAAGCAGCTTAATGAACTGTTTTCAGACCTAAAAAGTTCATACTTCAGAGATACACCTTAGTTTTAACTAATTCCATAGTCAGAGTTCTCTCTTACATGGATTCCAAAGTTTTGGGAAAAGGACTCCTTATTCCAGAACACTTCTTATATATCATACCTATATTAACAAGAGCTGTCAGAGGACAGCACGCTCGACTATTCAAAATGCTTGTTGGTAAATCAATGAAATCTATTCCAATTCTTGCCCTTCACATACCCTGTACATAATAATAGTCAAAAATGATAGTCT
The DNA here is from genome assembly GCA_021229015.1 of Solen grandis. Lineage (NCBI taxonomy): Eukaryota > Metazoa > Mollusca > Bivalvia > Adapedonta > Solenidae > Solen > Solen grandis. Next base: position 34,249,369 of record CM037782.1, on the reverse strand, counting down.
GATACCCCTTAATATTTCTATGATATCTAAAATCAATCCCATGCCTAGTTACTGAGACATAAGCACAATAACACTGTGCATGCAAAACTTTAACCAAAAAGCCAAGTTAGAAAAGGGCCATAATTTGAATCAGTCCAAAAGTTATCCTCCCTTGAAGACACTCCTTAACTTTCTAGTCAATTCCACAAGCAATTTCTGAGATATAAGCTGATAGTAGCTTGAATGCAAAAAATTAAACAAAATTCTAAGTTAAAAGGGGGTCATAATTTTTAATATATTCCATCAAGTGTTATCTTCCGTTATAGTATGATACCCCTAAAATATTAAAGATGTTTCAAATCAATCCCATGCCTGAATACTTAGATATAAGCATGAGAGTATCTTGCATACAAAACTTTAACCAAAATTTCTAAGTTAAAAAGGGGCCATAATTTGTAATATATTCCATCAAGAGTTGTCTACCTTGGTTGTCTGATGCCCCTGAACATATTCATAAACTTTCAAGTCAATACCATAAATGGTTATTGACATATAAGGCTGATAGTAACTTGCACGCAAAACTTTAACCAAAAGCTGCAACGCCAACGCCAGGGCGACTACAATAGCTCTCATATTCTTCGAATAGTCGAGCTAAAAATTATACCATACTATGTAAGTGAGTTAATATGTATTTGTAAAGGGATTATTTTCATACAAGTATATCTAATAATTGTTTTTATTGATAATGTAATAAATAACATTTATCTGTTCATGAACACAGATTCACACTTTAGGTTAGACCATATTTTCAGATGACTTAAAGGCTCAAAGGGCCAGATGCACTTGTGTAATTATCATCTATGTTATTATGATGTACTGATTGAATATGTCACTAAAATAAAACATTTCCTTTGATTATTTACATTCTTAAAGTATACACAATTCCCTTGAACAAACACCAGTATTTTGTCATTTTACTTTGAGGTCATGCAGTTAATTCAATGTCTTTCTTTAAAAAAAAAAAAAAAAAAAAAAGGGCCAAGATGGCCCTGAAATTGCTTTCCTAAGAAACAATGTCTTCAATGCCTGTACATGTGACTGAATTAAAGCATAGTTCTACTGAATAAAAAATCCATGCAGAAATATAAGATCAATTGTTTTCCTCAAACCAAACAGTACTTGAAACTTTAAAATTGAAAAGAAGATCACTGGGTCATGATCAAGGTCATCAAAGGGCAAAGTTCAATTCCACACAAAACTGTATTTTTTTTTATCCAAAACTGAAAGTCATGACTCTTTATATGAATCTATGTAAAAACAAGTGAACATTGGGCGTATCTAATTTTGACCCAAGGGCAATGATGTGAACAAACTTGGTAGATGTCCATTAGGCCATGTATGTCCATTAGGCCATGTAAAATACCAAATAACTAAAAAATTTTAAGGGTAGGCCAATTTCAACCCTAGGGCCATGATATGAACAAACATAATATCCACAAGGTCATGTTACACACCATAAATAAAAAACCTCAGGTCTTCAGGACTTCTGACAAGATTTTTTAAAATTCTTATGTTAGTCTATATAAAACCAAGTGACCTCTGGGGTGGGGCCAATTTTAACCCCTGTGTCAAAACTTGAAAGAGGTCCACTAAGCCATGTTACATGCCAAATATATACACCCCAGGCCTAGTGGACTCAGACCAGAAGAATTTATTGAGTTTTTTTTTCTTCATATGTAAGTCTATATAAAACCCAAGTGTCCCCTGGGGCAGGACCAATTTTGACCCTGTGGTCATGATTTGAACAAACTTGGTAGAGATCCACAAGACAATGCCACACACCAAATACCTAAGCTCTAGGCCATGTGGTTACAGAGAAGAAGATTTTTAAAGATTTCACTTTAAACAATCTTTTTTTACTTTCTGTGACCTAGATATACAATGGACCTGAACCATTTGAACAGCTTTGGCAGAGCTTCATGCAAGGAACATCATGGGCAATTTTCATCAAATTTGGCCCAGTGGTTTCAGAGGAGATGTTGTTTGAAACAATTGTAGATGGCCGATGCTGACGGTCAGCCATTGATCCTAAAAGCTAACATAAGCACTATGTGTTCAGTTGAGCTAAAAACACAAAACATAATGTTTTCAAGGACTTTGTGCCAAACTACATGTATAGCAGTATTGTAACTGCTTCTTTATTTATATGTAATCAACATAGTCTTGCACAGAGTCCTGGATTTGTCAGTTTAAATTGTGTTGTTTCTCAGAGATTACGGTCAATGAACAATTTTTTACCAACAGGTAAGCTTGTGTATATTCATACAACACATCAATATCTGATCTGTATACTTACACCAATGCCGTTACTGATTACAATAGCCATAATAATGCCATAGATGGCTACAGCCTCACAGAAAATGATGCTGATGAGATTTTTTGTCTTGATTCTCGGAGCTTTGACACCACCACCAATAATGCTGGCTCCTGTTGTGAATATCCCCCTGTTGTACAAGAAACATACACATAATTAAGCTTAACTGTTCCAGATTAACAATTGATGTGTTTGTGATATACAGGACAGACATAATATGTAAAAAAAAATATAATGTACTATAAAATTTGAAATTTGGTTTATGGCAGCCTGATGCTTTTATTCATTAAAACAGTGATTGAGTTTGTATACTAAAATACATAAACATATAAATAATAATGAAAACAAAAAGTGATAAATTCTGAACAACTACTTTTTTCCATTCTACAATAGAAAATAATTTATGTCATATCTAAATTTATTAGAAGTTACCCTAAATATGTGGCAATCAAAAGCTCTGGAAATTCATATTTAACCACAATTTATTAAAAAAAAACAAAACACCTTTCTATTTTCTATCCTTAATGTACAAAATGATGTTTCAAGTGTGTATATGCAGCAAATCCTGCCTTCAGGACGTTGCTTTTTGATGACGTAAAAGCTAAATCGGTTCAGTTCAACTGTGTCTGAACTGCATTTTTGCATTTTTTTTTCGGCCAAAATGATATTACAATGGTCATCATACATAGACAGTAAAATCTGGGCTAATTATATTACTATATTTTTCCTCTTGTCTTTCACACATCTCTCTCTTTCTCTCCTTTCAAGTAATTCTTATATTTTCTTTCATGCTTTTGCATCAATATGCATCTGTTTTTTATTCTGTTTCTTTCTCCCATCAAAATTTTAGCTGTCGGACATTGTGAAAGATGCGGAGACAAATCTTGCCTCCAATGGAATTTGGAACCCACAACCTCTGGTTCAGTGACCCATGGTTTTACCACTGCAGGATGCTTCTTTTATGTTCACTTGAATAATAAAGAAAAAGACAAAAAAAACTTTTGGAAATGACACCAAGCACATTACAGTTTGCTAAGTAACATAAGTAAAATCCTCGTTAAATTATTATGTTGAAATATATCTTGATCAATCAACATTAAACATTAATTCAAATTTGCTGCCATCCATCCTCACTTATTGATGTCCAAGCAGTAAATGACAATTATAGCATTGTCAAACTTACATTCAAGATTGGTCAGTTATATCAAAAAGGGGAGACATTTCTCTACTATTGATTAAAATTGAACACAAAGGTGATGATGTAACATGCAACCCCCTCACTGTTTGTTTGCTTTCTCCAAAATGTTTGTGTCTGATTTATAATTAAAAAAAATGTGTGCTTTTAATCTCAGATAGACAGCATTTCAATAATTTTGATCTTGATTTACATGGGACAAAAAAAAATACAGCCTCACAAAAACCATACTATATAAATTTATAAATCTGACCACACCAAGTCATATTCTAACACTGAGTCATCAAGTCCTTGAAATACCCTTACACATTATGGTCCAATCAATCAAGTTGTTTGTTTTTATTGTGGTCTTATACTCTCTCATTAATTGTCTTAAAGTCATAAACAATAACTTACCAGGCTGCTCCAACAACTGACAGGGAGATGGCTAGACCAATCCCCATACAAGCCCACATATAGGGAGATGTGCTGGTCAGCAGCCTAAATATAAACAAACATATATTTTATTTTGTTGAACATTTTAGTGACTACTTAATCTTAACAAACTGACATCTAAAAAAATAAATGGATAATAATTTCAGTTAACTTCTTTAGTTGATATTTTCATTAAACACTAGAGCCTTTCAATATATAAATAAACACACTATATTTGATTGAACAATGTCTTTTATCAGGTTTAAGTGATAATTATATTTTTAACAATCTAAAATCTCATAGATAAAATGGATAATGCTGATTACTTGTTTACTGCTGTATCTGATATTTCCATTAGTGTTTTATTTTAGAACTTTACTTATTATATATAACTTTATCATATCACAAAAACAAAATGAACAATGAAATTTTATAAATCTTCATGAAATTTCATTGTGAGATGATAGAACTCTGGAAACAAATTTTACACCATGGTATATCAGTAAATATGAGTTATACCTATTACTCTTAATCAACATATTTAATAGTTTGATCAGATATGATAGATACTGATTTGAATAAAGAAAGTAAACTAAAAGCTGATTTAACTCTAAGATTGCATCACACCTCTAGAGGGGTGATATATTAATAAAAATAAGTCTCACCATCCAATATCAAATCTACCACCTTGTCCTGTTAGCAAGTAATACAATCCTGAAATAGAAATAAAAAATACATATTTATATTATATGCAAGTAATTATTAATATTATTCCAAAATAGACAAAGTTCAAAACAAAAGTAAAGTGCTGAACCTTTTTATTATAAGATAATAAAACACATTTACAAAACACTGTATCTATTTATAATTTAAAAGAAAAGGTAGATCTATGACTTGCATAATTATGGTTTATTATTCTGCAGGGATTGAAAGCAACAATCAAAGATTTAAGTGCTTTAAGTGCCAGATAAATGTTGTTGAATATGATAGTTGATAACCTTGAAATATTTTTATAAAGGTCCACACACAGAAGTTCAAGAATAACTTCTTGGTCGGTGTAAACAGATGTAAAAACAAGTCAGAGAAATACATTATTTAAACGATTTTCTCACAAACAATACCTATCACAATCAACGCAGCAGTTGCCAAAAACGCTACGACTCCATAAATAGGGTAGCGGGATACCCCAAGTTCTTTCGTGGGGCCCCGAGGTTCGTAATCCATTTTAGATGAGTTTTCCTCTTCTCATATGATTATCATATAACTTCCGGTTGAAATAATACCAGTTCCGGTTAGTACAACAAGACCAATTTTATTTTGGAAATTGGGAAAAAGAAGAAAAAACTGAAATTATTTATCAAACAGAAAAACGAAGAGTATGAAACCTTAAAATTGAAAAAGTAATCTGATATATTGATTTATTGATGAATGTACAGAAAAAAACATATTATTTTTAAATTTAATCAAAAATTGATAGAGTCGGACCATGAAATGAATTATCTCCCGTGTTAAAAGATCAAAGAAATGAAAGGAGTGTCTTGCGTACGTGCTAAATTATGTATATATATCACGCAGCTACATTAGGTATTCAAATCTCTGATATAGTTATACAAAGTCATATTTAATGTTTTTCGATATTTTTTTAACAATTAAATATTTATTCAATAATATTCAATATTTGTCCAAGAAAAAAAAGCATAGAAAAAATATAATTATGTAATTAAAAAATATATAAATGAAGTGAAAAAATCAATTTGAAAATATCTATGAGGTTAATATATATATTTAATGATTCTTTAAAAATGCATATTTCTCCATGATACAATTTTACAACATTCCATACGCCATATTTATCGTAAGCAGTAACATCATTCCATTCAAGTGGGATAATGTATAGGTATCGTTTACTCCGCTTCGGTACGGTAAAATACCGATACTGATCACTGATCACTGTAACGTGTACCATTTTGTGTACCGGTATACTTCCAAAACCTTCAATATAATAATGATTAGACACCATAAAATAATACAACTAAGAACTTGTAAACTTTTCAAAAGTGAATTTATTTAGGTAGAGTATATTTGACTAAATGGTCACTTCTTGCACAGTTAAGATGTGGCATTTTACGAACAGAGATTGGAAGGTATATTGGAGAATTAATAGAGCATTGACTAGGTAAATATGTGTGACATTGAAACTGTAGAAGATAAGACGCATTTCGTTTGACTGTACTTTTTATCAATATATTAAGTTCAGTCAGTTTTCTGATATATTGCTCCATGATCTTTTCACAAACATGAGGGGCGCAGTGACCACTTACCAATTCGGCTATTGCCACCGCACCGTAAGGTGAAGTACCGCGGTATAGCCGTACCGTAAGGTGAAGTACCGCGGTATAGCCGTACCGTAAGGTGAAGTACCGCGGTATAGCCGTACCGTAAGGTGAAGTACCGCGGTATAGCCGCACCGTAAGGTGAAGTACCGTGGTATAGCCGCACCGTAAGGTGAAGTACCGCGGTATAGCCGTACCGTAAGGTGAAGTACCGTGGTATAGCCGTACCGTAAGGAGAAGAACCGTGGTATAGCCGTACCGTAAGGTGAAGTACCGTGGTATAGCCGCACCGTAAGGTAAAGTACCGCGGTATAGCCGCACCGTAAGGTGAAGTACCGTGGTATAGCCGCACCGTAAGGAGAAGTACCGTGGTATAGCCGTACCGTAAGGTGAAGTACCGCGGTATAGCCGTACCGTCAGCCGTAGCGTAAGGTGAAGTACCGCGGTATAGCCGCACCGTAAGGTGAAGTACCGTGGTATAGCCGTACCGTAAGGTGCAGTACCGTGGTATAGCCGCACCGTAAGGTGAAGTACCGCGGTATAGCCGCACCGTAAGGTGAAGTACCGTGGTATAGCCGCACCGTAAGGTGAAGTACCGCGGTATAGCCGCACCGTAGGGTGAAGTACCGCGGTATAGCCGTACCGTAAGGTGAAGTACCGTGGTATAGCCGCACCGTAAGGTAAAGTACCGCGGTATAGCCGCACCGTAAGGTGAAGTACCGTGGTATAGCCGCACCGTAAGGAGAAGTACCGTGGTATAGCCGTACCGTAAGGTGAAGTACCGCGGTATAGCCGTACCGTCAGGTGAAGTACCGCGGTATAGCCGCACCGTAAGGTGAAGGCCGTAGCGTAAGGTGAAGTACCGCGGTATAGCCGCACCGTAAGGTGAAGTACCGTGGTATAGCCGTACCGTAAGGTGAAGTACCGCGGTATATCCGCACCGTAAGGTGAAGTACCGCGGTATAGCCGTACCGTAAGGTGAAGTACCGCGGTATAGCCGCACCGTAAGGTGAAGTACCGCTGGTATAGCCGTACCGTAAGGTGAAGTACCGCGGTATAGCCGTACCGTAAGGTGAAGGCCGTACCGTAACGTAAGGTGAAGGCCGTACCGTAAGGTGAAGTACCGCGGTATAGCCGTACCGTAAGGTGAAGGCCGTACCGTAAGGTGTAGTACCGTGGTATAGCCGTACCGTAAGGTGAAGTACCGCGGTATAACCGTACCGTAAGGTGAAGTACCGTGGTATAGCCGTACCGTAAGGTGAAGTACCGCGGTATAGCCGCACCGTAAGGTGAAGGCCGTACCGTAAGGTTAAGTACCGCGGTATAGCCGTACCGTAAGGCCTCCTCCATGAATAAACTTGAGCAAAGTTGAAACATACATAATGGATTTATTTTAAACATATTTTATTCAGAATATTAAGCATACAGTATAATGACAAACAATCAAATAAGGATAAGAATGGAAGATGAATCTTATCGTGTCCTTCTCCATGTGTAACATATTGTAAACATTAATACGGCTGAGATAGTTGTATATGATAAATGATAAAATATGATATATGATAAATGATAAAAATATTCCTTGTAATGTATACAAAAAAGGAAATATATAAAAAAAGAAAAAGCAAGTAGATAAGGGGAGGGTAAACAAGGAAAAGAAAAAAAAGACCGTGGACTGGATTGAAGTGGCGGAAGTTAGGTGTCAAAATGAGAAACTAAGTGTTGTTAATTTATCTCCATCTCTGTCTCAGTCTTAACTTCTACTAACACTGTCGAAACGTTTGAAAGATTTAATGAAAGCATGTACCGCATTAACTATTTTTATAAACCCCGAGGATTAGATCTTTTAAAAGACTGTTGTGATAAGTGGGAATTAATATTAATATTAATAAAACTAAGGTTATGGTGTTTAGAAATCGTAACCCTTTATTGCGTAATGAGAAATGGTTTTATGATGGGAGTGGGTTAGAAGTAGTAGATGATTTTAATTATTTGGGGACTGTTTTCAATTATAATGGTACATTTGTTTAAATCAGGAAACGTTAGCAGGTAAAGGTCTGAAAGCATTAAATGTTCTTCTCAATAATTTAAAAAGGTATCAGTTAAAAACAACTGTGAAATGCCAACTTTTCGATGCTTTTGCTGGCGCTGTTCTTAATTTCAGTAGCGAAATATGGGGTTTTGGTAAATCTAAATTAATTGAACGTGTGCATCTAAAATTTTGTAAAACAATTTTAAATGTGAAGATGTCAACAAGTAACATGGGAATTTATGGGGAATTAGGCAGATATCCTTTATTCATAAATAGATATACTCGTATAATAAAATTGTGGTGTAATATTTTGTGTTCAAATAATATACTCATTACTACTTTGTATAGGAGTCTTACTGAAACTGCTATAGTAACAGTAAAAAGAATTGGGCACTAAGTGTGAAATCATTGTTAGACAGTTATGGTTTTTCTCATGTTTGGATAAATCCTTATTGTACGGATCTTAAAAATTTTCATATCTTATTTAAATCCAAAGTAATAGATGTATTTAAGCAAAATTGGTTCAACAGTATGAGTAATTGTAATACTTTATGTACATATAAATGTTTTAAATTAGACTTTGGTTCAGAACAATACTTAGATATTTTGTCAGGTAAATTTAGATCTGCTTTAGCTAGATTACGATTGTCTTCACATAAATTAAGAATGGAGACAGGATGTTACAATCAAAATAGAATAGAAAGAGCTTATAAATAATGTACAATCTGTAATGCTAGGGATATTGAGGACGAATATCATTTTGCTTTAGTTTGTCCTGCATATGAACATAATCAGGAAAAGGTATATTAATAACTATTACATAAGACATCCTAGTATGTTTAAGTTCATTCAGTTAATGTCTTCTACCAATCGAAATGTTATATTTAAATTTCGTAAATATATCTATGAGGCTATGCAACATCGGAGTTCAATCATGTAATCTTCTTATTTCCATGATTGTGCATTTTTAGGTATATATATTTACTTTCAGATATTCATTTTATATTTATGGTCCATCCTCCATGTTATTATTTCAGAGATGTGAATCAATGCATAATTATTTTGTTTTACTTTCACTTGATCATGTGATTAATTATTGAAATGTTTATATTTGATATGACAAGAAACTGTACAGTTTAAGTCAATAAAATATACTGTCTGTCTGTCTGTCTATTTTTATGTTTTCTTCATATGGGAGATAGCAGTTGCCAAACAGTAGCAAATCAAGAACAACATTTTGTATAAATGACAATTCATTAAATAATACGTGTCTGGCATTATCAAAGTAAGGGCAGGAGAAAAAGAAATGTTCAGTAGTTTCTCTTGTACCACAGGCACAGAAAGGAGAGTTAGTAATATTTTTCATACATAAAGTATGATTTAATTGACTAGAATTAGTACGTAGCCTTGCATGGTATATATGGTATTTTCTGTCACCGTAGTAGAAATGGCGCGGTGCTGTTTTATCATTTGATTAAGTAATCTTTTAAACTCAGCAACAGATCTTGCATTTCTTAATTCTTTGGGTAAATTGTTCTACTCCCGTATAGCTGACGGAAGAAATGAATAATAATATGAGTTTGAATGTGCATGGATATTTTGGATATTGTAAGTGTTGTTAAGATTATAAGTTGAAAAATGTCCTACCTGCTCGGGAATTAAGTTTTGTAAATAAGTTGGTGTTAAACCATTAAGCATTTTATAAAACAAAATTAATGTGTGTTTTCTTCTCCTAGAAGGAAGCGATTCCCCAAAAAATTCACTTTCTATTCTATCAATAGATATTAATTTTGTAGGTAGTCCCTGTGACAATAATAGCGGCCTCATTTTGAATTTTATCTAGTTCTAATTTTTCGTATTTACTACAGTTATTAAAAATTACATCACCATAATCAAAATTGGTCTGAAAAATGATACATAAATTGTTTCTAACGTTGACCGATCTAATACAAACTTCATCTTTTTCATTATATTAATTCGTGCTCATGCCTTGGATTTTATACAGTCTATGTAGCTATGTCAAGAAAGATTATTCGAGAAAAAAAATCTCAAGTGTTTATGTGTAACGACTTCAGTTATCATTTCATTGTTTATTAATATACGAGGATGATTTATTTGTGTTCTTTTACGTGTAAAAAGTAATGATTCGGTCATTTTAGGGTTGAATTTTACTAGCCATTTATCGGCCCAGATATGAATTGTCTGTAAATCATTGTTGAGAGACATTGATGCACTTGCAGGATTATCTACAATTACAAATAGTGCAGTATCGTCTGCAAATAATCTTACGTATGAATTTATATGATCAACGATATCATTTATGTAAATTAAAAACAAAAGAGGGCCTAACAAGGATCCCCGAGGAACGCCAGCTCTTATACAAACAGGATCAGACCTGACACCCTGTAGAACAACACGTTGGGTTCGATCAGAAAATTAATTTTTAAACCATTCAAGCAGATCCTCTGTGATAATTAAACCCTTGTGCCAAACTCGATCAAATGCTTTGCTGATATCACAAAAGACTGCCCTGACTTCTTTTCTTGAATCTACAGAAATAAGTTAATTGGTTAACAGCAAGTCGCTAAGTAAACCTGATGAAATTCGTATGTATTACCTAGGAGAAATTGAACGTGTTTAAATACACATTTCTCAAAAACCTTTTCGATACAGCTTAATAAAGATACAGGTCGGTAAATGGAAACAAGCGATCTATCCCCAGATTTAAAAATAGGACATGCATGAGCTTCTTTCCAGGAGGATGGTACTATACCCAGTGTTAATGATTTATAGAAAAGGTCACATAAAGGATGTGATAATTCATTTGCCAGTTCACGAAGAACATACTTATTGATTAAATCTGGACATACGGCCTTGCTTAACTTCAAATTAACTATCCTTAATATCACTTTCAGTTAAAATGATTGAACTCAATGTTTTTTTTCAGATTGTGTTAATATGGGTGTATCGGACATTGAATTGTCAATGATTGTCTGGTCCTCAAAATATTTATAAAGAATAATGGCCTTATCAATTTCGTCAACTATTAATGATCCATTATATTCTAGGGAAGGTATTTCGTTGGATTGGTTGTTAATAATCAATGACCTTAAAGTGGACCACCAATTTCTGGAGTTTCTGCTACCCGATTTAAGTTTTAAAGATATTTTTGATAGATGCTCCTCTTTGCTTTTTCTAATATTTATAACTACTTCATTCCTAAGTTTTTAAAAAAAACAAACATAACAAGTGATTTCAGACATAGTTCTCTTGGCTTTTCGAAATGCTCTTTTACGTTTTCTTATCATTAATTTTATCTTACTTGTTATTCATGGATGTTCATTTTTAAATACTCTAATTTTCTTATATGGTATACATTCCTCACATATATTATGAATATGTTCAGTTAGACTTGAAGCATACTTATTAATATCAGGGTCTTTGAATGAGTTCCAGTCAGTATTTCGAGCAGGTCCTCTTAATTTATCAAAATCTCCTTTATCAAAGTACCAAATGTGACGATTAAATGATTTTGATATCACTTTCTTAAACTTCAAGATGCAAAATATTGGACAATGATAATCTTATATTTTGAGTAAGTAATGGTTCACCCACATCACTCAACATAACATGTTCATTATTTTTGACAAAGATAAGAGCTATTAAGCTTGAGAAATTTTCAGTAAAATGTGTATCATTTTGAATACATTGATGTAGCGAATTCTGCAGACATATATAATTGATTTTATTGCTATAATTAGGATTTTTATATCCAAGTTAAAGTCACCGGTAATTATAACATTGTCAAAATTTAAATCACATACATGACTGATGGAGTCTTCAATTAATGAATGTTAAGCAACGTCTGTATTAGGTGGTCTATAGTATGAACAAACGTAATAGATTTACACTTGAGTTTAACTTATTTCCATACACATTCTATACCGACTGGTTTCAAATCTAATCGGCGTTTGTAACAAATACTGTCTTTCACATAAATGATAACACCTCCATGACAATCACTGCTTCTATCCTTTCTTTCAGGAAGCGAGAACGTTGGTATAAGTAAATCATCATTTGTAACCTTTGAACTTAGCCATGTTTCAGAAAAAGCCAGAATATCAAAATCTTTTAGTTCAGTAGACAGTATGTCAATTTTAGGGAAAACGCTTTGAACAGTATAATGTACAAAAGTGATCTATTTAGCGAAATCAATGGTTTGAGAGTATGATGAAAAGGACTGTGAATTATCAGTAAGTACTGATGCTTCAGGACCCGGATTTGGATGGATGTCACGAGAATGTAATAATAAAAACGTTATAGTAACAGCAACAATTTCAAAACACATAATTATGAATTTTAAGATCACTGTTAATCTAGAGAAGAATGAACACAACATTTAGCTCGTATATAGTGACAATTGTTTAATTTTCGATACGTGGTGGAATATTCATTTATCGTATTATTATCGAAATGATATGGTAAACATCATTCAAGACCGCCAAGAAACATATTAATGTGAGAGAGAGAAAACAAAAATTAAATGGCCTGAGTCTGACATCAGCTCTATAAACTATATAACTTGTATTACCTATGACTATGGAGTAATTAAAGAGAACCACCCCAGACCCAGGCCACTAAAATCCTAGTGATGTACAGCCCACACACACCCAACCAAACCACCAATCCAGAAGAAAATACATTGATAGAAAGAACAAGAAAAAGGAGTAGGAGATTAAACAGAAACATAATTTAAAAAAAAGGAACGAACAGAAGTTGTAGCAACTGTAATAATACAGAATTTGACAAACACTTGTTATAACAACTGCAATGGAATAACGAAATATAAATTTTCCAACGAAAATGTAAACGAAGTAACAAAAGACAGTTTTATTATTTTTCCAGGACTACATGTAACAAAAAATTTGACCAATTCACATAATATCCATCATATTTTGTCTGTTTTTTTTTCTTTCTTTCTTTTTTCCGAAATTTTACATGAATTTTCATTCAAGTGCAGAATTATTTTTTTTCAACATATAACTAGGTTAAGATCTTAAAAACCCTGATAGGAAATAGGAATATATCTAGTGACATGTATACTCAATATTATTTTGTTTTATGTTGGTTTAACTGCTCTAAAGGAATACATACATATAAATTACATTCAAGAGCAGAAAAAAATCAACATATAACAAGGATAAGAAAAGAAATGACAGGGATAGATATAATGATATGTATACTCAATATCATTCTGTTTTTTGCTATTAACCTGACTCTAAATTGACACATAGCAATCAACCATTAAGATATGTTTGTTAATATATAAAGAGTTATATACTTGTTATGACATTCATTAATTTCAAAGCACGCATACTATTAGGAATGTGAATCATTTGACACACATATATTCATTTGCACAGATTTACGACAGTAATTTTGTCTTTTTAATGAAATTCTTTTGAGTTTTAATTATATATCTTGATATTTAGTTCAGCATCTTTTCTTCTTAAATGAGAATATAATGATAACTCAGTATTTGAACAAATATGAAGAAAAAAAACAACATACGATACACCTCTGCGATTAAAGGGGATAGAATGTAGTTATGACTATTAAGACAGTCTTTCCGAAACGAAAATAAAGGCGCTTATATAGTCACAACTTAAAGTCGAAAATTGAAAAAAGTTATGCAGGTGCATATTTCCACATAACATACAGGAAGAAATGTACACATACATTCATACGTTCGAGTTGCGCACGTAAACATACAGATAGGAGTACATGTGTACTTATTTTTTTTTAATTCAATACAACTGGGTGTATGTGGTATCTAAGGCATGACCGTTACATAACTATATAGATAGTCGTAATGCAGAGTATATATATATTTATATAGTCTTGTTTAACCTTGTATAATTTAATTTAAATATCTATTTTTGAACCTCAAAACTTATATCGTGAATATCCTATAGTCGTATGTACATACTGTATATAAAATAATAACTATGCATCATTTAAATCAGACAAAGAGATGATAACACTGTGTTTGTACTGATTCAGAAATAAAAATATAGAAAGAAACTGTTTAGAAACTATTATTTAATGTAAGTTTTGGCAGCTACAATGAGCAGTAGCATTGCATGGTCCAATTGCCAGGTACACACAGGTAAATATCATCCGGTCAGATACCTCTTATACATATTTATTTACATAAACTGCAGACATGTGGAATTATGTATATCACAATATAAACGAGAATATTCCATGATTCGATTGAGAAGATACCCCATGTATACCGCTCAGCAAACATAGCGTGACCATACTAGCCACTATCAATGCGATCTAAGTCATCTCTAGTATTTACCCGATGGATTTTACCTTTCTGGTCCTTGACAAGGATATTACCATCATGAGACAAAGAACCCTGAATCTTCCAGCTTTGACCATTCTACGGGCATGGAACAGTAAGTTGTTACGGTTCTTGGTCAGATCTTCATTTATGAAGACACCTTTGAAACCGCAAGAGCGGGACTGTAAAAGTTATTACGAGCACGGTAGGACGAAAATTTGACAATAATAGCTCGTGGTTTGTTTGGATTGGGTAGTTTGGGGCCGATCTATGTCCTTCACAGTGATGGTGGCACCCCTACTGCGTCGGCAATTTGAAGTATGATTTCATCGGTGGACTATGTGGGGGTTTCATTCACTCCTGATACACGTAAGCAGTTCCGCCTACTGTACTGCTCAATGGCGTCAGCTGCTGCCTCCAAAGCAGCTACTCGTTCTTTAAGTTGTGCGTTTTCCTCTCGCAACACCTGCATTTCATTAGACACACTGCCAAGAACACCTACTACTATTTTTTAAACAACATCTTCAAGTTTAGATTCGAAAGTTGATTGTAAAGCTGATGAAATTCGATCAATGTCAGACTGTTTAAGCTCAATACCTGACTTGTCTGTGCCATGTCATTCGAAATGGCAGAGGTGTCAGAGTCACCTGGCGAAGAGCCGTTCTCAATCTTTTTTTGATTGGAAAGTTCAAAGGACGCTGAAGGACCTCTCTTCTTTGAGTCTTAAGGAGCTGGTGTCGAAATCGCCAGTGGCTGTGATACAAACTTGACATCCATTGACAAACCACAACCAACATCAGCCTATTCGTTTAACGCACAACTAGTCCGATTGTTTATAAGTAAGTGCGCTATTTATTCTAAACAATATAGTGTTCAATAATTTTAACGGGGGCAGGTGGTGCACACTTTCCACGAGCTGATATTATTGACTTCGTTTGAATAGTCGATGCAATAGTGCACTTACTCAAACAAAAGCTTTAACAATACGCCTAAATATGCACTTATATTCACATTTATACAAAACAGATCAGTTACTCACTTGAAGCATTTGAAAACAATGCATACAAACCTCTTCGTTCAAGAGGAGCTAGACCATCAATATTTACAAGTCTGTCGCGACAACAAATACGCGTTCAGCCAGATTGATCATTTCCGGAAAAAAATGTATTTTTTCATATCGAATTTGAACTATTGTAACTATTGTCCATTAATTTTACTCTACTGTAAAACAGGTACAGAACCACAAATCTGCATAAAAGCTAATGATTTACGATTTCATTTTAATGCATTTAATGTAAAAAAAAAAAAAAAAAAAAAGAAAGAAAGAAAACGGGGAATTTTAATTGATAATGGTTCGCCAACTGTTTTAGGAGGAGGAGGAGGATATAGGTGATCGGTCTGTGCGTCCGTCCGTCACACCTCAGGTTTACCTGTGCATTCCAGGTTTACGGTACGTCCATGAAGATAACATCACATTATCACGAAACTTGATACAAATATATATTCATGATATAAACTTTGAATACAAGCTAATATTTGGTTCTGAACAACATATGAAGGCGGGGCATCAGTGCTCTTGTTTATTAATAATAGAAAATAATTATAAAGCTTGCATTTATTAGGCATATCATGAGGTAAATGTCGTATCGGTATACTAAACTGCATGATGAACAATATTCCTACACGTTCATTGAATAATTGATTACGGGGAGGCAATATTCTTAGACCAGCCTTGGGTATCGAAATTGGCATTTCCGAGGCAGAGGGGTTCGGCACATAGTATTATGGGAAAATAGATTTAAATATAATTATTTATTTCCAAATGACTATGTGGCGTTCCTGTCATTCCAGTTATTCGAGGAGTAGGACCCATTGATTTGTGCCATGCTATGTTTTAGGGCGAAAAACGAATTTATTTTATAGACATCATATATATGTAATGCAAACAAAAACATCTGAAACAGAAAAGTTGTTTGTTTCACGTTCATGGCAAATATAATTGACTAACAATACACGTAGACCCCTATAAATAATCATCTGTCGTATAAAAATTATGCTGTCTGTACTGCTTTCACCTAAAGCTCCAATGCCGTGATAAGATTTAACCTTTTCACATGTCTACAAACGGCACAGTTTAAAAGTAAGCAAGGGAAGATAACACGTGTATACTTTTTGTGCTCATCTGCACAACTGTTCTTGATTTTTGCACAGGCAACCGAGTGTGATTCCAAGGATGAAGTGCAGCAATTGGTTAATGCTGTCCTACGGAAAATAAAAATAGACAATGGTTTACTTGAAGGGTCCTAGTTTTGGATTATTCACTTTAAAGTACTATGCTAGAAGTAAGAGAGTTAGCATCGAAAGTTGAACGTCTCAGTCATGAGAACGAATCATAACAAGCATTATTACGAGTTTAAAATTCTATCAATATAGGCGCGGATCCAGGATTTTGGGTTGGGGTGGGGGTGGAGCGTAAATCGAGCAACTACTTACATTGTATTTACACTGAGGGGTTTGTCGTGCGTATAATGTTATCACTGCATCATTGTCAATAGCTATATCCTTATGAACATACAGAAGGGTAAGAGAATTGAACCTGTCATCTCCCATTGAACTTCTTAATTTTTTTCTTGGTAAACTTTAGGAAAGAGTTTGCTCTCTCGACTGAGCTTGACGTAACTGGTCCCGAGGTTATAAAACTTTTTCCAGCTCAACTCAGTTTGAGACTGAAACTTGGTTTGCTTATTTTATGTATATCAAAACAAACTGAGTAACTTTGATAGTGAATTTATGTAGATTGTGTTAGGGGCTAACTTCGGAACAGAGAAAGTATAGCAAAATTAAAAAAAAAACTAACTGACTAGTGCAATTTAAACTTTGAGCACAAACTCGAGTTGAGCACGAAAAATGTTTATAAGCTCGGGGCCAGATGTAAGCATCAGAATGCGCAAAATCGTGTAGATGTTGAGATACATTAGCTTGCACACACTCTCATCCGCTAGAGTTGCTTGCAAGGAGTTTGGCTTCCCTTCTTTGTTCGACCAAAGTCGTTGCCACAACCTTAACACCCGGAGAAATCCAGCCGGCGATGGCAATTCCTCTCTGAAAATTTAATCAGGTAATTCACTAGTGCTACATTTGCAAACGATAATACAACATTGAGACTGTATTTTAAAGCAAAAGTAAAACAAACATTTTATTTTCTTTCGCACTTGTTAAAAAAAAAACTCAAATCTGTCTGAGACAACGAATATCTGGATGGACCCAGCTTTTTCCAGTTCGATGGGCCGGACATTTTCACAATCTCCACGCAGTTATCTCCCCTTCATTCTTCGGCATAAGGCATTATCAGGATTTCTGATATATAATACATGTATATATTTTTTTTTAAATTGTAAAAAAAAAAAAAAACTGTTTCAACGTATCAGCTCATTTTTCTCCCATTCATATAATATTGATAATGATGAAATAAAAAAGAAAACAAAATATAAAAACAACCGTTATTTTTTTATTTAAATCCTTTTTATTTTACAGCAAGTGGCATTTTCCTTAGTACGAGGGATGTTCAAATTGAAATGCAAATTCATAGTCGTTTCTGGGTATACCCATGAGACACTGGAAGATGGCTGAACCAAGATCTTTTCGTGTTTTGTATTTTCGTCCAGTGAGGTACTTTTTGAGCCTCGGGAAAAGAAAGTAGTCACAGGGGGCAAGGTCTGGGGAATACGGCGGGTGTGGAAGCTCTACAACATTTTCCTGCCTTAAAAAATCGCGTACAATAGCCGCTTTGTGGCTAGACGCGTTGTCATGCAACAACTTGACCCCCGACAAACCTGTCGCTGGCCTGCGTCTATTGAAATATTTCTTCAACTTTTTTAAAACAGCCCCTCTGTAGAACTTGCTATTGACCGATTTACCTTTCGGAACAGCAATTTGTATAGCAGGCCCTTGATTTGTGAAGAAAACTGCATACATAACCTTTCTGACGCTCATAGTGCGTTTGGCTATACATGGCCTTTTCATGTCTTTTGTAGCCCATATCTTGTTTTCATGTTTTCGTTTGGGCTCATAGAAATGCACCCATGTGTCGTCGCCTGTGACGATATTGGCAAACGAGCGATTATTGTATTTGGGTTCATTTTCAGCAAAGATTTTGCCATTTTCTGCTCCTCTGTGAGCAAATGGGGTATCCATCGCGCAGTTATCTTATTCATTTTAAGGTGCTTCCTTAGAATTGAATCAACTGCCCCTATTGAGATGCCTACCTTTCGGGCTATTTCCCTAACAGTGAATCTTGCATCTGTCGATACAATTTCTCTGACTTTTTCTACCATTTTGAGACCGGTTGCTGTCTTTCTGCGATGACCACATGGTGCATCTTGCAAGGACGTTATTCCACTTGCAAATTTCTTGCACCACCTAGTAACCGATGCATAGGACAGCTCACCAGGTCCATAAATTGAGCATATTTCATGAAATATCTCTTTAGGACCTATACCAAGAAAACAACGGTTTTTGATGTAGGCCCGTATTTGGGGGGGGCGAACGCAGATTTTTTACCAACCATTTTATCATTAGTATGTACGAGTATGCAATGTTTCTCGGTGTGTAGCCGAGGCTAGAGAGGACAGATTTACACAAAACTGGTATCGACCGAGAGATAATTGATGCCCCTAGGCGATCCAAGTAGGTTTTTTTGTGAAAAGCGTGCGTAGTTACATAATATAAACCGAGTTGAATTTCAATTTGAACATCCCTCGTATATTTTCTTAAATAAACATCAATTATCGCATTGTGGTAAAAGATCTGTTTCGAAAAAACTTTTTCTGTGCATGTATCTATAAAGCCATTTTGTTAGTTTACCATTATCACTTATCAGGTGACATTTGTGACGGCAGTAATTACTTTTGCTAAGTAAGCGTGCAAGGGAGATCACTATGTGGAGTTGACATTTTCAATGTATCGACTGCTACTGCTTGTTAAAATAGCGGAAAGCTGCCAAACCAACGAAAACGAGAAAACTGAAGTAATCGGCGAACTGCAAATGATATTACAATTTTTCAATTTTGATCAAATTGAGTAACTGGCTCTGATTGTCACATATAAACTTTAAAGGGAATATGTGGATAAACGCATAAAGAACACCCTGGTCGGGGCTACGCCGCTTCCGCCCCCCCCCCCTTTCCCTCTAAACCCGCTCTTGAAATAAATAGCCGATTTATATTGAACCTCCTTGTTCAGCTATTAAGTTAGTTTTTACAACATTTACAAAACGCTGATAAAGACAGCTTTCAAAAATATATTTTTATCATAATAAAAAGAGGTCATGGTCTGTTGACATATTTATTACTCAAATTATCTGTGGGTATTATAAGTAAAGTCTTATGTCACAAAGAACACCGGGGAATAAAGAACTTATGCTTTTTTAAACAAAGGCTATGTAGAAAGTCACATGTAAAGTCTATCAAAACTGTCTCTATTAGAAAGTGTCTTGCCAATTTTAGAATAAACACATAAACTGGAAAATGAGATTGGTCGTTATAAGAAAATTGAGTCACATTTGAGATACTTAAAATGTGCCATAATAATTCAGTTGAAGACGAATGTCACTTCATGTTATTTTGTGAGTCTTTCAAACCTTAAAGAACAGAACTTTTTAATAAGTTAGATAGTTTATGCTCTTATTTTAAGCATTTATCCCCGAAAGATAAATTTATATGGATATTACGTAATGAAGATACCGATGTTATCAACATGGTATCAAACTATATTTTTGAATGCTATCACAGACGTTTTGAAACCCTTAAACAGAAAATGATAAGTTGGTGAACAATAACATTCTAGTTGGAAAAATCCGTTGATATGTAAATAAACCTTAGTTATTTGTGTTTGATAATCAACAATCAAGCCTTATTTACTTTATACTGCAATGTTTAAGTTGTGTTTAATATGTGATTTTATGCCATCCTGTGGCCCATGATTGCCAAATAAAATTTATTCTATTCTATTCTAAGTATAATATAGTAAAAGATAAGCCCCTTATATCTATAGGATAATAAGAACACTTGAAATACAAGGCCTTTTCGTCACCCAGCACACATTTGGTTGAATTATACGATCGGAATAATGAATGATAGCAATCTAGTAGGCCTATTCGATAAAGAATACTAAAATGCACCCAAAACAACCGGGGATATTTTAATCACGCCAATCTACATGAATTGCTCATGTTTCTGAGCAGACAGTTTGTCGTCGCCAGGAGCCATTCGCTGATTCGCTGACGTCACACAATTACAGCGCAGGGGTTTACTTTTTCAGGGGTGTCAATCTTACTTTCTTTTGACTACAAGCATGCGAAATACGAACGTCCAATGGTGGGTTTACCCAAGTTATAATTATATTTTGTTTAAATATATAATTATTTGAATAGCAATATATATGAAATGTTTCAAATCAACATAACTGATGTTTTTTGTGTTTTGTTTGTTTGTTTTTTTAAACCTTAAAAGAAATCAAAATATTTAAAATATTTACCCCGAAGCACACGCACTGGAAGATACCGGTATATATGTGCGATTAAAAAAAGAAACCTTCGTTCTCCTTCACTGTATGTTCATTATATAGTATATATATCTTTATTTCCTCCATACATTGAAGATTTCACAAAGATACACAATCACAAAAATAAAAAGAAAAAAAAAAAGATTACATCAAATTTAATATAAAGCACTTACACATAGAACATTACAGTACAATGCATATAATTATGTAACACACCGGATACAATGCAATATACTCTCGGTACATGTGTACCAGTGATACACAACTTTATGAATTCCCTGAATGCAAACAATACATCCAGGACTATTCATTAGTAACGTTTACACATTTAAACGTACTAATAATCAATATGTTACAACACATACGAATGTACAAACACAAACATGCTAAGTACAAAAACACCAGCAAGTAATGTGACTCTCTATAGACTGTATATGAGTAAATGTGCATGATACTAACATGTACTCATGCATTGTATACTTTAAGCCTCAAAATTGTTATAATACAGCCACATGAAATGAATGTGGCTAAAAATAAATTTAATAAATGATTCATACTTTTCACCCATTATTCCAATCATATGGGTTGTGTGGCGAAAAGGCGTTGAACTCTTTGTGCTGTTTTTATGCAGTATATGGGACTCATTTTTTTTTTACTGTAGTACTTAGTTATTGACAGAACTTAAAACTCCAGTGGTTAAAGAGAACTGA
This sequence comes from Solen grandis, assembly GCA_021229015.1. Taxonomy (NCBI): domain Eukaryota; kingdom Metazoa; phylum Mollusca; class Bivalvia; order Adapedonta; family Solenidae; genus Solen; species Solen grandis. The sequence continues at coordinate 34,227,419 of CM037782.1, read as the reverse complement.
AATATATTATTTGAATGATCTATAAATACTCACTAAGCAACACTAAGGATTTGTAAATCTATATGCCTTACAAACGTAATCTCAAAAATTAAAGACAATATTCTTTACTTTGAAGAGGTACAATAAAAAGGTAATGAATTTAAATATATTCTTGCTTATAATACATGTATACTGGTTACGTTGCCGAGTGGTAAGAGCATCCGCCTCGGAATCGGGAGGTCGTGGGTTCGATCCCCGGTCGCGACGTAACAAACCTTGTTTGGCGCTCAGCACATTTATAGGGTAGTTCCAGGACTGGTTGGCTCGGTATCAGGATAATGTGACTTTGACTTAATCTTATATCATGTCAACGGCTTTATACTGCAGTGTGACGGCACTATATATCTGACTCAAGTAGACATTGTTTCCAAATGACTGAAATACCGTTGGCGGGACGTTTTAATATATATATTCATTTGTTGTGATAACTTAGTTCCACGCAGCTTACTTGTGCACTGAAAATCCACCAAAGTTACATTATCTGCGGTCAACTTAACCTCCAATTCCGGTGATAAGACTTAACCTTTTAAAAGTCTACAAACGGCAAAGTTCCTATTGCATGTCACTGTGAGCATTTGCACTATTGAGGAAGCAAGACGATATAACATGGGTTTACTTTTTGTGCTCATTTGCACAACTGTTCTTTATTGCACACAGGCAACCGAATGTGTTTCAAAGGATGAAGTGCAACGAATGATTGATGTTGCCCAACGGGAAATAAAATCGGATAATGGTTTGCTTGAAAGGGTCATGGATTTGGAGTCTTCACTTAAAAATGCTAAAATAGAAGTAAGAGAGCTGGCATCGAAAGTTGAACGTCTCAGTCATGAAAACGAATCATTACAAAGCAAGATAAATACTTTTATTGAAGCTGATAGTTACACGGATGAAATGGATAAAAACATCAACGATCATCAAAACGTGAAGGAGCATATGACGACGAAAAATAAGCAAAATGGAGCGAATATACAAATTGTAAGAAAGGAATCAACGACCGAAATGAAAGCTGGAATCAGTTCCCAGCATTAAAAACAGAAGGGATCTCCCACCGTCACAAAGTCGTGTCGCATTCACAGCATACCTTGATCATCATCTGACACACATCGGGATCGGACAGGCAATCAAATACAATCGCATTGTCACAAATGTCGGCCAAGGATACAATACTAATACAGGGATTTTTACTGCACCGGTCACTGGCATTTATTTTTTCTCATTTTCACTGCGAGTCAACAGGAATCATTATGCCAATCTCAGACTGATGGTAAATGGTCAGAATATTGTGGATGCTTTGCATCTCAAGTTCAAATGACAATATGGCTTCTAACTCAGCTGCTGTATTTGTCTCAACTGGAGGCACAGTTGTGGTGGAGAATTATCATTCAGACGGCGTGGAGTTAATAAGTGAAGAACAATACAGAAATATGGCATTTACTGGGGTTTTTACTGTACGAAGCATGATATCACTGCTCTCTTTCTCTCTCTCTTTCTGTAATTCATACTACCAATCGACGTTGTTACACAATAATGATAGTACTTGAGGATCATTTCCTAGAACAGGCTGTTCAGGTGCGTTTAACTACAAAGAGAGAGTGAAGCTGCAAAGATCTGGAAATCAATTATTGACTTGATTAATATGCATTGACTTCGTTTTTCATAATACTGTATTCTAATTTTATCCCGCACCCTACCGGCAACCTAATCGAAATATGAATTCAGATGTTATGCATTTGTTACAGCACACGAGTTTAAAGTTCTATAAATAAATACAGGCGTGGATCCAGGTCTTGGGGGAGGGGAGTGGGGCGTAAATCGAGCAACTACAACTACTTACATTGTATTTACACTGAGGGGTTTGTCGTGCGTATAATGTTATCACTGCATCAATGTTAATAGCTATATCCTTATGAACATACAGAAGGATAAGAGAATTGAACCTGTCATCTCCCATTGAACTTCTTATTTTTTTCTTGGTAAACTTTAGGGAAGAGTTTGCTCTCTCGACTGAGCTTGACGTAACTGATGTAAGCATCAGAATGCGCAAAATCGTGTAGATGTTGAGATACATTAGCTTGCACACACTCTCATCCTCTGGAGTTGCTTGAAAGGAGTCTGGCTTCACTTCTTTGTTTGACCAAAGTCATTGCCACAACCTCAACACCTGAAAAAATCCTGCCGGCGATGGCAATTCCTCTCTGAAATACTCATAGACTCATAGGTGGCGTCGCAGGTTTCTTCATTTATCAAATGGTGACACTTTGGAATGAGAATTAGGGCCTGCACTGTTTGTTTAGAAAGGATGCCGTTAAAACTGCTAAACCTCAAATTCATCTTATCGCGTCAGCAAAGGGCAAATATATTGCTCGATGAAAGTACTCTAACCTACATGATGACTAACCTACAAAAATATATTGATTTAACGGAGAAACCAGTTATTTTATCGGCATAATAGTTTTTTTGTTGCATGGCTATTAAACAATATTATTTTTTACAATGCATAAGGAGAAATTATTATAGTATATCATTAAATAGTTCCACACAAAACAATATTTAATACTGGTTTAATCAGGTAATTCACTAGTGCTATATCTGCAAACGAAATACAGCCTTGAGACTTATTTTAAAGCAAAAGCAAAACAAACATTTTATTTTCTTTCGCACTTGTCAAAAAAAAAGAAAAAAAAAAAGAAAAAAGAAAATCTCAAATCTGTCTTAGACAGCGAATAACTGGATGGACTTAGCTTTTTCCAGTTTGATAGGCCCTACATTTTTAAAATATCCACGCAGTTATCTCCCCTTCTTTCTTCGGCATATATCTCTGCCACCATGAGAAGGCATTATTAGGATTTCTGATATATAATATATATTTTTTTAATTGTTAAAAAAACTGTGTCTATGTATCATCTTAGTTTTCTCCCATTCATTGTTCTTTCCCATGGGAGATCATCGTGCAAGAGAGATCACTGTGTGGAGTTTGACATTTTCAATGTATCGACTGCTACTGTTTGTTAAAATAGCGGAAAGGTGCAAAACCAACAAAAATGAAACTTGTACTACGAGAAAACTGAAGTAATCGGCGAACGCAAATGCAATTTCAATTTTGATCAAATTGAGTGACTGCCTGTAATTGTCACATATAACCTTTAAAGTAAATATGTGGATAAACTCATAAAAAAACACCCTGGTCGATTTAAAGGAGGGGGGCGGCATACAATCAACATAACTGATGTTTTGTTTTTTTTGTTTTTTAAACCTAAAAATAAATCAAAATATTTAAATATTTACCCGCGAAGCACAGGCATTGGAAGATACCGGTATATATGTGCGATTAAAAAGAAAGAAAGCTTCGATCCCCTTCACTGTATGTTCATTATATAGTATAGAGGGACAAAAAAAAAAGTAATTTTGCGGTTCTAGTACCAGTGTGCCATCTCAAAAAAAATAGCAAAATTGTTGAGTTATTCTTGTAGAATGGTGTGATTTAAAAACATCTGCTGTTTTGTGTTTATTAAAGTATTATTTATCGAGTAGGCTCACTAGATTGCTCTATCATTCATTATTCCAATCATATGGGTTGTGTGGCGAAAAGGCGTTGAACTCTTTGTGCTGTTTTTATGCAGTATATTGGACTCATTTTTAGCTCACCTGAGCACAACGTGCTCATGGTGAGCTTTTGTGATCGCCTTTTGTCCGTCGTCCGTCGTCCGTGCGTGCGTGCGTGCGTCCGTCCGTCGTCAACAATTTGCTTTAAACAACATCTCCTCATGAACCGCTGAAGGGATTTTGACCAAACTTCACAGGAATCATCCTTATGATGCCCTCTATCAAAGTTGTACAAATTATTCAGATTGGTTAAAAAAGTAGGTCACAGTAGCTAAAAATAGATTTTAAAAATGCAAACTTTGAAAATCTTCTTCTGCAATACTGCAAGGCCTAGAGCTTAGATATTTGGTATGCAGCATCATCTAATGGTTCATTACCAAAATTGTTCAAATCATAGCCAAACGGTGATAAATGCCCCCGCAATAGGGGTCACTTTTTTTTACATAGAGTTATATAGGAAAATCTTTAAAAATCTTCTTCTATGAATCCATAAGGCCTAGAGATTAGATATTTGGTATGTAGCATCATCTAATGGTTCATTACCAAGATTGTTCAAATCATGACCCTATGAAGATAAATGCTCCCGCACCAGGGGTCACTTGTTTTACATAGAGTTATATAGGAAAATCTTTAAAAATCTTCTTCTATGAATCCATAAGGCCTAGAGATTACATATTTGGTATGTAGCATCATCTAATGGTTCATTACCAAGATTGTTCAAATCATGACCTTATGGTGATAAATGCCCCCGCACCAGGGGTCACTTGTTTTACATAGAGTTTTATAGGAAAATCTTTAAAAAAAATCTTTCTATGAATCCATAAGGCCTAGATTTTTGGTATGTAGATCATCTAATGGTTCATTATCAAGATTTTCAAAATGGTGGCCCTTTGGAGATAAATGACCCCGCACTAAGTCTTCTCCTCTGAAACCATAAGGCCCAGTGCTTATATATTTAGTGTGTAGTATTGTCAGGGCTAAAATGTTTAAGATTGAGTTATATCAGAATTCTTGTCTGTTTAAAAACCTTGTAATCAGTTGTAGCAATGGTACTCAGGTGAGTGATTCAGGGCTATCATGGCCCTCTTGTTTACTGTAGTACTTAATTATTGACAGAACTTAAAACTCCAGTGGTTACAAAGAACTGAAATATATTATTTGAATGGTCTATAAATATTGCGCACAGGCAACCGAGTGTGTTTCAAAGGATGAAGTACAACGAATGATTGAAGTTGCCCTGCGGGAAATAAAATCGGATAATGGTTTGCTTGAAAGGGTCATGGATTTGGAGTCTTCACTTAAAAATGCTAAAATAGAAGTAAGAGAGCTGGCATCGAAAGTTGAACGTCTCAGTCATGAAAACGAATCATTACAAAGCAAGATAAATATTTTTATTGAAGCTGATAGTTACACGGATGAAATGGATAAAAACATCAACGATCATCAAAACGTGAAGGAGCATATAAAAAAATTAAAAAGGAATCAACGACCGAAATGAAAGCTGGAATCAGTTCCAGCATTAAAAACAGAAGGGATCTCCCACCGTCACAAAGTCATGAAAAAAATTAAATGTTGGCCAAAGATACAATACCAATACAGGAATTTTCACTGCACCGGTCACTGGCATGTATTTTTTTTCTCCTTTTCAGTTCGTGTCAATGGGAATCACAATGCTGATATTAAAATGGTAGTAAATGGCCATAATACTGTGGATGCCTTTGCATCTGAAAATCAGTCAGGTTATCATAGTATGTTTACTAACTGTGCTGTTGTGCTCGTCTCGGCGGGAGGTACAGTCGCGGTGGAGAACTACTATAGAGGCGGCGTGGAGTTGATTAGTGAAGAATCACATTTACTGGGTTTTTACTCTACACAGCATAAAAATCACTGCCTTCTTGAAACACTTTCTGTAATAATTCATACTGATCGAAGTTGTTTTACGATCATGGTGACGGACCATTTCCTAGTGAAAAACTATCATTCTTATGTACCCTGCATCCTATACAGAACTTTGCAACGGCAACCTATTTGAACTCTGAACTCTATTACAGAGAATTGGAATACGTGTATTATTGTTTGTATGGTTTAGTCTATAAACAAATTATTTTACTTTGAAACACTAAGACTTTTTTACTTTTTTATATACAAGCGTAAGCAATAAATATTTCTTATGTTACTTAGTTACAATTATTAAGGCTAAAATGCAGATTAAAAGTAACTGTTCATATACATGTAGGTCAATACATACACACAGTTTACATTCCTTATCATAAACTATGATTATACATGTAATTAAATCCATGCTAAAAATATACTAGTCACGTGACTGAGTAGTTGAAGCGTCCGTCTAGTATCCGGGAGGTCGTGAGATTGATCCCAGTCGCGACGTGCCGAAGTCGTTAATGGTACTGGAATATCGCCCCGGGACATGAAGGTAGTTCAAGGACTGGTTGTCCCAATATCAGAATAATGTAGTTACACTGGGTGTGATATAATGCACTTGTCTACGGCGTGATATAATGCACTTGTCTACGGCGTGATATAATGCACTTGTCTACGGCGTGATATAATGCACTTGTCTACGGCGTGATATAATGCACTTGTCTACGGCGTGATATAATGCACTTGTCTACGGCGTGATATAATGCACTTGTCTACGGCGTGATATAATGCACTTGTCTACGGCGTGATATAATGCACTTGTCTACGGCGTGATATAATGCACTTGTCTACGGCGTGATATAATGCACTTGTCTACGGCGTGATATCACAGTGAGACATCACTGTATCAGTCTTTTGTAGACAAAAATAAAGAAATAATAAATAAATAAAATAAAAATACTGAAATACTGCCGTCTGGACGTTAAACCCCAAAATAAAAGAATAAAAAAATAGTGACAACAATGATGAAATACAAATATAAATGTGCACCGTCTTAATTAAAATAAATTATATGGAAAAAAAAACTGTACAATGAAACAAACAAATCACGGTCAATAGCAGGGACCAGCACAAATCAAACTTTCTCAAGCTGCCAAATGGTGAGTGGTACACTCATTGACATCATTAAAGTCTGTTTTATATCATGTAAGGTTATGGCCTAGAATTATTCTTAAACCAGTTATTAGTATTTTTTTTAAATGAAATTCATCGGAAGAATGGCCGTCGAGCAAAATTCAAGATTTCAGTGTTGTGAAATAAAAGGGTGCGCGCCCCGCAATGTAAGCCAAAATGTAATTGAATAACGGTACTAATGATGCCTTCTCCCGTAAGGAAGCCATTGTTGTACACAAGAGTTGCGATTTAGCAGAAATTAAAACAAACTTAAGTCAATAATACGAGGGCCGTTTGAAACATAGTGGTAACAGTTTCGGGTTATCCATACCTAAAATTTAAGATATTCAAGGTACTCTTCGCCTGACTGTACAGACTTTTCTAGGGGCAAGCGCTCTTAAGGTATACACTTAAAGCCCTGCGGTATCCAGTATGCGCAAAATTTTAGCCTTTCTTTTAAAATCAGGAAAACCTCTTGACAAATTCAGGCCCGATAACTCCCTATCTGCTCCACCGTGCAACTTTTAACAACACCTTTGGTTTCGCCAGACACAGCATCCAGAGGGCGCCCAGGATGGTCCTGGTTCTTCTATCCCTCTTTTAACACGGGTACCCGGTGGATCGGTGAAAATTGGTGGATTTTCATAAAACTGGTCTAAAAACAATCAGGTACAAAAATTTTTTTAAAAAAATACCCCCCCCCCACACACACACCTGAGGAATCGCCCTAAAAATGTTCGCGAATTCAAAAACTTGTTTTGTCGGAAGAGATCTAACTGAATCTCGCCAATTTCTCCCGTGTAAAACTATAGAAACACTAAAGCCAGAACATTTGTGCTGACTTAAAGCCATTGTTTTGAGAAGATTTGGTGACTAAATCGAAACTACATCAGCAATGTTACCTAGACGCTCAAAAGTACCTGTAGAAAATCCGCAGTTTAAACGTAGCTGTTCAACGACCAGGGTCGATTCGGATGAATTTTAAAAAAGGTAGAAAAAAGGCTGCATAAGATGAAAAAAAAAGAAGAAATAACAAGTATTCATTTTAGGTTTATTTGTTTGTTTTATCAGTATCCGTCCATAAAAATCAACACTGATATTGTAACTTTAGACTTTCTGTAGTTTTTCCAGAGACTTATAAACCGAGCTGTTTATAAGTCCAGGTGGTTTTACACAGGAGAGATTGGCGAGATTCCGTCGGTCAGATCTCTTCCGACCAAACGCGTTTTTGACACCGCAAACTATTGTAGCGCGATTCCTTTGGCAAGAGGGTGTTTTTTGTACCTGATTGTCTTTGTTCATCCCGTCTACGCAAAAATAAGACAAATTTTATGAAAATCCGCCAATTTTCAAAGGAGATACGGCAATTGAAACGACATGATGTACGTTTTCAGTGGCAGAAGTTACCCACATTATATATGTCATTGGATTTTATTTTTTTTTGAAATACTGCAGTTTTCGGTCAAATCAACGTACCGGATAGCTTTGTCTTTTAAGAGTGATACCTATTGAACAATAGAGTGGCATGGCAGCGCAATGTTTCCATAGACTTTGTCCAAGTCGGCTTTAATTTCTGATACGCCCTCTGCTCTTCGCGAAAGTTGCAGATATACTCCGCCATTGATGTACTTCATCACCAATGAATGTGCATTTGCACGTGATTTTAGTGCCGCTTCCAGTCATTTTGAAAGAAAAAAGTCATTTCACTGATATGACATAGTTGTGGGTGTACGTGCAAATGGTGAAAAATCTTGACTGCTGCCATTACTTTTCAAACGGCAAGTTTGTCAACAATAATTGGTCTTAAAAGAAAATACGTAATATGTATATGTAACAAAATTCAGATTTGAACATGCTTTTTTATCGTCTTAAATAGTAGTAGTACACCTAGCTTCATTTTTGTGTAAAATTAAACGGAGTTTATACCTCAATAACAGTACAGAATTGACATTTAATGAATATGAAACAGTACCCCCCCCCCCCCACACACACACAGATTGCTCAAAGCCCCGACCCCACCCCTCGATTTTTTTTAGTATGAAATAGAACTCGTGGGAACGACTTTACTAACTCATAGGACATGGTAACTCGTGGTCAAAACTATAAAACGGATACAACAGAACTATTGCAGAAAGGGTTAATCAATTTAACACGATCTACATGTCTAAATGTGCAATCTAGTTAAACGAAAGTGAGGAGGCTTACAAATCATGTCAACGATAATGAAATATATACTTTATAACTGTGCATCATCTTAATTATCACCAGTTACTTGTTTCTTCTAGAAAAAAAGCAACTGGTAACTCACTGCACACATGAGTCCCTTACCGGTAAGGTGAATAATTTTTCCGTTACCAAAGCAACCAGAATTTCGGTCCGAGAAAAAACAACAAAGTGACGTGCAGAATCTCCATACTGCCATCTATTCATATATCAAGTTTCCTAATATCGCGATATCCAGATTTCCGGACATACGGACGGGCAGACGGACTGAGGGCAAACCTATAGTAAACACCGGTAGGGGACTAATAATCTAGACAACAATCACGACTGGTGTAACGTTTTCAAGCACCCCATTCAGGTTCCAGCCCGGTAACTTAAAAACGTTTTCAAAATCCCCATCCCTTTAACATATTGAAACATTTTCAAATGTCCTGCGACGAATTAAATTTCCCTTCCCGGGAACTTAATTAGATTCCGACCAGGGAAACGAACTTGAAAACGTTTTTTTTTTTCTTCCGTGGTAGGACATAAGAAATAAGTGGCGGGATCTCAAAACATTTTCACGTTAAGTCATAAATGAAATTTCTGAAACAAGAATGATTCCTTGAAAAAAGAAAAAAAAATGGGGGGGGGGGGGGGGGGTTTGACAGGCGTCTATAGGTAACACTCGTCATATGCGTTATACAAATATACTCTATGTTCACGTTTTCATCAATATTCACGTGCGAATCGACTTTGAAGGCGGCGGTCGACATTTTTTTAAGCTCGATTTCTTTTAACCTCGGACTCCTAGATATGAAAGATAAATGTACGATCTTCCAGTCGCAGAAAAAGAACATGGGAAATTCGTAGAGTATTGACAGGCAATCTTAACCTCGCCTTTGGGGGAATTGGAAAAAAAATGGCGCCAAGCGTTTTGAAATGTGAGGTTTTTACTAGGTATCTTAAGCATTTTAATTGCATTGACAACATAACAACCAGTGAGTCAGTCGGTCAACCTCAGACTTTTCAAAAAAGGAATATGAGCACTGAGTTTGTCCAACACTTCTGGGTTTCATCATAACTTGTTTCGTGTCCAACAATTAGAGACTAGACACAGCGATTGGCAGCTTATTCTTTGCTCATGTCGCGCGCGGCCAACGAGACTGAAACAAGTGACAGGAATTGTCACAAGACCAGGTTTTCTTTTCGCAATGTTTCGTCCCAGTACAGATTATTTGTATCAGTCAAATAATTTGTGCTCATTGTCTATTAAATCTAATGCAAAAAAAAAAAAACAACAACAAAAAAACTAAGGGCTATAGCTCCATAAAAAAAATGGTCAAACTGCAAAACCAATGTCATTACTACATATTTTAAAATTAAGGAGTTGGTTTAAACATATTTATTTCCCAAACATAGTTACAAAGAAAAACATCAGTGAAGCATATACATATATGAAATGTAAATACGTTACAGGATGTCATAAAGATATTGATATTAATACATGGGGATTTAAACGAAAGCTACCTAAAGCTTATTTCCCCTTTCGAAGTTGTCGTAACCATGACATGCTCTATATATCAAGTGAGAAAAAATACTTATTAGTAGACAAATGTACTCTTTCTAAGCAAAACAAAATAGTAAAGTTAGGAAGATAGAAAAAGAAGAATTAAGTAAAATATATGACATCAGTGCAATCTAGATCAAATTCAATCGAGTGAGGCCCCCTGGAAGATTGGTCTGCATACTTTTAATTTATATCAAATATATTACAAGATTAAGGCTAGTTGTGATTATATCTGCATCAATCAAACATACCACTCATAGTGAACCGTCCGAAGCAGTTGAAAAGCGTGCACTATGTGCTATAAAGTTATGTACAGACGCAAATATAAACGAGTTTTCCTCAACTGATAAAGACGGATCACCATGCAGTAATGTATTTAACTGAATATTAAAATCACGAAGGTCTTTTAATAAATTTAAACGAGACTGAGCGTAGAATATACACCCAAAGAAGAAGTGATTTTCATTTTCTATTTTTCCACATCTACAGAAAGGGTTGGGTACAAGACCCCTTGAAAACAGATGTTGATTAAGTAGGCTACAACCAGTGCGAAGGCGTGTACGAAACACTTGAATTCATGCGTCTTGATCCTTGGTAATAATAAACTAGAACGCTTTGTCTGTCAGAGTTAAGGAATCTTTTGAATACATGTATAGACGATGCATTTCTTGTATCGATAGAAACAGATTCCATTCATGAACTGCTGTAGGTAGAAATGAATTATAATAGTCAGTTGTTCGGGCGTGTACGCATCTTATATCTTGATTATTTCTAAGTTGATATCTAGAATTAGTGTTGAGACTTGGTACTAATGAGGACAGGTAGCTTGGCGTTAAGCTGTAAAACATTTTATAGAATAGAACAAGACGATGTTTCTTTCGTCGATTAGTTAAGGAATCCCATGCAGTTTCATGTTGTAGTCTGTTAAGTGATACTAATTTGGTTACACCAGTGTCAATTCTTGCACATTCGTTTTGAATTTTATCTAACTGGTAATTTTCATTAGCACAACAGTTACCCCAAACAACGTAAACTACTTCAAGTGATTTTCTATCTAAAATGAATTTCAGCTTACGCAATATATTGACTTTTTTCCACAATTTGGCTGTATTATAATTAATATGTGAAAGCCACCTACAGTCATGGCAGAGGATGAGACCAAGGTGTTTGTGTTCTGTAACTTCGGGAATTTTCTGACCAAACATGAAAAGAGGTAGATGTTTTTTTATTTTGCTTTCTACTAATTATAAGTGATTCTGACTTTAAGGGATTGAAATTTACTAACCACGTTTCGGCCCATTTAGATATTTTATCGATGTCGCTCAGGAGTGCTATAGCTGACTCAAGTGGGTTATCAAAAAATAGCATATAAACTAGTATCATCAGCAAACAAGTTAATATTAGATCGGATATCATTTACGATATCGTTTATGTATATAAGGAAAAGTAATGGACCGAGGATTGAACCTTGGGGAACACCCGCATTAATGTTTAACCAGTTTGAAGTTGTACCTGAAATAACTACACGCTGCCTCCTATTAGATAATTCTGCGGCTTTTAATTTTTCAATAAGACCTCTCAATTAAGGAGTTATACTCCATATCAGGAATTTTTACGAAGGGACAGACATGTAACTCCAAAATTATGAACCACAGAGTGAGGTTCCTATGCACTGCATTCCGCCTCAATGAGATATATGCACCTATAAAGTTTCAAGTCAATACCTCTTATAATGTAGGAGTTATGCTCCGGACAACAAATTCTATTAAAGGGGCGTAACTCCATCAAAAATGGTCAAACTGCAAAACACAGGTAATATTCTCCAGGGTGACTTAGTGAAGGTACTTCTGTTAAAGTATGGACAAAATTTATTAAGTAATGTAGAAGTTGTGCACAAAAGAATATTTCCCTTTATATTACATCCGTTAAGGGGCAAAGGGCCATAACTGCATCAAAAATAGTCGAACCACAAAACCCTGACAATATGCGCCAGGTCACTATGTAATAATGCTTCTGTAAAAGTTTGGGCCAAATCCGTTGAAAAATGTAGGAGGAGTTGCGCACAGAAGAATATTTCCCTATATATTACATATGTGAAAAAATAACAAAGGGCCATAACTGCATCAAAAATAGTCGAACCACAAAACCCTGACAATATGCGCCAGGCTACTATGTAATAATGCTTCTGTAAAAGTTTGGGCCAAATCCGTTGAAAAATGTAGGAGGAGTTGCGCACAGAAGAAATTGTTTACGCCCGCCCATCCGCCCGCCCGCCGACATACCCCAATCTAATAACCAGAGTTTTCCTTCGGAAAACCTGGTTAAAAAAGACCCGGAGGAGACTGGATATCAAATTCATATTTGTTAAGTTCCATTGGATATTTAAAGTAATATAGATCTATTATTTGTTCGATTACTTTTGACATAAACAAACGTCAGACAGTAAGCAATTGTTCTACATGTACCTTTGAAGATTTGTGCTACTAACACCAGTCAAAAGAACAAGACCCTAACCGGCAAAAATCACGGGTTAATCCTACATGTACACGAGACTCTCGTATCTCAATGTTTTCTCACGCCATGCGTTGTCATATTGGATCAGTTATCTACCTGCTCCTCTCTCTCTCTCTCAATTATAATTAAACTAAAACAGTGCTTTAATTATGCATCTGTCCCCTTTTTCCCTTCATTTAAACTCACTTTAGCTAAGTTTAGTAAAATCATTAGAAGTATTTAGAAAGGAATTGTTGTTTTGTTAGATTCCCCCAAGCCCCACTGAAGCGTGCGGTAGGCGTGCTCTCCTGAACTAGTGAAGCACGCGGTAAAGCACATTACTTCGGAAAGCTGCCAATCTATGAATATGATGGATATTTTTTACAGTAATCAATTAACTCATTTTTTTCTCCAATTGAGGTTTTACGCAGTTCAAAATTCATGAAGACAGGTCATAAAATAACTTTAATAAATATTATATAAAATGAGGAGTATATTGCATCACTATTAGTGGGGTGACAATCAGTGACTTTTGGGGGTTGGGGTGGCCATAAAAGTAGAACAAGCAATGTTATATACCAAAATGTTCGCCAATGTCTGTACTATTTGAAACTGCCGGCATAAATTGCCAAAGCCTGGTGCGGACTCGGAAATCCAAGATGGCGTCCAAGATGGCCGCCATAAATCGCAAGTTCAGTGAAAATATTTTATCTGATTGTTACAGATTTATTTACAGAGGTAGTTCAAAATATTTGCATGATTATTACTCCTTCCATAATGTACATCAAATTCATATACAACAATAGCAAATTCAAGGTCAAGGTAAAGGTCATTTCAGGGTCAAAATACAAAAAATACTCCAAAATTTGATATCTCCTTCCTACTTTTTCTCATTTTATGCATTTTTTATACTCAAATGGATTACTTTTAGTGATAGAAATATTGTTATGTGTGTATTCTTTCATTTAAAACTGTTCTGTATGATATCTGTGTTTAGATTATGTATAAACTTTGGTAGTTTTTACACATACACATTATCCAAGATGGCCGCCATTCAATTGCTGTATCAATGATCATTGGATGTTTCATTGATAAATACCATATAAAGGTCAATCTTAAGTGTTTGAAAGAAATTACTTTATTTTAGCATGTATGCAAAACTTACAAATTTGATTGACCTTTCAAAGTCAAGTTCAAGGTCATTCCAAGGTCAAAACACATGAAATACCCAAATATTTGTTATTTTCTCTCTAATATCTCTTTTTATGCATTTATATGCTGAAATTGATCACATTTGTCACAGAAATATTGCTTTATGCATACCTTTTCAACTGAAAAAGTTTTTTTATACAATGTTATTTAGATTATGCATCTATATGTATGGTTTCATAAATAGATTCTGTCCATGATGGCGGCAATATTTCAATATATGTTTCAATTGATCACTGAAATTTTTGTTCATAAATGTTACAGGTAAGGCTAAAATGATAAATAATAAAATGGAATTTAATGATTTTAGCCTGTATGTGTAATTACAGATTTCAATGGCCAATAAACAGTCATGTTCAAGGTCATCTCATGCATGGTCAAAATACATAAATACCCCAAAATCTGATACTTCTGTTATTAACTCTTTTACTTTATACAATTAGTTCATAATCCGAGTATAATTATCTGAAAGAATAGAAAAATAGCTAAATATATATCATTTTATTTTTAGTTATTGTTATTGTCTTATTTTTACATTGCTTGAACACAGCCTATTTTATACATTCAGCTGTTGTCCAGAATCGTCACCATTCACTGGCTGTTTCAATGGTCATTGGACATTCATTATTATTCAATATGATATTTGCTTGAGTTATTTTTTTTCAGAGGAGTGGGGGTGGGTGGAGGGGATGAAATTGTTGTGTTTTATGACAATGAAGCAAATTGAGAATTTCAACCAATTTCATTATCTATTAAAGTAACTAAACTTTGCCTTGAGATACCTATTCTTTTTTATTCAGTCCAAAAAGACTTTAAAGTTTAAATAGAAGCTAAAATTAGAAGATGATAATGCAAACTTTATCACAGAAATGAACCCGAACTTTACCCGATTGTATACATTTGTAAAGCTGTGTGGTATAGGATACAAAACTGTAGAACAATTCAAATTTACCTTGCTTACCAGCTTTAGGTCAAAGGTGCCATTTTCTGAAAATCACTTCCACCATTTTATTACCTAGTTCTATTTATCAGTACCAGTTGTTAACTTTACAGACATTTTCATTTTCAAAATATGTAAATGAAACAATGATTTCTTGTGAATAATTGTAGGACAATATAAGTACATGTATATGTTTTCTGGGATATTATAATAACTCCTCTGTAGACCATTTTAATGTTCAAGTTAAATCAAAGCATTCTTTGAAAAGATTGGCCTGACTGGGTAATTCTAAATCTTTTTGTGATTTTTTAACCCTTTTATCTCATATCAACTCATTTTGACCCATTGGCTCATAATGGAGACCCAGATAAGACAGTTCCTGGTAGGAGCTGTTTGATCAGGGTCCACTCTGTTTGCTCAGACAATATTATATTTCACTGAATCCATCTCAGCACAAATATAGGAGAGTGGACCTCAGATGATTTGAAGTATCTAATGAAGATTATAATAGATAGGGAAATTCATTTTCTGTCATCATCGGTAAATGTTTAAAATGTTTATCTTTCTTCACACAAGATGATATTATTTCATCAGAACTAAAGGGAAAGAATGGTGATATGATATCAGATACTGGAAGTTCTAGTTCTTTATTCATAGTAACCTCTCATGAAGGAAAGCCCTTACCTCTTAAAAAAAACCATACAGAGTTGAAAAGGTAACAAATAACATGTTTTGTTGAGTTAAAGTATCCTGAGTAGCTTTTACCAATACAAAGCTAGAGTTGTTTATTATATACCAAAACGACTATCTTAAACAATGATATTTGATATTGCAAAATCAGAATTCAGTCTTTTTCTTCAATTTCACATAGCTGATTAAAAGATTAAAAATTAAAGAAATTTTCCCTTTCAATGTGTTACATGTATCAGTATGTGTCCAGAAATTGAAAAAGTCATATGATAACTTTTGTAATACTCTTTGATACAGCTTGATATTTCACAACATATTTGTATATGATACCCAAACCTTTTGATTTAATGCAAAAATCTCAATTTTGAGGTTTCAAGAAACTAAAACATATTTTTCCCAGAAAATAACATTATTCATATCATTTTCAAAGCAATAAACATTCACTAACCTAAATTTCAATATTATCTAGTAAAATACTATATGTGTAGATATACAGTATAAACTGCTCCTCAACCAACATCATCAGCATGGAGTCCGCCGACATTGAGTGTTGTCCCTTTAATCCATGAACACTCTTGTGACGGGTGGGCCCACATTGAAAATCACTGTGTGTTGGTTGATTACATCTAGCTCTTCTCCTCACGTCTAAGCCACAACCAGCTAGACACACGTTCAGTCGCTTGGCTCAGTCTCTGGATAGCCATCCTTTTTTCTCCGCCAATAGTTCCAACAACTGTCATCAGTCAGCAGATGGACTGTGAACAGAACCCTATAACTCCTACTTCAACAGGAAACAGCCAAGTACGCCAACCTCACTGCCTGCAAAGGTCTAGAAGCTCAGTGTACTTAAATTGCCTTCTTCCTCTCATAGGCCTCCTCATATCTTGTCTCCCACGGTACTGTAAGCTCAATGACGATGAGCTTCTTTCCCATCTTGGACCAAAGGACAATATCTTGTCTAAAGGTGGTCTAGACTATGCCTGGGAAAACAAGCCTCTTCCCGAGGTCAACTTCCATGTTCCATCTGGTGGTGCCATCCAGGATCAATGCTTGCTGTGAGTTTGC
>CM037782.1:34160454-34210454 GCA_021229015.1 Solen grandis | reverse complement strand
TCTCTTCGTTGGTTCACCTGGCTTGACAAGGGCAATTTGGGGGTTACTTCTTCCATGTTCCATCTTTCTTTCTTTCTTTCTCTCTCTCACTGTCCAGCCAATCAGCCAACTCTCTGAGGACTCAGTCATGTCTCCATCTATATCTCCCCTGTGTCAGTGATGAAGAACAGGATGAAAGAACATGCTCAAGTGTGCCTGGTCTATCACAAAGGCTGCATTTAGAGTCGGCTTAAGTCTCAATCGACAGAGATTCGCTGGTGATGGTAGGAGATCATTGACAGACTTGATGATTAATGACAGACTTAGTGGTTTATACTTCCAGATTTCTTCCCAAGTTAACTTCCTGTCTGTGGTGTTTCACGTAGTCCATGCTTCCTGTGATCCCATCTCCACCACTCTTGCCTGTCTGTATGTTCTTCTACTTTCCTGACCTCTGACTGGATCATGGCTAACCTCTCTTTCTGGTTTGACCTCCTCCACAGTAATGTCTTGGTAGTGCCGATACCTTGACATCCGACTGCAGTTATTCCAACAATGTCTTTATGCTTGAGTGAGCTCTCTGCCTGGTTCACCGTCTCTGTTGCTGACCATTTCCTGGTAGTACAGGTTACAATCCCTGCATCATGGATTAGTTCGTCCGGAGAATAGAGTTAAGTTTTCTAATTAAAATTTAAGTTTGAAATTATGACTAGACCTTAATGTGAATTCTGACCTGGGCCACCTAATAGTCTTATGAACTGAATCAACAGTTCAAATATTAGTGCCCTAATTATCTCAAACCTAATTTTAACTTGGAATAAAAATGTTTTATTGATTTATTACCTTGACATAATACAACTGTCCTATTTAGTACAAATATCCTTTCCCAAACAGTTTCCTTTTTGTTGGTTATACATTTATCTCTTGATTATAATTGTAGAAACTTATAATATAAAAATGAAAAATGCCTGTATTCAAACAATCTAAATACATTTTATGTGAAACAGAGAAATATACACATGGCAATGTTTCTATTTCTTAGCTGCCTAACTGTGTAATTTTAAGTGTTTATAGTAAGATAACAGATATATGAAATTTTAGGTAGTTTGACATTAAAATCACTTTAAATGGTCAATCAAATCTGTACATTTCACAAGCATGCTGAAATGAATGAAAATCAAATGAAACATTTACAATTCAATTTTTTGTCAATTATAAACAATTGAAACATTCATTAAATATATGGCGGCCATCATTAACAAAATTTTATAATGCATTATCTAAATAATTTATCAAAAAGTAATGTATACATTTAGCCATATTCAATTTTATAAAGAAACATATCTCTATATAAAAAGCATGAATGAAGAGAATATATAGTGGTGGGATATCTTTTTCTTTTTCGGGGTATTTAAACTATGTATTTCAACAGTGAAATGACCTTGAATTTGATCTTTAAGAGGCTATAGTCAAAGCTCTGAATTTACAAACATGAATTATACTAATCTATGCAAAGATTTTTTAACATCCTTAAATTAAACTTCCATTGAACATTGAAACATACATTGAAATATCATATGATGACTGACTTTGATAATAAGAATATAAAATTACACATATTTCTACACTATATGAAAAAAACAAAAATTTATTATAAATAATCAACATAAAAATACTTAAAATTAGAACAATTAGGGTAGACAAATCAAATTTTGGGGATAATTTATGTGTTTTGACCTTGGAATGACCTTGAACTTGACTTTGAAATGTCAATCAAATTTGTAAGTTTTGCATACATGCTAAAATAAAGTAATTTCTTTCAAACACTTAAGATTGACCTTTATATATGGTATTTATCAATGAAATATCCAATGATCATTGATACAGCAACTGAATGGCGGCCATCTTGGATAATGTGTATGTGTGTAAACTACCAAAGTTTATACATAATCTAAACACAGATATCATACAAAACAGTTTAAAATGAAAGAATACACACATAACAATATTTCTATCACTAAAAGTAATCCATTTGAGTATAAAAAATGCATAAAATGAGAAAAAGTAGGTAGGAGATATCAAATTTTGGAGTATTTTTTGTACTTTGACCCTGAAATGACCTTGACCTTGACCTTGAATTTGCTATTGTTTTATATGAATTTGATGTACATTATGGAAGGAGTAATAATCATGCAAATATTTTGAACTACCTCTGTAAATAAATTTGTAACAAACAGATAAAATATTTTCTCTGAACTTGCGATTTATGGCGGCCATCTTGGACGCCATCTTGGATTTCTGAGTCCGCACCAGGCGTTGGCAATTTATGCCGGCAGTTTCATATAGTACAGACATTGGCGAACATTTTGGTATATAACAATGCTTGTTCTACTTTTATGGCCACCTACTCCTTAAATAAGCTACTTTTTGGCCAATTGTCACCCCACTATATGGGGGTATTCTATAAAGAAAGATTCTGCATTACCCTAACATGAACCATTCTAGAAAATTTTGTCAATCACATTGCCTGCATAAGTCCTCTCTAAAGAAAAATCATTTATAAATATACCACCTTATCAGGAATTATTGGTAAAAATTAAAACCTATTAAATTCTCATTATGCTATTTACAGATATTTGCACCTTGATAATGTTCACGATTTCACATGAAATTGCTGTCTTACATATGTAGTATTCCTAAGATGTAAAAAATAACAAATTTAGGGTTTGTAAAATAATTGTTTCTAGAGATTATATCAGATATCAGATTATGATGTAAAAGTTTAAAATCAGTAATATTGATATTGAGATACCCTTAAACATGATGATTCTAAAATTGGACAAATATTTAATGTAGAATTAATGCTTTATGAAATATTAAAACTGATTGTCTTACAATATTTCTAAAATAAAAAAATTTCGATGTTCTAAGAATAAAATGTAAATACAAAAACTGAACTGGAATCAACACCTGGTAACGCTAAGTAAAAAAAAGCAAAATGCATTTTGAAGAATTTTGTTATACTACTTTTTTCATATTTTTATCTATGGGAATGTGTAAATGGATTGGCAGTCCATACTTCCAGACCCACGCAGTGGGTGTTTAATTTTAAATCATCAAATCAGCCAGATACACAGCCAGGTTGAGAAGCCGCGACCCAATATATTGATCATCAGCCAGATACACAGCCAGGTTGAGAAGCCGCGACCCAACATATTGTTCATCAGCCAGATACGCAGCCAGGTTGAGAAGCCGCGACCCAACATATTGTTCATCAGCCAGATACACAGCCAGGTTGAGAAGCCGCGACCCAACATATTGTTTAACAGCCAGATACACAGCCAGGTTGAGAAGCCGCGACCCAACATATTGTTCATCAGCCAGATACACAGCCAGGTTGAGAAGCCGCGACCCAACATATTGTTCATCAGCCAGATACACAGCCAGGTTGAGAAGCTACGACCCAACATATTGTTCATCAGCCAGATACACAGCCAGGTTGAGAAGCCGCGACCCAATATATTGATCATCAGCCAGATACACAGCCAGGTTGAGAAGCCGCGACCCAACATATTGTTCATCAGCCAGATACACAGCCAGGTTGAGAAGCCACGACCCAACATATTGTTCATCAGCCAGATACACAGCCAGGTTGAGAAGCCGCGACCCAATATATTGTTCATCAGCCAGATACACAGCCAGGTTGAGAAGCCGCGACCCAACATATTGTTCATCAGCCAGATACAGAGCCAGGTTGAGAAGCCGCGACCCAACATATTGATCATCAGCCAGATACACAACCAGGTTGTGAAGCCGCGACCCAACATAATGATCATCAGCCAGAAACACAGCCAGGTTGAGAAGCCGCGACCCAATATATTGATCATCAGCCAGATACACAGCCAGGTTGAGAAGCCACGACCCAACATATTGTTCATCAGCCAGATACACAGCCAGGTTGAGAAGCCGCGACCCAACATATTGTTCATCAGCCAGAAACACAGCCAGGTTGAGAAGCTACGACCCAACATATTGTTCATCAGCCAGAAACACAGCCAGGTTGAGAAGCCGCGACCCAACATATTGTTTATTCCGCAAGGTTTTTAATATTTCAATTCAGGGTCTTAGTGTTTTTGTCTGAGCTATATGATTTGTAAGACACAATAAGTTACTGCTGTTGGATAGAATAGTTTTCTAACATGTTTGAATACGATTTTCAGGGGTGCCTGTTGATTAACTAACCATGTGTCCTGAAGCACTGTGAATCCCGGCTTTATGTATCGTGTACCGCTGTGGGCAATTTTAGTGGATAAGGATCATAGGAAGGTTAAACGGGTTTTATTTTCGTAGTGTGTTTTGCACGTTAGTAACAAAATAATTTGATTGAAATTAACAAATGCCTAAGGAAAACTTTCAATTTTTCAACACCTAGGTAAAGTCAATGTTTTTGTTTCCTTGCTTGACCTTAGCATATAAAGGTAGTTCTAGGACAGATTGGCTCTGTTTCAGGATAATGTGACTTGATGTGGTAAAAAAAAACAATTTTGCAAAATTAGTTATTATAAGGGCAAAATATTCTTTGTGCAGTTTTCAGAAATTCTGTGACAATGTTTAACTTTAAATTTTGACTTGACTTGACTATTTGAGTTTACCGTCGCTTCGACAGTATTTCAGTCATATAGCGACGTTCAGCTAATTATAGGTGGAGGAAGACCCCGAATGCACTGAGGCATCTGGGTAGAACCACCGACCTACCGCAAGCCAGCTGGAAGGCTTCCTCACATGAAAATCTGAATGACCCTGCCGGGATTCGACTTGACTATTTGAGTTTACCGTCGCTTCGACAGTATTTCAGTCATATAGAGATGCCCAGCTAATTACAGGTGGAGGAAGACCCCGAATGTACGGAGGCATCTGGGTAGAACCACCGACCTACCGCAAGCCAGCTGGAAGGCTTCCTCACATGAAAATCCGAATGACCCTGCCGGGACTCGAACCCACACGATGAGGGGCTGAGTGAGTGCTAAAGTCAGCGACTTTACCCTCTCGACCACGAAGGCCCCTTTAAATTTGGTAATTTCTTTACTTCAGACAAAGGACGTTTTGATGATTAGACCAAATAAAGGATATTTGTTTGAGTATATGGAAAACATTAAAATCTCTTTGAGATTAGATATATTCCATATTCAAATAAAACGAATTTCCTTTTACTTTATGCTAACTGATGACGAAAAAAATGTAAATATTCTGTTAATCAATGTGAAGAGGAAAGGAAGTGAGGCAACTAGTAAATACTTAAACTACATTTATCTCCCTTTATAATTAAGTGTAAGTGATCAGAGTGAAAGGCATGGAATTGTTTTCATTGATAGATAACAATATTTCATCAATTAGCATAAAAAGTCGTGTTTTAATGAGAAGCACGTTTGTAAAGGAGCTATGACCGTGAGTATAGTGGAAGATGCACTCACAAAATTCTGTGCATGTATGTTGATGCTGATTGAGCTACGGGTAAAGTCTTTTCTCAATATTTTTTTCCAATGAGTTAATATAATTTAAAAGAAATATCGCCCAATGTCTGTTTAAAATTGTTCTTATATTTCCCCAGATATCTTTAGTCGTTATCATTGGTCATATTTTGTTACTTAGTGGACTGGTACAAGAAAGGAAGTACCTGCAAGCAACTCTGTAGACCTCTTAATTGTAATAACTCTTTTAGAATGGAGCTAAATTTTAACTTAATGCTCAGCTTGTTAGACCAGTTTTTAGGCAGATGTTTTAAAACAACTTCAGAAATCTTCTTGTCAGAAACTACAAGACCGGAGATTAGATATTTGGAGTGTAACATAGCCTAGTGGACCTCTACCAAGTATGTTCAAATCATGACCACTATGACCCTGTCGTTTCTCCATATTTTATTTTCCAAGTCCCCCGCCCCCAACTACAAGTTATAACTGTTTCAACTTGTATCCTATGTGTACCAGATTTGGGAAGTTAGTTAAGATCCTCCATTATTCACCTACTATACCAGTTGACGGTCTTCTCCAGTACCCAATTATAAGCTATTTTAAGAGTTTACTAAATGTGTCTGCCGTAAATGGACTCTTCTACCACAACCGTACACCTGACTTACACGAGAGTCAGTGTGCTGCCACAGTCAGTGGTGCAGAAAATCTTTCAGTGGGTCAACTGTGGGTTCAAAACATCACAAACAGGAAGTGTAGTCAGAGTATTTATTTAGATATCTTATTTCATCTTATTTTTTTCATCTGCACTTGCATTTTTTTGTATAAAATTTTAAAATTTGAGTAAAAAAAACAATAGCACAAAATGTATCCGACAAAAATAATATATAAATCCAGAAAACCTATATTCGGTTGATCAAACACTCGTAAAGCTTTTTCATTTCGATTCCTTAAGATAGATTAAAAAATAAATATATCCAAATGATTAAAAATAAACCAGTTAGACCAAAAAGGGCAACTTACACAACATTGAGTGTTAAGCCATTCCTGGCACAACAGATGGGAATTAATATAAAACTGCAAAATATTAATGATCATACCTATCTAATATAAATATACTAAACAGTCATTGTACATTGGTCATACACATCTACACAGGTTGCACCTCTCTACAAATATATACATAATAATGGTATACAGTATACTGGATTTTACAAGTTTACAACATTTCAGAACATTATTTTTAACTTAACTCATCATTTTTAAGAAGCCTTTCAGCATGCCGGGAACATGCAGAATTTACACTTGCATATTATGCATAATACAAATGTATAATCAAAAAGACATTGGTGTAAACTTTTTCAGTAAAGGATTCATTTCCAGATGTATCATATAATAAACTTCATGAGGAATTAATATGGCAAATCACGTGTGTTTTTTCAGAAGAGTTGACAAAACTGAAATGAAAAAGACAAAGAAAAAAAAAGAGAGGAAAAAATCCGCAAGATCTCAATCCATGTTACATCTTTCAGAAATGAAATAAAATATTAGAGTCATTGTATATGTTTTTTTATCATTTGCATAGGTTTTAATAAGGATTCCTAACTGTAAGGGAAAAACATGGTGAGGACTGAAAACAATTCTGGGATGAACTTTTAAAACCTATAGCCACTGTCATGCTCAATAGCATGCAGTCTACCTCTCATTTTGACTAGATATCAAAATGACATGTGGCATGCTGGTGAAAGGAGGGGGTAGGGGAGGTTCGAAATGATACGAAAACGTGGCATGACAAGTAGGCGGGCTGTGATCCCTGCTACTGCCATTATCAATTCAAAATTCACAACATAAATGGCGAACATCGAAAATAAGGTTTTCAAGAACGAATCCACTAAATGATGAACAAATCTAGTTCAACAAATTATATATCACAATTGATAAATAAATTCTGTGACTGGCTATCTAGTAAAATCATAAACTTATCAAAAATGCAATTTTTTCTACTGAACTAAAAAAGATGATTTTTTTTAAAAAACGGATGCTTTTGAACAGTATATAAAAAAAAAAAAAAATATCAGGAGTAAAATAAATCTACTTAAATTTTTTAGTATAAATAAGTATTGATCACATATTGTCTATCTACAAAAAAGTATTTAAGTACCATTACGGTTCAAACAGTATCCAGGAAAAAGGTACACCGGCAATAAAAAGTTTACTGTTAAGTTTGCAAACACCAAACTATTACAAATGTATATACTTCAAATAGTCTTAATTTTGTCTGGTTTTCTAAAACTTTAAAAAACATAAACAAGGAAAAAATTCACTGAGTTCCTGTACAATATATATACATGTATACAGAGATACTGACTGTAAAACACTAACTGAATATGAATTCATACATGATACTATATTATCAACAAATACAAAATACTGAAAATAGTATTGATAAATAATATTCTCAAATAAATGAAAAACATGGACTGTTTGCTCCTTTATTTAATTTTACATTTCAACTAAACCAGTAAAAAAAATAGTCCTAGTTTTGCTAATTTTCTTGATCATATTCTTTTATTAGGTGTGTATTTAATAAAACATACAGGACATTTTCTGCATCTGAGGATGAGTAATGCCAACAAAACTTAACATATGATGCAACAATTGTCACAATGTCATTCTCTTTGGTTTCCTATAACTCCAGTATTGTAAGAATAAATTGCACATAAGTTTGCAAAATGTGATGATGAAAACAATATATCAGACCCGTATTTCATGTTAAGTATATAATGATCTTTTGGGCTACAAATGCAGTTATCTCTGTGTTATGCACATGACATCAATATGTCCTGCTAACATTTATTTATTCACTTCAAGCTACCATCAATTCTATCAATCATGCTGAAATCCATTTGTTCACATTTTTGTAGTGTAATCCCAGATACTCTTTCTCCAAGACATCCTAACCTTTGACCACTTTGGGTAATAGAGGTTGCCAATGCAACAGGTATATAAACAAATCAGTCTGCTTACCCCTTTCCCTCATAGAGGACACCATGAAAAGACCTATGCGAACAGCATAAAACCAGATCAGCCTGCGAATAACTCGCAGACTGAACAGGTTTTATGCTGTTCGCTGCTCCTCAGTGGTCTGGAAATGAGGATTTTGTAAATAAATTTGGTAAGGTTTAACTGTGTTTTCTGCAGATCAGGCTTTATGTGGTACCTATTGAGGGCATCAAAATGAGTATATATGAGGGAAAGGGTTACTGATCTGGATGTATACGTTAGCTACACTTATTCTCTGGTGATGTGGGAGAAACAGTTATCCCTTTCCCTCATATAGACTCATTTTGACGCCCTCAATAGGTATCACATAAAGCCTGATCTGCAGAAAACCACAGTTAAACCTTACCAAATTACAAAATACTCATTTCCAGACCACTGAGGAGCAGCGAACAGCATAAAACCTGATCAGCCTGCGAGTTACTCGCAGACTGATCTGGTTTTATGCTGTTTGCATAGGTCTTTTCATGGTGTCCTCTATGAGGGAAAGGGTTATACAGAGTGAAAACCCTTTCTATCTTATCAACAGCAGTGTGCAATGATGTATCTGAGTGGCATAAAAAGTTGAATCATTTGTGGACAACAGTCTGTGGACTCCCAAGGGATGCTGATGGGAACTACCCCCGGGTGAGGTAGGGACAGTAATCTCAGACTGGCTGGAGAGATCCTGGCTCTTATATGTGCTCAATTTGTCATTTATCTGTTTAATTGTCAGGAAATAGGAGCTGATAATGTATTTCATCATTATATACATGTATTTAACTGGTAATTAAGTCAACATATTTTACTATCCAAGCCAAACATGCTCCCGTGATCAAATATTCAATTAAATTAATTTGTTAACTTCAAATGTAATTTCTATTCAGATCATTTAAAAACATTTTATGCAACATATTTATACAAATAAAGTCCTGTTATCAGTCGTGAGGTTTACCCACAACACTGCCGCACATTTTCTTCACTTGCTGTCATCTTACCAACAATCTATTATTTTTCCATTGTCCTGCAGAAAGTTAACACAAGATGCTTCACACTCTCGAGGTGCCATGGCAACAGAAATCAAGAATCACAAAATCTGATTGTGAAAACTGAACTCAGAGCATTGAATATGGCAAGCTGCACATCACATATGTCAACCAAACATCATCCTGCTTGTATTTCTCTTGGACAATATAATAATGTAGTGGTTACACAGGTCCCGATACAGTATGGACAGAAACACTTCTGTCCATCACACTCATTATAAAGACATTGAATATAGGTTTGTAAATACAAGTCTGATATTGTAAGTCTTATCAGAATAAAAACCATTGGTTGTCTTTCACATTCATAAATAAATGTCACTAGTTAATAAATAATGAAATCCTTAGACCCTGTAGACCTTGATCATGTTAGGACACGGGGCAGGATGTGCGGTGTATGGCCACAGAGGAGTCCAGCCTGAACCAGTCCACTGGAATGCCCTGTATCTGAACATTCCTCAGACAACCCTCAAAGCCCTCCCTGGAGTGGGCAGCAGCTTGTGTGACAAAATCTGAAACATGACAAACATCATTACACAGGTGTCTTAAGCATGGCAGCATTCAAAACTTATTAAGTAAATTCTAAGTCATCATTAAAGCAAAGAGCACCGAATGAAAAGAATTTGCATTCAAGCTAAAAAGATTTTTTTTTCATTTTAAAATAGCTTAAGTTTGACATGAACAATAATTTTATGAGATATATATGGGTAAATTCTCATGATTTTTTGAAAGTTCTAACCATTCTTGCGATACTGCTTGCTGGGTACCTATTAGACTAAATGACTGAAATACTGTCGAAGCAACGGTAAACTCAAATAGTCAAGCAAGTCATTATGCAATGTATATAAAAGCTATATGATATGTCTTACACAAGGGAAGTAAATCTTAATAGTTTTGTCAGGGTATATAAAGTTATTACCAGAGAAAAATATATCAAAGAACAGACAACAGAGTTCTCAGAAAAGCAAGACTAATGATTTATGTACTGGCAGAATCAGTACCTGGAACTCCTCCAAGGAAGAGTGGGGCGCTGGTCAGCGTGTGGGTGACCGTGTCCTGGCTAGGTACGCTGACCAACTCCTGGTCATCCACCTGCAATGTGATCACATTCTTGATGACCCTAGCCTGCACCTTGTGCCAGCTGCCATCACACACGCTCCACTGACCACTGGGCACTGTCTCGGCCGTCATCTGACCTCCAGGGTTCAGGATTGTAAACTTCACCTGAAGAGGAAGAGTTTGGGTAAAAGAGTTGCTGACAGTAGAAAAGAAAATATCAACTTATTGGTTGCTTATCTTCATCATCATAAAAAATTCAGTATTTCAACTTAATCTTCATATCATTGTCACATTTCATATAATTTTTTGTTATGTTTATCATTATCATAAATTTGTAGAAGTGATAATAGCAAGAGATTTTGCTTTGAATGCTCAATATCATGCAAACACAAATATTACCAACACAGTACAATGTATACAGTGCTCCAATATGCCAGTCTTAATACTTACCTGCCCCTGATGCAGCTGTAAGGTCATGGCATGTTCCCCATCTTGGTTACTCACTGAGGCTAGGATACCCTCTGGTTTGCTCGTACGGAACTCTAGATCAATGTCCAACTCTCTTCCAACCTCAAAGGCCCTAGCTGTAGAATAAAGATTCAAGAATATGTCTTAGAAGATAGCCTTATACAAAATTTTGAAGTAAGAAAGAGATATTAAATAAATCCCAAAAGTTTCAAAGACTAAAACTAAGAGCCTGTAAAAGGCAGTGAATAGATAAACACACATTCTCCGGCACTCACTCACATAAAAATTTTTGAATTTAATGCATAGTTTTGAGCAAGGCATACAATTATGTCTCAAGTAGGTTGTGTTGTTTGTTGAGTAGTTGTTGTATATCCACATACCAAAAATGCCGAAGGATTTGCCGGTGAAGTGAGCCCCCTTCTCCTGCTGTGTGAAGCACTTGTCCACGCCGCTGACCATGGTAGTGTCACTGAAGTTCTTCTTATTGTTGTTGATCCTCAGGTTGCGCATACATCCGCGCAAACTGTGTCGCACCTGCATCAGAGAGGATAACATATAAGGGGGCGATCTTCATTTACATCACTAGATCTCCATATCATGTTCTTTTCTTATTACCATCATTCACTGCAGAGAATTCATAAACGAGAATTATCACTGAAGATGATGAATACCCCAAGATACAACTTTGTCACAGTTACTGTTACCATGCCAGACAGTCAGCCAAGGGCAAACATACATTTCATCTTCAAGTCTGACTCTGACATTGGAGCTAACAATTTTTTTTTTGTGCACAACAAATCATCCCAGCAAGGTAAACATTTCGGTAAAGTATTGTAATTTGAAAATCTAACAGTCAGTGGAAAAGTCAAAGCCCAGAGAGAACATACCTGCAACACCTTGACTAAGAAAGTTAGACTATATCAAGTTTTTAATAAAACTGTCCAACAGGGCTGGAATGGACAAATGATTCCTCTACAGACCTGACTTCACATTGTTAAGCTAGATTATGAGATACATAAAAGAAATCTGAAGAAACCTACCACATTTTTGTTCAGCAGAGGTAAGAAGCTGCTTGGAATACCTCCCACAAACAATGGCACATCCACTTTGAGCACCTTGCCAATCTTGGCCCCACGCTTACTGTTGCCATCTACCTTCATCTCAATACGCTGACGATTCTTCTCCACAGTCACACTGTGCCATTCTCCATCTGTTAGACTGGACTTAGGTTCAATCTCCACTTCCTTGATCTTGCCATTGCGCTCGAAGGCCAGGACCAGAGAACCATTCTTCAGCATGGCTGCCACGAAGGCTGTGTGATCCAAGTTGGACAGGTAGAACAGGATTCCATCACCGTAGTAGGTGCGGAAATCAAAGTCTATTGTAAATCTGACAAAAAGAGACCATTCATCCATTATTATGGCAGATATTTATTATTCTTTCAAATCTTTGAAAACACTACTTAGGAATTCAAATTATAAATTACCTTGAAAAATACTCTGTCATTGGAACAATTGACTTGACAA
The DNA here is from genome assembly GCA_021229015.1 of Solen grandis. Lineage (NCBI taxonomy): Eukaryota > Metazoa > Mollusca > Bivalvia > Adapedonta > Solenidae > Solen > Solen grandis. The sequence goes on along the minus strand of CM037782.1, from coordinate 34,197,875 downwards.
GTACAACTGAATACATTGTACCTGTGTGAGAAAGGTTTTTTTGAATTTTTTTTTTTTTTTTTTTTTTTTTTTTTTTTTTTTTATTATTATTCAAATGGTTTTTGATGCTCTTTAGTAGATTCCAGGGGCTACTTACTTTCTGAGAACTTCCTTCTTTGTAACGTTGATTTGGTTAAAGCTGATATCTTCCTCACCAAATGTGAATGCATCTGTCTCAAATTTGTAAATGCCTGTATTAGCAGCACATGGTTTCATCACAGGAACTGTTGAGGTCTTGGGCTTCACTGACGTGTCAGGGGCAACCTTTGGTTCTGACTTCTCAGTTGGCATGACAACTGGTATCTCTCTCTCTGGCATTCTGGAATAGGAAATAGGATGAAGGTCTCAAGATGTCTATGGGAATAATTTTATCTCTGTTTACTTACAGATAAAAAAGTATCTGATGTTGAAGAAATATGGTTAAATTATTACCACACTATGATTCCAAACAAGTAGAAAATAAGTAAAGAAAACTGTTACAATTCAGAGACCGGCCGGAATCATGGACATAGGTGACACTACATGCCCACCACTTTGTCCAAGAGCATAAAAAGGGGAATACTACTGTTTGTTGATTGAGTGATAAGGGGTACAGAAATAGGAGTTATGAAGAATTTCCTATGCAAGGTGAAAGCACATGTCTGACCTGATAGCGGCGGGAGCATCACTGGCAAACGGAGGTGGAATCTCGTCCGCGACCACACCGTGAGAGCAACGTCCGATATCTGCCAGGTCATACTGCTTGGGCTCGTTGATGTTCAGCACTCTGACAAGGGAAAAAAGAAAGTTTCCATCGTATCATTTAAGTTTTAAAATGTACATATTCTGAAGTTAACACTAAACTATTAAATATACCTGAAATGGCAATTATAAGGCTAGATTTTGGGTCCAAGTGTTATGTACCTCACTGTATTGTAACACATTGCTATTAACTGAAAATGAATTTTAGTGAATCAAACAACCACAAAAATAAATATTTATGGTGTGATGTTGAACCTTGCAATATTGAATATTGTGCTATGATAAATGGCTGTATTATGGATCTTCAAAGTAATACTTAAAATCAACAAATCACACTCAAATCACTGGTGACAACAGACTTAAATCATTAAAGTAGTCTACAAATACTGGTGAAATATAACAACTTCCTATCAAAGTTTCATGATATGCTTGAACAGAATATGAAGGACCTTAACTCACTTTCTGTTGACGACAATATCGCTGATACATCCATTCATGGAGGCTGAGGTGGAAGCCATCTCGTCAATCTGGAACCCGGGCACACCTCCCAGGTACAGACCACCTCCATCCTCACGCACGATGATGAACGAATTGCCAAAACTGTTCACCTGTACACGACCTTCGTCAACCATAGTGTCATCAACAAACAACTCAATCCTGCAACAGACAGCAGACACATACTGTTTATATACAGGGCATGACAAAGTTTGATTATTGTTGTTCACTACATAGTAAACTGTATATATGTTTCTTATTGATGAATGGTTCCTAAACCGCCAATCAAGTATGTTTACATTAACCGTTTATCCAAACACTTAAAGCGTTAAGTATATGGTGAATGGTGACCTACTTTAATCAAAAGAACATGTACTTTTTGTTTGTGATACTGTTTGTGAGCACTTGACCTAGGTATAATAAACTAGAACTCTGCGAGTCGGATGTGTCGCCTGACGATGACTTATCTGTTGAAAGTAAAGATGCCAGTTTGTCACTTTCTTTTAAGAATTTGGTATCACTCCAGGTCATTGCAAGAAACATACATATCAAGTCTTAAGCCATTATAATTATGGTGAAAAGTTTGATCCAACAAGAAATGCTAAGAAATACTATCAAAGGAATAACTCCATAAAGAGACTACAAAGTAGGGTTTCATTTCTTTTGTGTAATCACTCTGGTCATTGAAGAAACATACATACCAAGTCTTAAGCCATTCAAACTTATGGTGAAAAAGTATGTCCGGACAAGAAATGCTCTAAGAAAATCATATCAAAGGGGAATAACTCAAAAAGCGCACAAGGTAGAGTTATGGTTCTTGTGCACTGCCTCGGGTCATTGCAAGAAACATACATACCAAGTCTTAAGTCATTCAAACTTATGGTGAAAAAGTTATGCTCCGGACAAGAAATGCTCCAAGAAAATCTATCAAAGGGGAATAACTCAAAAAGCGCACAAGGTAGAGTTATGGTTCTTGTGCACTGCACTGTGGGTCATTGCAAGAAACATACATATCAAGTCTCAAGTCATTCAAACTTATGGTGACAAAGTTATGCTCGGGACAAGCAGATGGGGCCGCCTAACCCCTATATGTCGCCTGACTAGAGTCAGGCGACACAAAAACTGTCAAAATATCAATAGGGGAGGAGTAACATACAAATTGCTGAACAAACCATGTGGCAGATAATGCCAAAATTTCATACATGTTATGAACAGTTTAATCCATGGGGCAAATAGTGAGAACATATATTTGTGACGGAACTATAGATACCACTGAACAGTAGGATGGGACAGATCAATGTGCATGACTCCTGTATAGCCTCTATCTAGCAATATGCTGATACACATGTATCAATATTTCTAGTTGCATCTGTCATTTCACTTCAGTAACATTCTGTAGGGATCTGAATTTTTATTTAATTGATTCAACACATTCGACAATCTAAGATTCAAATATGATTTGCTGGAGAACATAACTTAATAATCTGAAATATGTCAAATCTAGTAAACTTTACACAGTAAAAGCTTTATTTTCTAATATAAGACATAAGTCAATTAAGAATAGTGTTCTTTTCCTAAATAAATATTTCAAATGACTTGAATCCATATACCACAACTTACCGTCTGTCAGTCTTTTTAACAGCAATATTGTGGACCCTGCCATCATTGAAAGCTTGTTTAGACTTGAGCGTGACAGAGCCCCGTCCACTGCTGAACTTGCCTATCACCTGACCATTGACCAGTGACAGTGAGTAGTAACTCTGAAACATCAGATAGTGTGACTTAGTGTCTTGAAGCCAGTCAAACACCACGTCCAACTGGGGGTGGCATTGATTATTGTTATAATCAATGTGTCAGCAAATTCAATCATTTAGTATATTGCATCAGGTCTGTATGTTTCAAAGAAAAGGCATATTTAAGTAATGCCTTCTGGTTGCGATGGCAACTAAAGTTCTTCCTGATCCGACCAATGGTTTCAGAAGTAAAGATTTTTCATTTCTCTTATATAGTTCCATACAAAATCTGGACGTGGTTCTGGGAGGGGCCTCATGTAAACCCTGATGCACTTATTTGTTGATAGTGTTGAGGCACCATGATCTGATGCTATGTACCAAATATCAAATCTGTAAGACAATGCATTTTGAAGTTATGCCTTCTGGTTGCCATGGCAACCAAAGTTCTTCAGGAAATTCAATAAAAATTAGGAATTAGCCTCAGGCTAACATAAGTATCATTTTAGTGAAATTTTTTCAAGAATTCTCTAAATAATTCTATACAAAAATCTGGGTGTGGTCCCTGGGGTGTGGCCTATTTTGAACCCAGGGGCACACATTTTGATGTTGAGGCAACATGGGCTGATGCTATGTACCAAATATCAAATCTGTAGGTCTATAATCATGTTCCTGAGAAAAAGCAATTTAAAGATTATCCCTTCTTGTTGCCATGGCCATTTTCATGGAATTGAAAAAAAAATAAAAGGAATTTGCATTGGGCCATCATAAGTATCATTTTGGTAAAATTTGATGATAATCCACTAGGTAGTTTCAGAGGAGAAGATTGTTGAAATTGTTGATCACGACAGACAATCAAGGGATCACAAAAGCTCACCCTGAGATTTGCTCAGGTGAGCTAAATATCAGTTGCTTTAAAGAAAAAAAAAAAAAACGCTTTTAGATCAAAATTACAAACATAACAAGAGGGCCATGATGGCCCTGAATCGCTCACCTGAGTACCATTGCTTCAACTGATGTCAAGGTTTTTAAACAGACAAGGATTCTGATATAACTTAATCTAAAACATTTTACCCCTGACAATACTACACACCAAATATCTAAGCAATGGGCTATATGGTTTCAGAGAAGACTTGGGCGCAGGGTCATTTATCACCGTAGGGCCAAGACTTTGAAAATCTTTGTAATGAACCATTAGATGCTACTACATACCAAAAATCTTAGCTCTAGGCCTTATTGATTATTATTATTATACCACATTTATATAGCACTCTTTTCATAGCAATGTACGTTCAAAAGTGCTTCATAGAAGAAGATTTTTTTAAGATTTTCCTATTTAACTCTATGTAAAACAAGTGACCCCTGATGCGGGGTCTTTATCACCATGGGTGATTTGTACAATCTTGGTAGTGGCCCATAAGATGATGCTTCATACCAAATATCTAAGCTCTAGGCCTTATGCATTCATGGAAGAAGATTTTTTAAGATTTTCCTATATAACTCTATGTAAAACAAGTGACCCCTGGTGCGGGGTCATTTATCACCATAGGGCTATGATTTGTACAATCTTGGTAGTGGCCCATAAGATGATGCTACATACCAAATATCTAAGCTCTAGGCCTTATGGATTCATAGAAGAAGATTTTTTAAGATTTTCCTATATAACTCTATGTAAAACAAGTGACCCCTGGTGCGGGGTCATTTATCACCATAGGGCTATGATTTGTACAATCTTGGTAGTGGCCCATAAGATGATGCTTCATACCAAATATCTAAGCTCTAGGCCTTATGGATTCATAGAAGAAGATTTTTTAAGATTTTTCTATATAACTCTATGTAAAACAAGTGACCCCTGGTGCGGGGTCATTTATCACCATAGGGCTATGATTTGTACAATCTTGGTAGTGGCCCATAAGATGATGCTACATACCAAATATCTAAGCTCTAGGCCTTATGGATTCATAGAAGAAGATTTTTTAAGATTTTCCTATATAACTCTATGTAAAACAAGTGACCCCTGGTGCGGGGTCATTTATCACCATAGGGCTATGATTTGTACAATCTTGGTAGTGGCCCATAAGATGATGCTATATACCAAAAATCAAAAGGTTAGGCCTTGTGGTTTCGGAGAAGAAGATTTTTTCAAGTTTTTCCTATATTAGCCTATGTGAAATCAAGTGACCCCTGGGGCGGGGCCAATTTTGACCCCAGGGTCATAATTTGTACAATCCTGGTAGAGAGTCATAAGATCATGCTACATACCAAAAATCAAAAGGCTAGGCCTTGTGGTTTCAGAGAAGAAGATTTTTTAAATTTTCATTTTTAAAATCTATTTTTAGCTCCTGTGACCTAATTATGCGATGGACCAGAACCATTTATACAACTTTAGTAGAGCTTCATCCAAGGAACATTCCTGCAAAATATTTTTCAAATTGGCCAAGCCGTTTAGGAGGAGATGTTGTTTGAAGCAATTGTTGACGCCGGACGCACGGACGCACGGACGGACGACGGACGACGGACAAAAGGCGATCAGAAAAGCTCACCTTGAGCACGTTGTGCTCATGTGAGCTAAAAATCTAGAGAAAATATGAAATAGGATTTCATTGTTTTGTGTTCTAGTCTTGCTATGAATACATACATCTCCATTGATGTTCTTTGCCAGGAGGAGAAGTGCATCAGACCCCAGAGTGGAGAAGGAGAGGGAGAGGTCTGCCTCCTGGGTGTCCAGGCTTGTACCTGGGAACTCGGCAAACCCAGCCCCATAGAAACCTATAGACCGCAGCGCCTGCAGACAGATACATGCATACAAATAAGATATGGATTTTTATGTTTTGTAAGATTTGTACTTTAAATTAATAACATTATTAATTATTATTATCTGTTCTGTCTGCTAGAGGATTGAAATTAAATTTACAGTTATTACAAAAATGTTGTAAACTCAGATAATTAAGACATTTCAAGTTTAAACTTTATTTTTACATTGATTATGAAACAAGTTCTTACAACTTCAATAAATAATTCTTGATGGTTTGGATGACGGTGTATGTGGCCATTATTGTGGGAGGAAGCCGGAGCACCGGGGAAAAAGCCCATGTGTCCGGATGGGTGACCATCGTACCCTCTCACATATGTCACCCAGGATTGAACCGGGGACACATTGGTGCGTTACCTCTACACTATCCAGGCACCCATAATTAACACATTTAAGGAGAAGGGAGGTGGTGATCTGCACAAACCACCAAACTTTTTTTACCTTCACCAAGGTCTTCAGCTTCTTAAATTAAGCCTTCATATACTCATTTTGATGCATTGGCAAACAGAGCTCCTTTAGAAGCCATCTGATCAGTGTTTGCTGTTTGCTCATATAATATTGTAGTCTGTTTCTAAACCATCTGTGTGGCAAAGAAAATCCGGGGTTTCATATACCATTCAAATTCAGACAATTAATATTCATCAAGTCATAAATTTGTTCATGAAAATTCATGAGGCAAAGGGTTAATATATACATGTACTTTTGATGAACATGTGTACTAGGAAATCTTATAATGACTTTTGTATGGCTTGCAACCCTAGCTCACCGCCATGTGATACCTACTGTGTTTTTACATCCTTCCGTCACCCCGACTGTGGTCTTGCCATCCCAGAGGTTCAGGGTTTGTATGGACATCTGGATGTTCTGCATACAACCCAGGAACCGATTTGTAACCAGACTTTGTCTGCAATACAATCATATACTCACATCATCAGTCTGCTGGGATACAGCATGACCCTGTACCGGGCAGTGAAATACTTGTGATGTAAGTTTATCTTGATTAGCAAGTCCCAGGAACAGGTGAAGCAAGCTTAGGCTAGTTGGTTGTCAAATAAAGGTAGAACAATTATCGAAATCTTAATGCTAGCTGCTTAAAATTGGTTGGTTGTTTAATGCAGCTGGAAGCTGGTTTAAATGTACTAAATTTGTTCAATGTATCTTGTTAGATGAGCTACTGATGACCAAAACAACCAGGTCTACAAAGACTGAATTAAATTCATATATAGGCTAAATAAAATTTTATACAAGAAAAGTTTCCTGATGATGTAAAGTTACCTTTATAGAAAAAGAAGCTTAAACAAGAGGTAAACCTGGAGCAGAATAACAATTTTCCAACCAAAAAAAAAACCTAAATTATCTTAGATTATATTATAGAAAAAAAATCTAAAATGCAATGCAGAGCAACCAATTTTACCATGCTCATCCAACCATGAAATAAAGTCATAGCATAAATTTGCATAACATAATAGATCGTATCAGGATGTACATGTGTACCTAGTTTCATAAAGATGTGAAGCCATCTCATAGAAAACAAGAAAGATATTATGCGTAAGAAAATAACAAAGATATGAAAGTTAAAGAAAGTAAAAGTGTTACAATATGAACTATTTAACCCTTTCCCTCATAGAGGACACCATGAAAAGACCTATGTGAACAGCATAAAACCAGATCAGCCTGCGAGTAACTCGCAGGCTGATCAGGTTTTATGCTGTTCGCTGCTCCTCAGTGGTCTGGAAATGAGGATTTTGTAATTAAATTTGGTAAGGTTTAACTATGGTTTTCTGCAGATCAGGCTTTATGTGGTACCTATTGAGTGTGTTAAAATGAGTCTATATGAGGAAAAGGGTTAACAAAATAATGTTGGCAAGTTTTAAATGGTCTGTGATTTTAAAATAATGCTACAAAACATAATTGTCCATTAATTTTGGAGATGTAATATATTAGCCAGTGTAAAAAAAAGAAAGAAAGGAACAAAATTATAATATAAGCAAAACAATAAAAAAAAAGTTCAGACAGTGGGATTGGATCTCAGGACCCTTAGTTGAGATGGCGAACACTTAACCAATTTGCACCACGGAAGTTTTTGCTATTTATAGCTTATGTTAGCTAACTTATACACTTATAGGGACGAGTCCACTACCAAGGTTAACTACGTTTTCAAGACTCACAACTTACTTTTACAACTGGGTGGTTTTTATGTTTGAATTTTTCAACTGGATGGTTTTTAAGTTTAAATAGATTAAAATGTAAGTTGTCAATTGACAATCACGCAGATCTATATGCATCCTGAAACTCCAATTTTATGATGGAATATCCTAAAATAATTTATGCAAACCAGTGAAATGAGTGCTTTTCAGAAATCTTTGGTTGTTAACAAAGATTAGAAAGGTTAAAAAATAGGTCAAAATCCATTATATATATATATATATATATATATTTATACACACACACACACACACATCAATATAAAATGTGTTTTGAATATTCAAAGTGTGGTATACTGATGTAGAGAACAAAGCTCCTTACACACAAATTGTATAATAAACCTATTACATATGGCAAACTAATGCAGTATTAGTAACTTTCATAAGTTTTCAGTTAAGAGTATTCCTGCTTTATCATTCATAGTGTTTGAGAAATAAAACTAATAGCTGTTTTCTTCATCTGGTACATACCGTATAGTGGCTTATTTCTGTGGAGTAATATTCTATGGTTTTGCCATAAAAAGGGTGTTTTTTTTTCTTCAGATTATTTTTCTGCGATTTCGAAACCAAGAAAGAATTTATTTCTGCACTTACTTTCATTGCTAAAGCAAGTTTATTAAAAAATTTAATTCAATTCACTACCGGATAGTTTATCCAATCACTCAAGGGAGATCACTCTATGTTACATATGATATACTCTACTGTACAACATACTGTACATAAACACACTTTAACAGCTGCTATGGGTATAAGTTTGCCAGTAAATTTTCGGTAGCTGGCGTTTTATCCTTTAGACAGACAGCTTAATTCTCTCAGTAATACAGGTACATCACAATTTCATACTGTTTATCAGCAATTTGTTCACTGAGCAAGCCCTTGGTATATGTGCAAAAAAAAAGGCACGGTCTGCATTGTTTGGAATTAACTATGTCCCCGAGGTCGTCCCCAGGTGAACCTGGAAGGTAACTCGGTGTGTACCATTGATTAGAGAACATAACAATTAAAAGTTGCCAAATTGTCATATTTCCCTATTAGACATGTATTATCACTTTTCTTTATCCTTTTCATTCATTTCATGCTATTACTATCCATTAGTGACTGATTGTATTATTTTATTGCTAGTTGAAACAAGTAACTGGTGTTGCATGCAACACATGAGTCCCCTATGGATGTGGTGCATAATTTTTCCGTTACAATAGCAACCGGAATTTTGGTCCAAGAAAAAAATCAATGTGATGTGCAGCATCTTGATACTGCAATCTATTCATATACCAAGTTTCATAATTTTATCTTAAACATTTTTAAGTTATCATGGGATCCAGATTTCCGGACATCCGGATGGACAGGCGGAGGACAAAACTATAGTCCCCTGGTTTATTTATTACACGTAAACTGACTAGTTTTTGTGTGTTTGTGTGTTACACAAACATGATCTATTGAGAATAAATAACAATTATACAATGTAGTGAGCATATAAATGATAGATAAATAAAACACACTTACAGCATATTTTAATGGAGATCAGTATCTTATAGCTTAAAAGGAAGAATAAGATTTTTCTACTGTTAGTTAATTTCCATAAATTATATTTCTAGGGATTTGTGTTCATTTGCAGATTAAGAGTAATAAATTACCCACAGAAATAACCAGCTATATGGTATATTTCATGTTTTCTGTATACATGTAATTTGCTTAATCACATACTAATTGTAAGGAATAAAATTATGCCTGAAAAATTAGTTCAAAAACCAGTTCCTTTTACCGCAACAGAGTTTCCTATTAGATAACTTTTCAGTACTATTGTAGGAAACAGCCTTATCATTATAGTAATCAATATATATATATATAGCAATATAAGGACTTAATCATTAAACAGAAATAACCAAAAACAACAGTAATCTTACCCTGAGGCCTTCTCATACACCTTGGTGTCAACAGTAGGGGGCAGACCACCAAAGAACACTTCACTATTCTGTACTGAGAGGAGGTAGTCACCATCTGGAGCTTGCGTCAACAAATCTTCAGTTTTGTCTATCTCCATCAAGCCTGCACAACACATATAAATATTGTACAAACAACCCTTCTAGATTTCATGCCATATCACAGAAGTACTAGATCTGCACAACACATATAAATATTGTACAAACAACCCTTCTAGATTTCATGCCATATCACAGAAGTACTAGATCCTAATGAACGCTTTTTTCAGTCTGGACAGCTTCACCATGTCCCATCTTTTCCGAGGCACTGTGGAGAAGCTGTCAGTATAAAGTCTCATCAGCCTGTTTGTTCCTAACAGGCTGATCTGGTTTTATATTGGCGGCATTGGTTATTCTATAATAACCTAATATCAAAGGGTTCATTACCTGGCTGCATTGGTTATTCTATAATAATCTAATATCAAAGGGTTCATTATTTGGCTGCATTGGTTATTCTATAATAACCTAATATCAAAGGCTCCAGGCAGACCAAAGCTGTCTTGGGATGACCTTGTGAAACGGGATCGTGAGTCTCTAGGGATGGACTGTACCAACCCACAAGATTGCCAGGTATGGAGAGGGAGTTTTCGCTCCCAACTGGACCGCCAGGCCTAACCCTTGTGAAAAGGATAATTCAAGGCCTGGATAATCAAAACTGGATGATGATGAAAGGGTTCATTATCTATCTTACTGTAAGCATTATCATTGTATTGTATTAAGTGTGTAACAAGAGTATAGTTGAGTTAAACATAAAAAGCTTTATCTTTAACCAAGAATATGCTCAATAAACCATTTAATATGAGTGTAGGAAGGGATGTAACATGACGTGGAAAGTGTGCTTCCAATGAAGCCCCAAATTCTGTGAAATGGGGGGTATAATAAATATAGTAATTACAAGATAAAAATGCCTTTAATGTGAAAATTGTAATAATAATTGATAATTAACCATAGAGGGTAAAAGATTCAAACAAGGGTGTTTATTACAATGAACCCTCAACAGCTCCCTCCCAACAGTTTTCTATAAAGTACAAGCCATGGATGCTCCTACTCACCGAAGTATCCATTCCTCATGATGGCCACAGAGACCCATTTGTTTGTGTTGTAACGGTTCTCGGAAACCAGTCTCGCGTATGAAATACTGCCCTGGTAGAAATGGAGAACCAGGTTCCCATTTTCAAGCTCTAATGACATGAACTCTCCCTGAAAGTTTACAAAATTAAAAAATGGTCTATATAAACATTACATTAAAAGAAAATATTTAGAAAGCTTACATAAATTTTAAGTTTCGATTATTGACAAAAATTGCATTTACAATCAGGTCAACCTATGCTTCTGGAAAGACGCGTATAGGTAACATTTGGATACAGACAGCTAATGCCACATGATTAAATTATTTATAATGGAAATTAAAATTTATGAATTGGGGTAAAAATATTTCCACTGACTAAAATATTAATGCTATTTTTATACTTGCACAATTTTTTAAATCATAAAAAAATGTACATTACCGCAAGCAAAAACATGCAAAAGGCTCAACTTCAGGGTACAAAAGTCTGCATCATAATAAAGCTTATGTCAAGTTTCATCTGACATCCAGTAGTTATGAACTAGGTGCATATCTGCCATGGCAACTAACTTCATAACATACTTAAGCCAAGGGTATGCATTAGTCACTAAAAAGCCATGAGTAACATCTCCATAAAGGATGTCCTACATCAAGTGTTGAATCTCTTCTTGCTGTGTTGTTATTATGGCTTCAACAGGAGACACCAAAGATGAACCTGAAGGATCAACTTCACAAACAACTTCCTACATTGTATGTCTTAAATGACCTTATTTTTACAGAATTTAATACTTTGATTTATACTCACATTGCTAGAATTTCCAATGAAGAAGAGAGAAGCATTCTCCCAGTATGTGCTAAATTCAAAGTTAAAACTCATAAAGACAGGATTCTTGAGATTGGCCTTATCTGTCACTGCATAGCCTGTTCCGTCAAATGAATAGATGTTGGTGCCAGGGTTTTCAGATGGGCTGAAAGTAAATATGATGATATAGATTAAAGAAGGCAAAAATCATACATTATACTTATAACACTGACTGTCAGTGTTCAATGGAACTGTCTGAGAATAACAATTAAAATGTTTTCAATAGCATGTAGATAAGAGACAACAGTTTAAGACAAAGTCTCATTTTAACCAAAAAAAAAAAAAAGTGATATAATCTACAGACATATGTTACACACCATCTCATCTCAGATGTCTACTTTAACATGAAACTATGGACGATGCCATGCTAGGTAGGCTTAATGACTACATCATTCATCATGAGTACCTTCTTGTTACTAAGCCTACCAATACTTACACTTCCAGACAGGCCGTGCACGTGTCCATGGTGGTTGTCTGGAAGTTGTACAAACCAATTGGCTTGTCATCGATGTACACACTGCCCATGCATCCGGTGAAGTTGAACGAAGTGACCCCTGGAGGCAGGTTGTAGTTGGTTGGGGAGCCAGCTATGTAAAGATCTGCGGTCTCTGACAGAGTCATCACAGAGAATCCAATAGGAGAGGCTTTGGTTTCTGGAGGGCCCGACTCCTCTGCTATTGGATGAACAGTCAAACGACCCAGTCGGCCTATTCTGTAAAACCCAGCATTTATGTTATTTCCTACATTACAAAATCCAAATTATTATCGTTTTCACTTAAATATACAATGCAAATACAATGGTCAAGCGATTCATCGAGGTCAGATGGGATCTAAAAACTAAAGGGCCATGATGGCCCTGAATCGCTCACCTGATTATAAATGAGCAACATATGTTGCATTATTCATATTGACCTACTTTTTGACCCCACAACCCAACTTTGGACTTGTCCAAGATTTTATGGAAAAAGACATTCCGACCAAGTTTCATGAAGATTGGGCCAAAAATGTAGCCTCTAGGGTGTTAACAAGGTTTTTCAATGATTTGACCTCGTGACCTACTTTTTGACCCCACATGACCCAACTTCAAACATGTCCATTATTTTATGGAAACAAACATTCTGACCATGTTTCATGAAGATTGGGCTAAAAATATGGCCTCTAGAGTGTTAACAAGGTTTTTCTGAGATTTGACCTCATGACCTCCCTTTTGACCCCACATGACCCAAATTCGAACTTGTCCAAGATTTTATGAAAACAAACATTCTGACCAAGTTTCTGGTGAGCTAAAAAAACACCCGAAGAATCGCCGTATTCGAGGAATCATTTATGTGTCAAAATTCAACACATTTACATTTGTTGATACCTTAACGTCGTCTTTTCATTAATTATTTTGTTACATTTAGCCTTTAACAGTACTTTTTAAACATAAATACGTTTAACCATTACATAAATAACATGATCATAGCTTTCATTGTGAGAAATATGTCAGAAATAAGTTGGTATTTTTTACTGATAATTTCATTGAAACGCTTTATTTAAGTTTGTGTATATGGTAGTGTTGCGTATTTTTTACATTCTTGTAATAAACATTTAACATTATCCTGTGATTCTCCAAATTAATGATTACAGAGAAAAGGCAGTCCAAAGGCCGCTGTCTTGAACACTGAACCATCAAATGTGACCTTGAACTTGAGCCAACATGACTGTCACCTGTTTTCTGCACATCGCCTCAATTTGGTTTATAATTGAGGCAAGTTTCATTAAAATCCTTCAAGGAGTATAGGAGTTATGGAGCAGACACAAAATTGTAAATTGAAATTGAAGGTTCAAACACTTGACCTTCAAGTGTGACCTTGACCTTGAGCCGACATGGCTGCAACCTGTGTTTTGCACATCGTCTCATTTAGATATATATTTGAGGCAAGATTCATGAAAAAACTAAAAGGGGTATAGGAGATATGGAGCGGACACGAAAATGAAATGGAAATTGAAGGTTCAAACACATAACCTTCTAGTGTGACCTTGAACTTGAGCCTACATTGCTGCCACTTGTGTTCTGCACATCGTCTCAACTAGGTTTACATTTGAGGCAAGTTTAACGAAAATCCTTCAAACGGTAAAGGAGATATGGAGCGGACACAAAAACATTATGGACGGCCAGACAGACAGACGAAGGCCATTCCTATAACCCCCCTCCCGCTTTGCAGCGGGGGATTAAAAAAGAACAACACACAAACAAACAATATTGGCTCCTTTAATGACAAATGATTAATCATGCAGACCGTACCAGTTTGTTACATGATGAGTAGGTGCGAAAATACGTTTTACATGGCTGTGTTGATATAACGATTCACCTATGAACTCTCTGGAGGTTTGATGATGTGTGAAAACAAATACAAAACCACCTTGACCAAGGTGATAATGACAGGGACAGGTGGTCATAGGGCCAGAGTATAGTTGTCAAGGAGGTACAGGTAGGATTTGCTATTGACTTCAAGGAATCACATAGAAATTTATATAGTATAAGAAGGGCTAAATCAAGGGACCGGGCTTGTAGCTCGAGTCATCGCCAGTATTCAATGAATCGCAACATTGAGAATCCCGTGACCATTGTATTTGACATCCTGTTAAGTGAAAATGAAGTATGAAAACTGGATACCGTATACACCGGCAGATTAGGCACACTTTTTTCCCAGATAATTCAAGTTTATAGAGGGGGTGCGCCTTATATGATGATATACAGCTTTTCAGGTTTCTTTTTTCAATCACTGAGAAGTGAAATTACCGGTATACGATCTCAGAAAATGGATATACTGAAAGCCAATGAATATGATAATATGACACAAAGTCTATACGAAACCATGATAAACAATACCAGATTATTGCTTTTGTTCTTATTAGTTATCCTACAAGTATATTTCATGATAAAATGATCGTGAGAAACTGAAACAACTTGATGGAAGCCATTTTCAATATAAACAAATAAGTTTATTTTACGGGACCTCATGATGTATAGGAGAAACTTGACAGGTGGCAATTGTTACGTAATGTTTGTTAGTTGGGAGAATTTTGACAGGTGACAATGGTCCCCAGTGTTAGAATGCGGGGACACGGTTGAGTAATGTAATGTTATGAAAATGTGTCACCTTTATCCTACCCGTTGTTAATGTTACGGTCTAACGGTAATCTTATGCCATGTGTAAATAAAACGGTTCACCGTATGATTAGCCCGGTGACGTACGGATAGCTTTCGGTCTGTCAAAATGTACGACGGCGCAAATTTCAAAACAAGATTTCGCCACATACGGTACAATAAGTGATTTTTTTTTTTCAAATAAGTTACCCTGCAAGTTAGTATGCGCCTTATATGTAGCTGTGCCTAATCTGACCGTGTATACGGTGTCTAAGATGAAAATGCCCAAGTGATAGAAAAACAAGTGCTTTAATTGAAAGTAATTCATACAATGATAAGCAGTTTCAAGAAACAGACATGCCAAATCTGAGCCATCACTAAATGTGATTCAATACCCCCCACCTAATTTGGATGCAACAAATTCCCATTCTGCCCTTAAAAACCTGACAGTGGGCATAATGATGTGGTGGAGTACCTTTCTGCAGTGACCTTGTACCACTTCTCTGCCTCCTTAATGATGGTGGTATCCGACTTTATCTCCACGCTGGAATCCAGGGATGCCGTTCCACCCCCTGCGTTCCAGCTGAACCGCACACGCCGGTTAAAAAGCTCCACAGACAGAAACTCCTGTGCACATACAAGTGGGCCATGAAAACAGATACAGAAGTTAACTTGTTACTTACTGTAATACTTAAAATTATTTCTTTTTTGCTTCATCAATATCTCTGCAATAGGTAATATTTGTACTTCTATGTGTACATATGTCAATCTTGTGCACATAGTCAGGTGTGAAAAACAATCTGCTGTAAAAATACAATAAAAATTAAACTAATTCAGGGCTTGTTACCTGTAAAAGTTTAACCTTCAAGCTTTTGTAATTGAGAGCATTGTGGAACATCACTAGTCCAATACTGTGATATCCTTATTTTAGCTTTGATTTAATACTGGTATGATAATATTGAGAATAATATTATCCACCAACATGTATCCTTGAAGAGATATACAAAATAAATGAAAAAACAATTGTTTAAATGTTGCCACGTCAATATCCTACAAGCAAAGCAGAGGGTGCATGCCTTATCATTATCTCCCTCGTTCACTTCCTGATTCTGTATGAGGACAAACAGCATGTTCTTTTGTGGCTCTCGTGCCTTGAAGGCAAAGCTGATGGTGTTGATGGTGCCGGGCTGAGATGTGGAACGGAACTTGCGCACACACTGACCATCGGACTGCAGGGAGGTCTTCACCTGTGGGGGATAGTCGTCTCATGGTCAGACTATTATATCTACATTCTAAAATACCTTCAATGCAAGGTTATGCAAATAAAGCGGGTTAGGTATGTACTAGATTCTAAATGTTTACCAATCTTAAATGACC
This sequence comes from Solen grandis, assembly GCA_021229015.1. Lineage (NCBI taxonomy): Eukaryota > Metazoa > Mollusca > Bivalvia > Adapedonta > Solenidae > Solen > Solen grandis. Next base: position 34,181,437 of record CM037782.1, on the reverse strand, counting down.
TATTTCAATTATTTGAAAAAAAACAACAGAATTTATGAAACAAGCAGAGAAAATTTTGTTCAATGTGAAGCCATTAAGACACACTGAATCTTATAATCCTGAATTTTTCAAATTTATACTATATGCATATAAGGAAAACGGGCTCTTTCACCCTAGCAGCCATGTTTTTCAACAGATCCAAATAATTTTGACAATCTTGATAGTGCCCAAGGAACCTCTGTGCCAAAAGACTTTCAAAATCCAGTCAGCACTTTTGGAGAAAAAGATTTTTAAATTTATTTTTTTCCCTTTAAGTTGTCATGGCAACCAGATTTAGGCATCAAATTTAATTCTTTTAATAACTTTAGAAGAGGAGTACCCAAGGAACATCCATGTTAAGTTTATGAAAAGTTTAGGAGATGTAGTTATAGTTGAATGTTGATGCCAGACACTGAACATTCCCGACAAAAAGTATAATTGAGATTTACATCTCATTCTGACTACAATTCTAAAATGCAATGATATTGCCTTTATATATTATCCTAACTTAAAATAGCTTTTAATGGCACATCATTGATACTCTCATTTTTCTATCATTATAAAGTAATGAACAATAAACCCACTGTATGGTATCCTTCACATCATAAAAGCCACCAATTCAGTACAGGAGCTGACACATACCTTGTTGGCCTCCTCTCGTGCCTCCCGGATGCTCTGCTTTAGCTTGCTCAATTTGTCACCCAGGTCTGACTGCAGCTTTCTGGACTGCTCAAACCTCCTATCCAGAGAGTCTGTCAGATTCTTCATGTCTGTCAAGTTCTTCTGAGCACCTTGTACTGTGAATAAAATCATTCATACAGATCATATAATGTTTGTTGACATTGCATGTTTTCTGCTAATTGTATGTCTTGGTTATAATGCCATGTACAATATAATTGTAAACATTAAGTAGAATTAAGTCGACCAATATTTGGGCAGAAGCAAAAACAGAAAACAAAATTGATCAAGAAGCAGCTCAATTGGTAGACAATGAAGTTTTGATGGGGAATTTGAAAAAAATATTATTGTAGTTTTCAATTTCATTTGATATAATAATTATTAATGTTTACTAAAAATGTTCAGAAAAAAATGCAGCAAAAAAAAAGAAACATCAGGTTTAAAATGAAATGCTGGTCTATGATAATGACCTTATCAGCATTACCTCTACCACATGCCCTATGATACCTGTTTAACAAGAAGGACTTACATGTGACAGCAATGTCATTAAAATCGTCAAGGTTAAGGTCCTTCAACTCCTCTAGTTTTGGTTTCATTTCAGCATTCACCAAATCCACCATGTCTTTTGTCCGCATGTTTACCTCTGCTGCCTTGTCTCTGGAGGAGTCTATCACTTCCTTTACATCTGCCACACGGTTCACAAAATCTAGAAAATGGCAGAACATCATTTTAAATCCTCTCTAAACTGTTCTTTCTAGAAAACACAACCATCCTAACACAAAAATTCTCTGAATTAAATTGCTCAAATACACAAGTGGTTGAAATCATCAAATTTTATCAACACATGCTGGACAATAACAGCTGTGTCCTAACCTGTGGGTAGCTTATCCAAAGCATCCTTGAGGTCCTGGTGTTTGTCAACAATCTCTGCCTGGGTTTCCTCAACAGAGTCCAGGGTGTCTTTCATGGCTCTGACATCTTGCTCCAGCTCTGGAAATGCACCAAAATCTCCCAGGGTAATATCATGCTGGCAAAGTTTCATGAAGTTTTGGCCAAAAATGATTTGTTAAAAGTTAAAAATTCATGATAAATCAACTGTGAAACAAGGTGTCTGTCTATTGATAGCACTGAAGGGTTACAGGACACTTACCATCAACATTATGATCTTCAGCTTGTTTTTTCAGATCTTCACTCTCTTTCCTTGAAGCTTCAGCATCAGAGTCCAGTTTATCCAAGTTGGCCTTTAAATTCAAAACATATGTTTAATCATCACAGCTTTCATTTCTTTCTCAATGCAAAAGGCATTTTTCAAATTAAACCATATTCAATAATCTATGATTCATTAATACTTGTAAACTGAGATCCATATAAAGTAATTGAAATATGGAGTGAAAGTCACCACTTTCTCCCTAATGCAATTATTTATTTTACAAGAGAAAGTTAAACTGATATCATCTTGAACATAAAACAATAAAGAGAAACTGGAAAATGTCTATGTAGGCAAAAAAGGAAAACAATCCCTGACAAATTTTAACAGCAAAAACTTAAAAGGTTCATTCAAATTAAAGACTGCTGTCTTTTTTAACCCTTTCCCTTGTAAAAACATGATTTGACACCTTGGCTAACAGAGCAGACCCTGATCAGACTGCTCCTTCCTGGAGTCTGCTCTGTTTGCTCATACAATATTGTAACTCAGATCTACAATGTCTGCACAGCAAAGAAAAATTCATTGTTTTATATAACTCTAAGTTCAGTAAATCAATATTCATCAGACATAAATTTGAACATAAATATTCATGAGGGTTATTCATGACAGAACCCAATCTGGACTCCAACAGATCAAGGGGAAATGCAAATGAACATAGGAGAGTTACCATGGTAGTCGCATTCTTTATATCCTCGTTAGCCTTGCGAGCTGCTGCTGCAGCTTCTTCTATTGCCTTGACAATATCATCGTAGACACTGGCTGCCCGCAGCGGGTCCTGGGCAGCATTTCGGGTGCTCTCAAATGTCCTGAATAGTAGGAGCATGTGTGTTAAGCATTTACCACCAAACTACACCAATTTAAGTCCCGGTTCACCATAAAAAACCCAGATCAGACTGATAGCAAGTCTTTAGTTTTTTTAAGAGTGTTCCATCTTCATCTACAAAGTACTGATACACAGCAAACATTGTGAAATCTACTCCTCCATCAAGTTAATGGAGCTTATTTTATACTGATCATTCTGTCAAAGCTTTTTCATGGTAAAATGTTATGCATAATACATATATAATTATATATGTAAAATATTTTGAATTGCACGCTGATGCTTTATTATTCCTTAACTGGGCCACATAGTCAAGAATTACTGACAGTGGTCAGATTCTAAAAAAGATTCTGTCCTTTCTAATGGTCACTTACTTCTCAAGGTTTTCAGCAAAGTTTGACAGGTTGTTGGCGTGGGCAATGGCCATATTGACCTTGACCTCTGCATCTGGAAGGTTGTCACGGAGATCCATTTCCTTTTCCTTCAGAGGAGGCATGGCTGCATCCAGCCGGCTGACATCTTCCTCCAACACCTGAGGGACAGTTACAGAACATGGGATAAAGTCCAGCTAGGATAAATCCTTTGCTGAAAGAATACAGAGTAACTTGGTTTCATTCATACAGCAATGTCCTATTGTTGTAATATTGCCACGTGCATCAGGGAGATGTAAGTATCTCATTTTCTAGACATTTTTTTTTTTTAAATATTTTTTTTTCCACATGAAACTTAAAATATAATGCAATATTACAATACACGCATCAAGGTGATAAAGAGTATTGGCCCTTTTATAACCACCTTACCCTATTCACACACGTGCACATCACTCCAACACCCTGTATGGAATCCTACCTTGATATTGTCCCGGAACTCCTGCAGTCCATTGTAAGAGTCCAGTATGAGATCATCGGCCATGCGGAGGTCCCCAACAATAGATGTGTTTTTCGCTCTCAGGTCCTTCACCTGATCCTGAGATCACATGAGAAGGAACACTTTTTTTAATAACATCATATACACCCACAAGCAAAAATTAATACTAATTAGAAAAGAAAAGCGTTTCCGTGATAATGTAGTTTCGTACCAATAATTTCTTCATCAAGAAGTTTGACCCCTAGCTATGCACTCAAAGGAATTTCTAAACATCCACCTGGATTTTCATTATTTTATATAAAGCTGTTTACAACCATGGTGTGTGACTTATTTCTAGGGTGTTTCTTTTACTCCCAACATTCAAATGCGTATGTACATCTTAACTATTATACCTCATTAGAACTTCATACCTCCTTGTTGAGTCTGAATTAAATGCATTACCCTATTTAAGTAAAATTATGAACAAGAGTGCCAGTGATGCCACAATATACGCCGCAACAAAATATAAAGACCAAGAGGGGTCTTTAATTATTGCTTTTAACATTTCTGTAAGCATAACCTCATAATGAAGTCTGTAAGACCAATTAATTTAGCTGAACAGAGATAGAACCCTAAAAATGCTTCCAATATGACAGTAGGTCAAATAGCAGTATCAATTTGAATCCTTTTTTCTTTCTCCCCATAACTCTTGCAAAAATCACTGTACTAGAAAATCCTTGCCTAAATTATGCACTTTTACCTGTTTAGAAACTTGAGTTGTGTTTTAAAGAGACCATGTTTAGAAAGGCATAACTATTGCAAATATTGATGAACATCAAAGCCCCTGCTTTGTGCATATCTACCCAGTATAGTAATGACATTGCCCAAGTTTTGAAAAGATTAGGTCAGAAACATACAAGAAATTGCATTCCCAAAGCTGCAATATCAATCAGCTACAGAGACTAAGTTTCAAGGTACACAAATCTTGTAAAAATCAATGAACCATAAAATCGCCACTTCATGCACATTTACCCATTAAAGTAATGACATTGACCAAGTTATAAAAAGATTCATTCAGAAATGTAGAAGGAGTTGCGTTCACAAGGCTGCAATATCATTCAGCTACAGAGACTAAGTTTCAAGGGAAACAAACCTTGTAAAAATCAATGAACCAGAAAATCACCACTTCATGCACATCTACCCATTATAGTAATGATATTGACCAAGTTTTGAAAAGATTCATTCAGAAATGTAGGAGGAGTTACGTTCACAAGGCTGCAATATCAAACAGCTACAGAGACTAAGTTTCAAGGGACACAAATCATGTAAAAATCAATGAACCATAAAATCACCACTTCATGCACATCTACCCATTATAGTAATGATATTGACCAAGTTTTGAAAAGATTCATTCAGAAATGTAGGAGGAGTTGCGTTCACAAGGCTGCAATATCAATCAGCTACAGAGACTAAGTTTCAAGGTACACAAATCTTGTAAAAATCAATGAACCATAAAATCGCCACTTCATGCACATTTACCCATTAAAGTAATGACATTGACCAAGTTATAAAAAGATTCATTCAGAAATGTAGGAGGAGTTGCGTTCACAAGGCTGCAATATCATTCAGCTACAGAGACTAAGTTTCAAGGGACACAAACCTTGTAAAAATCAATGAACCGGAAAATCACCACTTCATGCACATCTACCCATTAAGTAATGAATTGACCAAGTTTAAAAGATTCATTCAGAAATGTAGGAGGAGTTACGTTCACAAGGCTGCAATATCAAACAGCTACAGAGACTAAGTTTCAAGGGACACAAATCATGTAAAAATCAATGAACCATAAAATCACCACTTCATGCACAACTACCCATTATAGTAATGACACTGACCAAGTTCTGAAAAGATTCATTCAGAAATGTAGGAGGAGTTGCGTTCACAAGGCTGCAATATCATTCAGCTACAGAGACTAAGTTTCAAAGGGACACAAATCTTGTAAAAATCAATGAACCGGAAAATCGCCACTTCATGCACATCTACCCATTATAGTAATGACATTGACCAAGTTTTGAAAAGATTCATTCAGAAACGTAGGAGGAGTTGCGTTCACAAGATATGGACGTACGGACGTACGAACGTACGGACGGACGGACAGACGGAGAAGATGACGCCAATATACGACCGCCTCCGGCGGCGTATAAAAATCAATAAGTGGACGTTTAGAAATTCCTTAGAGTGTACTGCTAAATGTGTATAATTATAATGGTGTTATCCATAACAAAATGAATGCAAAACACTTAATACTTTAACAAAAATTAAGAAGTCTAAAGAAACAACTTATCATACAGGTCAATAGTGTGACAGGTTTACCTTGATGCGGGACAGGACATCCTTCAGCATGGCCACCTTTTCCTGTGTCTCCTCTGAATTCTTCACACTTTGCTCTTCAAGGTTAGTGAGATCAATGAGTGCCTCATACAGTCCTGTCACCTTGTCCATCAGTTCTGTCAGCTTGTCCTTCAGTCCTGTCTTGTTCATTTGGACTTTGACCAAATCCAGTAAGTCCTCAGCAGCCCTGCAATGGACAGAGGTCATCAGGTCATGGTTTGATGGTGGGTAATAAGCATTGTAAGAAAGCATGATTCCTTTGATAAAGGGGTCAAAATGGTTCAGCAAGTTTTCAAGGTATAAACAGGGTTATGGTCTCATCCTCATCCATAGATGGAAAATAGGCATAAGAAATACAGGACAAAAGTCATATATTAAAATAACACTATTCACTGGATTCTTTAACCCTTTACTTCATAATATTAGACTCATTTTGATGTATATGCAAACAGAGCACACCCAGATCAGTGTCTCCTCTGTTTGCTCATACGATACTGTAGCTCAGTTTCTACACAGTCTGTGTGGCAAATTTCATATACCATTTTAAGTTCAGTTAATTAATACTTCTCAAGACATAAATTTGTGCACAAATATTCATGAGATAAAGAGGTTGAAGTCAAACAATGCAGTGAGGGAGGGGCATGTCCATTAAAATCTGATAAAAAAAATAAGTAAAAAAATATCATAAACCATACCTCAGTTCAGTTCTAGATTCATTTTCCTCATCTGTGAAATCCCTTTGCTTGATCTGTCGGAGGATTTTCCGTGCTTCATCCAGGGACTCGGTGACGTTAATCCCGCTGCGGTTGTGGTAAGATGCAGCTACACTCTCCTCCAGCTGGTCAACAAGCTCTATAAATACATCACTACCATTAAACCATTTAATCTCTGACTCCCCTCGCAACCACATATAACTTGAAGGCTGATCATGTTTACACCATTCCCTGCTCTACGACAGTTACTGCTCTATGACCACATTAAAACAGTCAAAATCAATAGTTTTAAGTGTGAGGAAGTGCTGTATCAAATTTTGTTTCACACCACAAGATCATGTCTTACATGACATTGATATAGTAAATGCATAAAGCTAGATAGGTTGTTATGAATGGTATGCTCCAACCTTGGAACATGTGTGTTGCATGCCTTCAAAAAACTTTCAGAGAAATGGTGAGCATCAAATGATGAAAACTGAATTCAAGAATAAGCTAGAATTACAGTTCTTGTTCACTACACATTCACATCTCGCAAGTTCTCCATTACCCAAATTTGGTGTAAATCCATGAAATAATCTTGAAATTAAAGTAAAATGATCTATTGGGGATAATGCAAGAATTAAATGACTAGAATTATGGTTCCTGTGAACTACACTTCAACATTCATGAGGTATTTATGCTCAGCTTTTGAGTGAATCCATCAAATAGTATTAAAGTTTTGCTCTATACAGTTTCTTTTTAAAATATCAACTAAGTGGGTTAATTCAAGAAAAAGATGAGCTTGAGTTATAGTTTTTGTGCACTGCACTTCTACAAGTAACAGTTATTTGTAAATCTAGTACATAGTATTCAAGTTATGCTCTATATTTTTTTTTAACAAAATCAACAATGGGGGATAAATTAAGAATTATAATTCAAGAAATTCACTTTTATTCTTTTCTCTTTTATTCCTTTATCGTGAATAGAAAGACTTAATTACTCAGAGCAAAATAGAGTCAGATACTGATAAAGTTATATAAAATATTCACACTACTAAAACTGGTTCATTATGATCTATAATTCAAAAATACAGTTATGTTTGAAGGCATTAAAGGCCCATTATGTTTGATAATGCTAATTGTCTTGAAAAAGAAAATATAAAATAACACTGTCATATTGTAGACTAACACAAATGGTATATTATGTGCAAATATGTGCTGTAAATACTGATCAAATTATGCGATTAAGTATTTTGGACGGATGTAAAAATACTGTCATTTTTTACATTTTGCATTGATGAATATTCCCGAAGATGATCTGTAACAGGAAATATTTCAATTTGGAATTGTCGTTGAATCACAATTTGTTTATCTGCTATGTGGTCAATTTATTCACTCGTGATTTGTTAACGAAGACATACATTTGTTTATGGAAAAAACATGACAAAGATATGATGAATATGCAAATTAGTTATTTTTCTAAACAATTGAATGATCTTTAGTAAAAAATTCTTTCTATCTATGCAATTTCGTCTACGTGAATGTACACATTGCATCTCATAACAAATCTGAAGCGCCCACTTTGTTTTTCTGTCCGAAGAATATACACTGCTTTTGAAAGAATGATGGGCCATTAAAAAGAAGAAACAGAAAAAGCCCCATGACTGAGACTCTTGCAGTCCCGTAGGTACCTTCCACATCCAAATGCAGCAGGCTAATGATGCTCTCCATTTCTTCTGCACTCCTCTTTAGCTTGTCAGCATCTTTTTTATTGGAATTAGTCTTGTCTAGGGCAGCTTCAGACTGGAAAACAACAGAAATCAGGTATCTGTACAAGTGATGTATAAGCTACATTATACCACAGGCAAGGATCTGCAGAATGCTTCACTCCTCTGAACTTACTTTGTTATTGAGGGTTACATCAATTATGTTCGAATAATTTGTGTTATTTGGCATCCTCAGTTATATTTATATATGATCTTTGTATAATAAATAAATTATATGGAGAAATATACAAACATTTGGGGATATACATATATACATGTATATAAAAACATTTAAACTGAAAAAGACATCAAGTGAAACCCTAAAAAATAATTCCCACCATAACATAATATTGGATAGAATCAACATTCTAACAAACGATGTATGAGTACCACCTAACGTAATGTCTGAGAACTATAGATTAATTTACCCAGAAAAAATTATAGCCCATAAAAAAATGGAACTTTCCAGTGTATACAGATATATTCAAATGATCAGATCATCCAATAGCTTCCCTCAGATACCATTTGACCTTTCCAACGTTTACAGGATAATATATTCAAATTAAATTTCAGATCATTCAAAAGCTGCACTCGGATATTTTGTTAACACAAACAAGAATTATCATTGAAGATGATGAATACATCTAGATACCGCTTTGTCACAGCTACTGTTACAATGTCAGACAGTATGCTCAACAAGGCTTGGAACTTATCAGTCTTGTAAAGTTTCATCAAATTCTGATCAAAGGTAGCCGAGAAATAGGGCAAACAAATCTTGTCTACCGATGGACCGACAGATGGACGTGACTCTAATATAGCCCCCATATAATTTGTATCTTGAGGTATAATGAGCACATGGAATTGTTTGGGGTACTGTTTTGTGAGAAGTTGACTTTGTCATAAAAGGAAAATAGTCCCCTAACAATGTGTAAAGGCCAGACTTAACTTCCACTGCAATATTTGTTTAGATGCATTTTCATACATAGCAAGACATTGGCCACATTTCTCAACAATTACTGAAGTACAATACCAGTCTCAAACTCAAATTTTATACTCAAATCTATGCTGATGGTTATACTTTAAGTCCAAGCTTGAAAATCTCAGTAAAGTACAGATTTTACTTTTCAAGACCAACAGCAATAACTCAATTAGAAGAGTATACCTGAGCTGTATCCAATAAGCATCCTAATTAATAATTACACTTTGGTTTTTGTGAAACAGTATTTTAGCTCTGAGTTTCTAAATTACTGATATGGATGTATATCATAATAGCCTTATTTTCTTCTTAGACTTTTTTTTTAGTATGAGTAGTTTACATAAGCCATTAATTAGGCAGTACTCCCTGCAAATATATAAATAAGTTGAAAAGTTGATGAGCAATCCCCTTATTCGATCTACTTACTCTGGCGGTGGCATCTGCGACCTGTCTCTCAAGGTCATTCAGGTCATCCTGCACATTTTGTACAGCTGCTATCTGTAAGTTCTCTAATCTCTCCTACAGGTAAGTATATATGTATACATACAGTTTAATATGATGTCATGTTTATATAACAAATATATCATGCAGTCTATATCATGTCTATATCATAATTGTACATACATTTCCATACATTTCATTCAGAATGTTAATGTATTTTATTTTAGTATAATTTATATGTGTGTTCATATTTTATGTTATTTGATATAAAAGATATACACATAATACATTTACATAAAAAGATATATATAAACATTATACCTAATTAAAAAAAAACATAAATACAGTTTGATTTCACCATGCCTCATTTATTAAAAATGCAATATAACAATCAAACCATCAATTAAGAACATAAGTAAAAAAAATTTGATAATAAATAAAGGAAAAGTAATTACACATAACTTCATTAACCTTCTACACCTACTGTATCTAGAAATAATGTTATAACAATGATTCATTACAAATAAATCCATCAGAATAAATTAAGACAATAAATGATCCAATAATGATGACAATCTAGATAAAGAAAACCTGTGCAAGTATCAATGACATATTGGAGTATGAAAAACATGCATAACTCTGGTGTTTTAGTTAACTTACAGACAAGATCTTGGTGGTGTTTCTGATGAGAGCCAGTTTCCGGTAGGGGGCGGATATGTTGACATTGCTCAGGTCAAAGGGCAGGCTGTCCGTCATGTTCTCCAGGTGGTCCAGATCCAGCATGAGACTGCGCGTGCAGCCCTCGTCACACGCTGCACATAACATTGATATTGAATTAAGTGACAAATCCATATCTAATAGGCTGAAAAATAATTCAATTTAAGGCTGGTAGGAGAGATTTATGCTAAACAAGATGGCCAAGATGGCCCTTAAATCGCTCACCTGAGAAATATTGCCTTCATTGCCTTTTACAACATAGTCATACTGAATACAAAATCCATGCAGAAGAACAGCTAAATAATCTTTCCACACTAAAAGTTTACATGTGGTCAAAAAAAAGAGTTAACCCTAGTGTGGGACCAATTTTGACCCAAGGCCCATGATTTGAAAACTTGGTTCAGGTCCACAAAGCTATGTTACATACCAAATATCTAAACCCATGATCTTGTGGTTTCTGACAAGGATATCTTTTAAAAATCTTTCTGATGTAAGTCTATGTAAAATAAAGTGACCTCTGAGGCAGGGCAAATTTTGACCCCAGGGCCATAATTTTAACAAACTTGGTAGATGTCCATAAGGCAATGTTATACACCAAATACATGTATCTCAACTCCTGGCCTTTTAGTTTCTGACAAGATGATTTTTCTATTTAAGCCCATGTAAAACCAAATGTCCCCTGGGGTGGGGCCAATCTTAACCCAGGGCCAAGATTTGTACAAACTTAGTAGATGTCCATAAGGCAATGCTATACACCAAATATCTAAACTCCTGGCCTTGTGGTTTCTGACAATTTTTTTTTCTAGATTTTCCTATTTACCCATGGGGTGGGGCCAATTTTGAACAAACTTGGTAGATGTCCATAAGGCAATGTTACACACCAAATATCTAAACTCCAGGCCTTGTGGTTTCTGAAAAGAAGATTTTTCTAGATTTTCTTTTTTTAGCCCATGTAAAATCAAATGACCCCTGGGGTGGTGCAAATTTTGACCCCAGGGCCATGATCTAAACAAACTTGGTAGATTTTCTAAGGCCAAGTTACATACCAGATATCTTAACTCCAGGCCTTGTGGTTTCTGAGAATTTTCTAGTTCTTTTTTTCTATCAAGTCTATGTTAATTCAATGATCCCCTGGATGGGGCCAATTTTGACCCCAGGGCCATGATTTGAACAGACTTGGTAAAGATCCACTAGACAATGCTACACGCCAAATATCTAAATCCATGCCTTGTGGTTTCTCAGAAGAAGATTTTTTTAGTTATTTTCCAAAATAAGCCTATCAAAACTCAAGTGACTCCTGGGGCGGGGCCAATTTTGACCCCAGTGTCATGATTTGAAAAAGCTTGGTAGAGGTTCACTAGACAATGTTACACACCAAATATCTAAGCTCTAGGCCTTGCAGTTTTGCAGAAGAAGATTTTCAAAGTTTGCATTTATAAAATCTACTTTTAGCTCCTGTGACCTACTTTTTCAACCAATCAAAATAATTTCAACAACTTTGATAGAGGACATCATAAGGATGATTCCTGTGAAGTTTGGTCAAAATCGATTCAGTGGTTTAGGAGGAGATGTTTAAAGAAAATTGTTGATGCCTGACGCATGTACAAACGAACCATGAGCACATTGTGCACAGTTGAACTAAAAATAGACTGATCAAATATGAAGATCATATGACCAATGCATCCTGTATAATCCAGGTAAACATGCATATTACATGCTGACTGGTCAAGCAAAATGTTTTATCATGCATAAACTTTGAGCTGAACAGATTTTAACCAATACAAAATAATTATATACAAAACCTTGAATTATAATGATGAAAAAAGAGACACTCACAGACACACCGGCCCTGTACGACAGCATGTCTGGGCTGACACTGGTCACACTTTTCTCCCATGATGCCCGGCTCACATTCACATCGACCATCTCTGTCACAACGAGCAGTCACCGATCCCTCTGGGTTACACCCGCACTCCTGGCACGTCTCCCCTGGCTTGGAGGGGTTACCATAGTATCCTTCCGCACAGCTGTAAAGAATTTTAGAATTTTATGTTGGTTTCATTCCTGGAAGATTATTAAATATAAGGACAACATACACAGTCTCACACAATGCAGTTTACTTTTAATACTTAACTCAGAAAACCATGCACAATTGTGAATTAAATACATGTAGCTAAAATAACCAGCATTATATATGAAATATCTAAATACTACCAAGACAACGAATTAAAGCCTAGTTCTGTTCTGCTATTCAGATGAATTCATTCCACATGACAAGGCCATGGCATGGGTCCAGGATTACATGATATAACATTATGGACCTTTGTTCTGCCCGAATCCTACAGTGTTAACTTACTATTCACATCGGTCCCCAGCATATCCCTTCTCGCAGGCTGTACAAATGAGGTTGTTACCCACCCTCTCACATGTGGGGCTGAAACTGGACAACACACACAAGCATTTAATTCTAATTCTCAAAAAGCAACTAACTTTTTATCTGAGGGTCAATATTTACAAAATTCATTACGCAGAACCTACTGGTTGACAATTAAGTTTAACAAGACAAATTGACTTCTCATTTTCCAATGACTTGCAACAAGATCTTTATCATATTTATTATAACAAGACACAAAGGCCCTTTGCTTACATGTTAGAATAATAAAAAATTCATCTGATATCTGTAACACCATATATGATAGTATTCAAACAGATTTTGAATATAGTGATTGTCAAGATAACAAGAGGGTCAAGACTGCCCTGAATCGCTCACCTGAGAAACAGTGCCTTCATTGACTCTATAAGAGTCATCTGAATACCTAAACCATGCAGAAGTGACCCCTAGGGCAGGGAAAATTGTGACCACAGAGCCATGATTTGAACAAACTTGGTCTAGATGATGCCGCACGCCAAATATCTAAACTCTAGGCTATGTGGTTTCTGAGAAGAAGATTTTTCTAGTTTTTTCCTATATAAGTCAATGTAAAATCAAGTGACCCCTGGGGCAGGGCCAATTTTGACCCCAGGGCCATGATTTTGACAAACTGGTAGTGGTGCACTAGACAATGCCACACACCAAATATCTAAGCTCCAGGCCTTGTGGTTTCTGAGAAGAATATTTTTCTGTTTTTTCCTATATAAGTCTATGTAAAATCAAGCGACCCCTGGTCGGGGTCAATTTTGACCACAGGGTCATTATTTGAACAAACTTGGTAGTGGTCCACTAGACAATGCCACACACCAATTATCTAAGCTCCAGGCCTTGTGGTTTCTGAGATTTTTAAGATTTCACTTATAAAATTTATTTTTAGCTCCTGTATCCAAGATATACAATCAGAACCATTTGAACAACTTTGGTAGAGCTTCATGCAAGGAACATCATAGGCAAGCTTTATCAGATCTGGCCTGTTGGTTTAAGAGATGTTGTTTGAAACAATTGTGAGCGATGGACAGGGATTGATCCTATAAGCTCACATGAGCACTACATGCTAAAAATCCCCAAAATTACTAGTGGTAGAGTAGTGTCAACATACTTATTAGCCTCATCTACATGGGGACAGGCACATTTCTGACAGTCGGCCAGGGAGCCAAACGTTGGATCGCCATAGTAACCTCTAGCACATACTTCACAATGGTCTCCAGCGGTGTTGTGGCTACAGTTCTGGGGAAAAGATAGTGCCACAGTTGGTACATGTTTGGTACATGTTTCTCAGGGATAGTACCTCTGGTTGTCTTAGAGAGCATCAGTGAGAAGATAAAACAAGTATAATGAGCAATGTAGAAGAAGTAACAGTTAGCTAAGGAAGAACATGAAGGCAAGGTGGGTGGGAGCAGGTGTTCCAGAAGTAAAAAATGTTTATAAAGTAAAAGGCTAATTATACATAAAAAGCATATCAATAGCAGTTATCAAGCATCGACGTTGAAGATGTTCCCTGGAAATCATTTTATGAAATTATATTTATACTCTATGTGAACCTATTCTACATAGATCAGACCCCTTGTTCTCCAAAATAAGTAAAATACTTATGTAAAATTTTCATGCTCAAACTTACAAATAATCATTACATTATACAGGGATTTTATTAAAACCTGTGAGTGTAATCAAGTATTTGTCAAGGCCTAGGGGACGGTACAGCAGATGTGGGATACTTACAAAGCATACTCCAGTATCAGGGTCACACTGTGTGCTGTGGCCATGGCATTCACACAGGGCAACATCTCCGATGATCCCTGTCAGATCTGTGAAGTCAATAGGCCCAACATGAGGTACCCTGTAATATCCCTCGGCTGGGTCCTGTCAACACATAAGTGCAGCACTATTATAACAGAGCACCATTATAACACAAGTGTTCAAACCTTGATTCCACATTACATTGGATATCATAACTCTGTGAAAATGCACCTTTAAGCAATAAAACAACTTATGAAAAATATATTTTGGATCCAAATTTGGACTCTGTTATGTAGGATTTCACAGTATTAAGCAGCATGTAATAATGGATACACACAGTAAATAAACATTATACCAAGCATTTGGTTAAGTTTTGTCTCAACATGACCATTACATAACAATACTTTTTCTCTTATGATTTAATCTTATCATTTGGAGACGTAAGAAATACTAACACTTTTCATTTACACTTACTAAATAGAACACAAGGGGTGAAATTAATGTTATATACAAATTTCAAATATCATTGAAAAGGTTGAATCAGTTGAATATCTGGAAGAGGCATTTCATATTTCAACTTAAAAATAGCCAATTTTACAACATACAATTTAAAAGTAAATGAAAGTATGTGACCTTATCAGATACTTGGCAAAAGATTAAGATAAGTACAATCTTTTACAGTGGACTATGTATGACCAGACAATGTACCTGACATGAGAGGCCACTGTACTGGGGTGGACAGACGCACTGCTCAATCCCGAGTGCTGGGGTACCTAGCTGCTGGCTAGCCTCTACTGCAGTGTCAAGCTGAATGTCTCCAATCCTGGAATTAAACAGAAAGTACTGTGCGAAAAAATGCTTAAATTGAATAAATCAGTGCATACAAGTCATCAAAACATTCAACAAAAGTATAAGAAAATGTTCATATTGTGATATTAGCCAATGAACACTTCTTAGTGATGAACCAATATCCTTATTTTTAGGGAAATACTTTCTCAAGGTAAAGATAATTCACTATGAAAAGGTGCATGGAAAAACTCTGATATGATCTGTGAACAAAATTTTAAGCATATCTGAGCTATGAGAAATTCGCTTCACAAGTTTACAATAGAATGAAATAATCCACAATAATCGCACTGACTGATGACTAAGTAACCAGAAAGAGAAAGAATACCATCATTACCAATGAAATAGTGGTTTCTGAATGACTAACAGAGAGACCCCACAACCCACCTGGCACTGGTGGCCGAGCCGTCCCACGTGGCCCTGACCAGGACGCTGTTGATGTTCTGCAGGATGATCATCAGCATCTTGCGGTTCACGTCTGCACCTCTCTGGGTCTGCCAGTTGTCCTCATGGAAACTAACGGTGAACATCATGCTGGTGTCACGCTGCCAAACCACAGCAGACCTGCAGAATATCACACCTTCAAGCTCTGGTCTTTATATATTTACTACAGAAACTTACTGTGGTAATTCTCACATGTTACTGATAAAGAGCTTCAATGGAAATTATCTATGCAAACATTATAGAAACAGATCAGCTTGCATTTAAATAACCTGTTACTTGCAGGCTGATCTGGTTTCATATAGTAGCTACTGTAGTATCAGTATTGTTCGCGCTGGTCTAATTTTCGCGATTTTCGCGCAATGGGCCTTCCGCGAATTTAGGACCGCGCGATATTAAGTCTGTATAATCAAAGAATATATATGGTATTTTTTTGATTGACACCGATTTTGACAACTAAATTTCATGCGTTGTTTTATAATCAGTACCATCTTAGATCAATAAAACCAACAGTTTCCCAAGGGTTTTACACTCGTGTTCTATTTGAGACTAATATCAAATCAATAATCTGTGTTAGTCTTTTTAAAATAAGATTTTTTTTTGTATATTCTAACTTACCTTTTACCGGTTTTGAACCGGTGCATGAAATTTACGCTTGCGTGATGTAAACTCATTTTTGCCGAGTCATTATTCAAGCACTGACCTTTATGCATAAATTCATCACACAGATTTCGAACAAACATTACTACTAACTGTATGATGGCAGATCGTGTGTTCTGACATGTCCCCACCTTCTAGATTGACAGTTTGTTTATACAACAATCAAAGTGAGACCTGTAAAACAAAAATGTCCCGGAGAATAGATTGTCTGATCACCGGAAGTGCTGCAGTCGATAACAAAGGAAATGCCATCTTTCGGCAGTTTGACCCCAGCAATTAGGAGACGGTGCTAATTAACAACTTACCAGTAACCCTTATCAGTAACCCACCCCTATGACGTCACTTACCTGGGGGGAGGGTAGCGCAAACATATCAGTCGGTAATTAATTAGCATTCGATACCCGGGGCACCAAATCAGTCATTCAGAACGAAATGGATATTTTTTTATTTATTCATATTTATTTTTTATACTTTTTTTTTTTTGAAATGGGAAATGCGCGAATTTAGCACCACGCGAAATGGTCTTTAGAGAGGGTAGCGCGAAATTTAGACAGCGCGAAAATAACTGATACTACAGTACTTCTATGGAGATGTGAACAAAACAACAAAGCACTTGTTTAGAATGAATTTTTCTTTCAAACTGATCCGGCTCTCTATGATATACCAGTTTGTAAAATGTCATATTGTAGTGGCGCAAGTTAAGTGTCAATAACTGTTTTTCTAGAAAAGATTTAGCTTGAGAATTTAGAGATCCCCATGAAAGAATATCATGAATGTTCTAACCCTTTTTTGTAACTTAACCTAGTGGACATCAATGACAGCATTACTATCAAAGCAGGAAACTGTGGTGAGGTCAGAAATGCGGACACACCTGTATAACAGCGGGATGTTGTGGCCAATCAGAACGACCAGTGGTTTGTCCAGCAACTCCTCCGAGACGGGCATCTGATCTTGATCCCCATATTCCAGGGTGAAACTCAGTTCTCCATTGTATGACAGGGTCTACAACAGCAGGGAATATTACAGATCATCACCTTACAAGCAGACATTTTTAGGTCTCCTACCTCTTTTAATTTCATCTTTCATGACAGTAAATATTAGACAAGCTCATATAATACAAGAAGCTAGAGCATCCACAGCAAAAAGGATTTTGAAGAATGGCGGATTTGAAAATGCGATAATCCTCATAAATCCTACTCTGAGTGACATAAATATGGAGAAGTCTTGAAATAAAATCCTTTCAAACATCTTTTTTTTCCATGTTTTAAGTTTGTAACAAATGATCGTGAAAAAGTCAAAATTTACAATTATTAAAAAAAGAAAGTATCTTCTGTGTAGAACCTGACAAACCATGAGCTTCAATCAGCAATGTATCAAGATTTCTCACTATCACTAAATATCTCACCACGCCTCCAGTGAGGTCATCACTCAAAATCTCACCACGCCTCCAGTGAGGTCACCACTCAATATCTCACCATGTCTCCAATGAAGTACTGCAGCCTCCAGTAAAGAGGTTCATTCCCAGAGTTGGTGGAGAGGCCTGTCCAGGATACTCCGTCTGGAATTACAAAGTAGCCATTCCTCTGCTTGGTGACCCGGGTGCCAGCCTCTTGGTTGAATGACACAAGCATCTCTGGGAGTGTCCTCTGTAATGTCAATTATACAACAGCATTAACACAAATGCTAATTATAACCAATCACTATGATTCTAGAAAACAAATGTCAAAGTTAATTCAGGGTCACTGAGTCAATATAGAATTCAATAGTCTGAAAATCAATGTTAGTACTGATTAAACACCAAAATAACAAGAATCATCAAAAGTAGTGTTTTCATATAGCACAAAGTGATGAGATTTAATTTAACTTTCCAGCATCAGGACAAATTCAATTTCAAATACATGTACTATAAATTACAACTTTCTCAATGCAAAAATATGTCTTAACTCAGACATACAAGAGTCAAGGAAAAATAATCTATGTAATAATGATTAAATTTTCTGTACCACAGAAAGAAGAAAAGGATACAACATCAAATAGTACTCACCTTGCTCCAGACATAGTCAGCTTGGCCACAGGAGTCAGCACGCCCGAAGCAGTAGCAGGATGTACAGCCATCTGGATTGTCCTCATCCAAGGAGAATGTGTTCTCTTTACACTGGCTGCACGTGCGGCTCATTGTGTTCTCCTGCACATGCAAAAAGCAGCATGTGATGAGGGGCATGGGGTAAGTGGTATATTTGTTGTTAGACATGTTTGTTTTGTGAAAAAGAAAACAGGAAATTTCAAAGTTATTTAACTGAGAAAGAAAATACTGATCACAAAAGAGTATACTCAAGATTTTCTTGTTATTTTCGTAAATTTACACACACATTAAAACCTAGTAATATGTGTTAACACTGGGGACCAACCATGACAACATACCTTACACATGCACTGTCCCTCTGGCTCTGAACAGGAACATGACCCCTCTCTGTTACAGCTGCTGGGTTCCGTCCCTTCCACAGAACACAGACAGAAGGAGCAGTCAGGGAAGTTGTAGAGGCCAAACTGGCAACTGTCACATCTCGTCCCATTGAAGTCAAGCTTACACGAGCACTGACCAGTCACTCGGTCACAATTGTTGTCATTTGAACCCTCGGGGTCACAGTCACATGACTGAAATATGCAAAACACAAGGGTCAAAACCTGGGACATGGTTAAACCATTTAGGTTTAAACTTATTTATGCTTTGATTAGGAACAAGTTTTTGTGACTAATACTACTCTCTTTAGACGGATCAAGGTTTTGACCAGTGCTTTGAGGCTAGGAAGGTCATGAAAAATACTTGCCCCAATGGGGCTCAAACCCAAAACATTGGGACCACAGTCAGGTTCATACCTCTTACTCTGCAGGATGATACGGACTTATTCAAAGTGATTCCTACAGCACCCTAACAAAACCAGGCTTGATATGAGAGAAATCTGAATGTCTTATGTGTTCAGAAGCAATTGTGCACCAACAGTAAGCACCTAAAACAACAATGATCTTCTAATAGAGGAAACCTCGCCTTTCCAATTTATGGCAAGGTCAAATGGCTGACCTGGTTTCCACAAAATATTTTGTTTGAACAGTTGACCTTGCCATAAATTGGAAAGGCGAGGTTTTCACAGGAAGCAATCCATTCACTTTTGAACATATATAATTATATATATAGCGTGATAAAAGTGCTACATAAATGCGGTATGATAATCTATCACTTCTCCCATTACCTGACATCCAGTCCTGGCATCATATCCCCAGTAAGTGTCTATACACTGCTCACATCTCTCCCCCATAGTGTTGGGTGGGCACACACACTCCCCTGTGTCTGGGTGACAGATGTGTCCCGGCTTGTTACATGGTTCACACTCTGTGGGACAAGGGGCAAAACAGCGAGACATTAATATTGACAAATAATATTAAAACACTCAAATTACTGAATGTAAGTTTGATAATACATGTATACATACTCTATCTCCAATCTAAAGACCTGTCATGTCATATAGCATGTACTGAATTACTTAACTTAATTTTTTAAAAACAATAAAATAGCTTCCAATTCCAACAACTCTTTTTTTGTTATGTTAGGGTTATCAAGACAAAGAATGATAATATATAATTGAAAATAAAAAGATCACCTCTGCATTCTCCATTAGTGCTGAGTCCATAGTATCCCTCAGCACACTCGTCACACTTGATTCCAGCCACGCCCAGTTTACACCTGCACTGTCCAGTCTGACCATCACACTGGGCGAAGTAGGATCCCACAGGGTCACAGTGACATGGTGTACAGCCCTGGCCCGACTTTAGACCCCAGTAGTTCTCCTGGCAACATCGGAGTATACAAATGTCATTACCATGCCAGTGCGGCCCCACAACAGCTCACCCCACCCACCACCAGAGTCACATGTCATAAGGTCCCTGCACATCAAGATCTGTTTACTCTTACCACCATTCACCTATGTTAACCCCACCCTCTATTTCCATCTATGTTGTAATATACAACTCATAGTATTCCTCCATACTAATATTATATACACCAGCTATGACTTTAAATTCCATCCCAATCACTTGAAAACCCAGAACCTGAAACATTCAGATCTGGTACTGATCTGCTACCCTACACATACTGGTTAAAAGCTCTGTCTTGAAAACTGTCAAAGGAACTGATTCTCTATTAGGTAAATTCATACATTTTTATATACCCAATATTAACAAGGCAGATGACCTTTGACATGCAAACTCTTTGTGGAAGTTAAAACACATACGGATGTAATACTTGACAGATCAAAGACATCC
>CM037782.1:34110354-34160354 GCA_021229015.1 Solen grandis | reverse complement strand
TTTGCACAGAAATAACACACAGAGGTGATGTTGTTAACTTGATGGTATTAGTGAATTGTTAATTACAGAACCATCATCCAAGGACATTCAGAAACATATTAATTTGAATGAAAAAACAAAATGTAAAAATATGTATGTTATTGATAATTTTATCAGTCTTTACAAATAAAAGCCAGATCCCAAATGAGTAGACATGTGTAATAAATGTTCTACCGATACAATTCGCTGTAGTATAATGAAGAGAAAAAAAACAACAAATAAATACGATAAATATGAAAAATTGGGCTATGTGTATAAAAAGGGTTTTAGTTTCTAATATGGTATAATATTATAGCAGTATAAAGCAAAGCTACAGTAATGATTACAAACCATGGCTGACCATGAAAACACTAAAGTTACACACACTTAACTACAAGACATATCTTAGTCAGTGCTTAGGGATACAAACAGCTCATGTGGATTCTGGATACACAATATAGATAAAAAATATACTGAAAAACAAATACACATTCATGCAAGCATCTGGCAAAGATGAGAATAAGCTGATGATGAAATAAAACCTGTAAAAAAGACATATCTATGAAAGACAATACACATAAATCTAAAAAGTCTGGCAATTTCAGTGATATGATTATCAATGGCATCATAAAAATAAAAGCATAAGGCAGGAAATAAATTTTAGTCATAGATTTCATTTACTAGTGCAAGTGCAGTGAAGATTTGTAAATTCTCACTGAATTCTATTATTGTTGACCTTAAATCTTTGCTTATAGAGTAAAAAGCATAGTATCTACGTCTGAATCCCAGTATTAGCATTACAATAAATCAACACTTTGCTTATAGTTTTAACCCTTTCCCTCATATAGACTTATTTTGACGCACTCAATAGGTACCACATAAAGCCTGATCTGCAGAAAACCACAGTTAAACCTTACCAAATTTAATTACAAAATCCTCATTTCCAGACCACTGAGGAGCAGTGAACAGCATAAAACCTGATCAGCCTGCGAGTTACTTGCAGGCTGATCTGGTTTTATGCTGTTCGCATAGGTCTTTTCATGGTTTCCTCTATGGGGGAAAGGGTTAAAAAGATATCCATTTTTACCTAAAACTGGGTTATCATTTTCGAAATTCTATCTATAACATGGAGTACAGCATTAGGTTATTCTTAAAAATCTAAATGATATTAAACACATCCAACCTAATGCAATTTTGATTATTTTTGAGTCAGGATTTCCTTAACTTTTGGGACAATACTTGAAGAAACCTGCCAAAAAGAATCTACACTGCATGTCAGTAAAATACATAAATCTACAAAAGATTACTTTGAAATTATTCAAAACAGCCCTTATAAGCAAAATTCAATATAAATATTAGACTGTTGTATTTTAAAACAGGCAGAAAAAGCTTTAATGAAGCTTATAAGCTTAGCCTGCAAATCTATGCCTATAATAAATCTACAGTAAGAGAAGCTGCATCTGGCTAGATCACACTGATGATTATGATGACAATATGGTTTCCATGACAACTACAAGCTCAAGGGGGGCAGGGTTTATGAGGACAAGCCAATACAGGGGCCTGTTTCTCCGGTATACTCCAACCTTGCATCTGTTGCAGTGGTCCCCCTCAACATGGGGGAGACAGTTACACGCCCCTGTCTCTACATCGCAGATCTCGCTCTTGTTAGCTCCCCTGTGATAGCACCTACAATCTGTGGTACCAAAACAACAGGTTAAGCCAGGTACAATGCTCTGTTGGGGCTTGATGGTGCCTTAAATTGATGGCTTTATGACGACACATTAGTGCATGTCTCCTATCAAACTAATATTTATTAAGATTTATCTTTAGCAAGCTAATTTGCGATTTGTAACAAATCAAACAATCTGAAACAAGACGTAATATTAATCAGGGAATTAAAATGTTTACATGTATTTTTCTTTCAAAGGTAATTTATTATTGGTAAAACATGATAAATGGTAAAAAATATTATTTTTTAATAAATTTCTTTTCAGGTATCTGCTAGACTTATCTTTAATTTCAGTAAAAATATCTGAGCTGTTGAGAATACTTTTAAAATCCTTGTATCCTTAAAATACTTTAGTTCCCTATGAAGCTGAATCCTTCTCACCAGCACATCCCCTTCTTGAGTAACCATAGTAACCTTCCTGGCAATGGTCACATGACTTTCCTGAGATGCCTGGTTGGCACAAGCACTGGCCGGTAACAGGATGGCACCTCTGGTCGCGTGACCCTATTCTACTACAGTTGCACTCTGTACACCCAGCTGTTATGTCCCCATACCCAGCCTGAGTAAGTGCACAGAAACATTTTCATAACAGTTGGTAAACAAAACGAACTATACAATGGTTGACCTAGTTTTAAAAATTGATGACGCATGAAGAATGACATATCAGACCAAATTATGTTAATTATAAACAGATATTTCCTTGTCTATGAAGTCCATAAAACTTCAAAATATATGATTATTGTTATTTATAGAGACTGGCCAATATATTTGCAAATTCTTCACGCTTTAACTATTGAGAAAGAAAAAAAAAACACAATCTCTTTTCTCTGTCATGCATAGCCTTAGAACAGCAAATGGAAAACCTTTAAGGCTCTCTACATTTGCTCATAATAAGCAATTTGCAAAGCAATCCAAAATGCCTAAAGCATTATAACTATGTTAGTGTATACACACTCCATCAAATTTTTGATGAATTAGAATTTTTTGCAAAATTTCTCTAAATATTTCCTACACTTCTAAGCAGCTTGGATCAAGAAAAGCAAAAATAAAGACAACTATTCCTGAAATATGAAATATCATTTTATCATTATAATTCTATGTGCCATATTTTTTTTCAAACCAATGATAATTTTGATTATAAGCTTGAATACTTGACTGTTATTGACAATACTGACATATCTGTACAAAAAATCATTTGAAAAAAAATTATCTAATGATTGAGATGAAAACAAAGCACCAATAGCAGGGTTATGTCCTTTTACTGAGAAATACACTATGGAGGGGATATAATCATGCATGTTGGTGAAGGCCACATATCTTCATGCTACCGTGTACCGTGCTGTGTGAACAGATGACATTACCATACCACCAGGGGGAGGTAACTAGTGGTGTTAGTGTGAAAGGATGGTGACTGGACATGAACACAGTGTCACATACAGAACAAACATCAAACATTGTACACGTAACAAACATGGACAAAGCAATCTGTTGATATTCCATCACATCAAATCGAATGAAGAATTACATCTTCGTGTGAAAAGACCTACTTAGCATAGAAATGATTTTAAAATAAAATCATCAAAAAAAATCATCATGAAAGCAAAAATTTTCAAAATTACATAACTATCATTTTGTAATTTAAAAAAAAAAAGAGAAAAAAAACACACTTTAAAACATACTTTCAGTCCTAAGTGGCAGCATGAAAATTAAAAAATCAAAACAGTTATATGTTTTCAAAAATTAGAATAACACCATAAAATGTTGAATAAATTTGTATTACAGAAATTCATTCAAGACATCACTTTATCTGAGATTGAGAAAGGCCTACCTTGCAGCGGTCACACTGTCTGCCTGTGTAATGTTCCTTACACTGGCACTGCCCTGAGTAGACATCACATGTCATGTTGGTGGAGCCAAATGGGTCACAGTTGCATACTGGAACATAGTCCATGGTATTGTATTAAATATATTCTGAGACCTGGGTTAAGACTTATGTTTCAAGGAGTAAACACATATTCAAGAATCTGGCAGTCCTGTCAGATTTAAACTTTTAAAACTCTCAAAAACTTACCTTTAACAAGAAATGTTCCTTAGAACACATGCGTCAATTGCTGAAAGAATTGTGACAGAGAAAGTGTGAAAGACAAAGTGTGAAACGAAAGCAGACAGAAAACGGAGAAGTGATCCCTATGTTTCACCTCTGATTACAGTATGTGACAAAAAAAAAGAAAGAAATTATTTCAATATTTTCATGCACAGTATGCTTTGAACTAAAAAAGTTTGCTGACCTCAATGAATTGCAGCATTCTTTGCAATGTGGGTAAGTTCAATATAATTTCAGTGAGTCTCCGATACAGTGTACATACATTTACAGTCGCCATTGACAGCAGTGCCATAGTAACCGTCCTGGCAGGTTCCGCAGTCTGGTCCCTCTGTGTTGTGGAGACAGATGTAACATTCCCCCGTCAGCTGGTCACAACTGCCACCCATCTCACTGTCTATATTCCCGTTACAGTCACATGGCTCACACCGGCTACCCAGCAGTCCAGGTAAACCAAAGTAACCATTGTCACACCTGTAAACAAAAATCAACATCACAAGCTTTCAAAATATTCTAAACAATTATTATTTTCATAATGTAATATACACTGTTTTTCTCTTTATGAACTGCAAATAAATGAACTCTCAATCTGCAAAATAAATATTTATTTGTGTATTGCTTGATTATTAAGGACGAATTTTTTGGAAAAAAAAATGATAATCCTAATTATGACATCAAAAAAACTTAGTACTTTTTAAAAAAAAGAAAATAGTACCCACCTTTCACATCTCTCCCCTGTGTATCCTGGGGCACAGTCCAGACATATGAAGGCATCAGGGTCATTGTATTTTGGGGAGAGAGTGCACTGTGTGGCGAAATTGTTGGAGACTTCTGTCAAGGGACAGGCACATGGTTTACAGTCGTCTGGCGTACCTCGTGTTGGGTCGCCATAGAAACCAGCCATACACTTGTCACAATGGACACCCTCTGTGTTGTCAGTACACATCTGATGTAAACACAATAAAGGATTTACAAGTAATTTATGCTATCACACACAAAAATTCAACCTTTACCTTATATTTGTATTGACACCTTAGCAGATCAGTCAACTTTTGTATGAGCAAACAGGGTCTCCCCTTTTAGCTCAAATAATATTGTAGCTCAGATTTTACACAGTCTACATGGCAAAGAAAATCCAATATTTCATTTACCATTTAATAATCAGTTAATTCATCAAGTCTTTTTTTTTTTTTTTTTAAAGAAATAAAATGTTGTGAAGAAAAATAGGTTGCAAGACAAAGTTAAATTTCCTGTGATATGATGATAAAATAGTTTAGGAGAGGCTTTTACGGAGCAGCTCTGTTTGAATTTGACCTCTATTTTTACGAGTGTGATAAAACACTTTTGTGATCCAGGGTAACAATTACCCATGGTCACAGCTGGTTACAATGATTCTAGTTTACTCACCAGGCACCTGCCTGTGTAAGGGTCACATGTCTTGGAGTGGCCGTTGCATTCACATGGAACACACGTGCCTCCATACAGCACATTGTCTACCCGACGCCATCCCACATCACAACTCTGTAACCAATAGCAACTGGGTAAGATCTCAGGTCACCTATACAAACTTTTCTTTTGAGTATGAGATGGCAAAAATGGGTTAATTTCTTCCTTGTAAATAATACACCTGATAAAGAGATTACATGTGTCAATTTTTCTTATTGATAAAAGTATGTATTCCATATAAAATACAGATTCAAATGTCCCAGTAACACTGTAGTATCTATTAAAGATGAGATCATAAGGTATCAGAATCAATGATAAATGACATCCCTTGATTAATTGCATTTCACATTCTAAGTGTTTATATGTTTAACAATTTTTTAACTAAAATTACCCAACAATCTCTACACTTTAATAAAATAACATAGACAAAGATAACAAATACTACCTCACAGGAGAGCCCTGTATATCCCCGGGGACAGGAGCACTTCTCAACACCTGTGATACTGACATCACTTGCAGAACCAGCGTCTGACGTGTCCAGCAGAACATTCTTCAGCCTGACAACAAGCAACAGAAATACATGCTCTATCATACATTGAAGGTGTAATACAGTACAATATTACAACGATTACTAGGGACATTATCTACTGAAAACAGCAATTGTATTATGACATACATAAGAGGCATGATACAGGCTTTCTATCATTATCATGTTATTGTGCTTAGAACCAACAGCAATGAATCCAACCAGCAACATTTATTCCATTCTAAGTCTAGTAGCTGTGACCTTGCTACTTGATCCTAGTTAAATCAGCAAGTACATTATGCAGTTCTTAAAATTATCCATTACCACACTTTGTACATGTCACTAGTAATGCCTACTGCCTAGTTACTATCAAATAGGTAATGCCTTTACATACTATTAAAATCACTTAATATTTGCCTGCTACTTCTGCACTTGAGCAACCCCAACTACCACACTTTAAGGAATCAATACTATTCCTACTACTACACTAACATTACCAAAAGTAACACACAGCCCACACTTACATAACATTATCCTGTGCCGTGTGATGAGTGGCCCGGATCAGGATCCGTCGCAGGTCGTACAGCAGAAGCATGAACTGTCGCCTTGTCACATGGTTGGAGCTGAAGCGCCGGCCATCAGGTCCCAGTTCAAACCACTGTGTCTCATCCAAGGTGAGGCTATCCTTGATCTCTTGGTTCTCCCTCATATAGCCTCTGCCATTGGTCACTGTTATGTTCATTCCCTGCAGAGATAAGTTTCATGAGTACCTGTACCTCACCTTTATTTTTCAAGCATTTAATGGTTCTTTTTCTTAATAAGTTTAAACATATTTATTTTACATCAATTGTAAAACAAGTTCTTACAACTTATACTTATCCCTCTCTATGGTTCCTGGGTGGGACCAGTGCTTGGTTTGGGAAGGTCATGAAAAATCTTTAAACCCTCCACCCCGACCTGGGGTTTGAACACACATGCACGTATGTTACCACTGGACCAGTGCCCTTTTTAACAAACACACACCATGAAACGTCCTACTTATACCACTGACGATAAGTTATTATATGGCTTGAATAATAATAATTGTGTAAATACAACAAAAAATTCATTACATCTAAATTTAAAATGGGTATCTAAACAGATCCACATATCTAGTAACCTTTCAGATCATTGACAACCCTTTATTTAAACTAAGAAGCAAGCTTAAAAGGAGACTATTGAATACAATAGGCTAGTCTTTGCTCTGGGCATGTACCTGTAGAATAACATTTGCTTCAGCCAATCTTTTCCTCCAGGGGGCACTCTCGTCAATGGTGTACTGTAGTGTGTAGTGTAACTGGCCTCCGTAAGATGCCAGCTGCAAGGTACAATAGTCATTACCGGTCAGGTGTCAGTAAAAACAGTTATTTAATGCCTAAGCAGGACAAAATTAATTAAAAAAATATTTGAAATTAACAGCAAATAGATTTTTTGAATTTTATATATTTCATGTCATAAACATACTATAAAAATTACATAATATTTTGATCTGCACATTTCAAATATTTTGATCTGCACATTTCTTTCTTTCTTTACATTAAACTATCCTTAGTAAAAGGAAAGTGTTATAAAAAAAAAAAATAATGACAAATAAACCCCACTAAAATTCTCAAACATCATCAAATACCATATAACAAGTCAAATATCTAAAAGCTGCAACAAGCAGAGAAATAGGGCGAAAAATCTTATCTATAGACGGACTGACTGACAGTCCAACATGACTCCAATATAAACCCCATATGCTTCATATCTGGGGGTGTAACAAAGTTCTCAAACATATAAGATGAAGCATTATGCCATATAACAAACAATAAGTCAAATATCTAACAGCTGAAACAAGCCTCCTCACCCTGTTTCCATAGTATTTCATGGGAGCCTGCCAGTAGTACACAACCTCCTCTCCATCTATGCCGCTAATATCAAGAACATTCTGTTCCCGGGCAGGGAAAGTCCGGTACTGGAGCCAGCCATCTTCAGTGGGGTTCGGGAAGAGGGTGAAGGCCACGTCATTCAGGGTGATAATCGTCCAGCCATCCATGTCACTGCTCATGTCTGTTATCTGCACATATAAAACACAGGCAATCCAGGACACACATACAAACAGCTGGGGCCTGTCTCACTAAACCTTGTTAGAAAAAATCTTTGTATATGTAAATTCACAAATGTTAAATAGTTTTAATCTTGTGATTTTTAATTCACAAAAAGTGATGAGTCACCTTTCTTTATATTTTATTATGCAAATAAAGACAACATTCTTCGACAAATTTGTTCTTAAAGAGTGTAGTGCAGTCCCTAGTGACTGGTTCACCAAGATGGGAATACAATCATAAGATTAAAAGATGAAATTTTCACTTAAATTTAATAAAAAATGTTTGAAAAATTCAGGTATTAAAAATACAAACCCTAAAATAAAAATTCAGAAATATATTGTTAAATTTATGTTTTTGAAGAAAGCAAGTATGAAAGGGACAACATGCTGCCATAAGAAAGAGTCCAATACAGTACAGCTCCGCTATATTGCGGACTGCTATTTCGCGTTGACCAATATATCGCGGTCGATCTATGGACCCCAAAAATATATCGCGTTATTTGCATAGGCTTACCGCGAAACTAATCTATCTCCTTCTTTATCTATGTGTATTTAAAAGAGTTTCGCGTTCAGTATTTAACATGCTAGTGCACTGACACGTGGAAGTGATAACAATTAAACACCCCAGGTGGTAAGCTATTGTGTTTGGGGACAGTTGATGATTAAGCAATCCAGTGTTAATGATGGGCAACAATGCAGGTTTGTAGGTATAATTATCCAACCAAAGTAATCAGCATTTAATTGGTATGGACATTCAATACCAAGCAGATACTCGATAAAATACACAAACATTGTCTAAAATCCACTGCATAAACCTTAGTAATGGTATTTTTGTATATTATGCTAGCGTACATAATTTTACCATGGATTAAAAAGTCCCGGAAAATAGCCAATCTTTTTCACCGGAAGTAAACAATAAATGATAATTAGATCAGCGTTACCTGGTAATTTGTTTCATTTAAACATTAACAGGGCTCCTCATATCGATACATCATAATAAGTTCACCTCAGCTTAATTTGAAATAGCGATGAATTGTAGTGGAATGGCAATTTTCACACCGACATTGTTTTGACAAACAATGAACGGCGCATAATTTATTATAATGAGATATGCTGAAGAGTTTCGTAACCGCTTCATATCACCATACCGTACACACTGCTCTCTGAATCATCGGCAATTATAGTGCAAAAAAAAAGAAAGAATCAATGATTATGGAATTATTTAAAATAAGTAAATAAGTCTATAAATAAAATAATGTTTATTGCTTTATATTAGAGTTTTTCAAGAACTTACGACTATCACAAAGACACATATAGCATTCTCAAACCTACTATACGGTCCACTATATCGCGGTATTTGGGCTTGGACCCAAAGAACCACGATATAGCGGAGTTGTACTGTATAGAGCTCTAATGAAGAAGAAAAAGAAAGCTGAGTGATGATGACAAAGCATGTCCATATATCACCATCCCATCCAGCCAGTTAGATATTCACCTGTACAAGGCCAAGGCCAGCACTCTGACACCTGTTGGAGACACCAAAACAGAAGCACTGGCGGCAGCCCAGCTCATTGTCCACACTGAGGTCATAGAACCCCTCTTCACATCGGTCACAGTTCCGTCCCACCACATTCTCCTGCAGTATACATACATATCCATTGTATAACATGGTCAGTGCCTTAACCTACTACTGATACATGTGAAAAAAAAATTTGCTTATTGTTGGGATGTCAAAATTTAAAAGCACAGGCTTAGCAGAATATTTTCATCAGTTATCTTTCTGTATGTTTATTCTGAAGTTGGTTTGATTGATTTGTAGGATAGAAATGTCCTAATTAATTTTTAGGTCCCTTTGTAAGCAACTTTTCACAAACATTCTTATATGAATAGGGTATTGACAGACACACATGAAGGAAAGGCAAATGTGAAGTCATTAGGATAATTTTACCAAAATACAGCCAAATATGACCAGCTCTGACAGACGGTGAAATTATGGGCAGTCTCGATACTGAATAAATTAGGGATAATATAATTGAATTACTGGCTCTGACCTTGCATACACAGCTGCCCTCACACATGTTGGGGTCGACAGTGCCTGCAATGCTACATGAGCAGGGTTCACAGTAGGGGTATCCATGGTAACCTGGCGCACACTGGTCACAATTCTGGCCCGCATACCCCACCCTGCAGATACATGATCCTGGCATCTGTAACATTCACACATCATTATAGTCAATGTCATGGCACAGGTATAGCAGATTTCTATATAAAATTTCAAGTAAATTCATCATAAAACCCAATCAGTTGCAATGACATTCTTTTTTCTGCCAAAGCAATTCAAGTTTATGTATGATAATAACCATTTGTATGAAATCTGGTCAGCCAACAAATAACTAAGGTAATCAGGATTCTATTGGTTGTATATGTTTTTTTCAAAGTGCCTCTCAAAGTGTTAAGTATCGTTTTGTTTTAGAAAAAAACCTTGCTTAACAATAAAGGCCAAGATATGTCCCTTACCAGTCCGTCATCCACTCGACTGTCATCCTCCACACAGACTCCTGTAGACCCGACAGACTCCTGACAGTTACACTGGCGACAAGGGCGTCGCGAGTGGTGGGATACACCCCATGGTCGGTAGTACCCTGGGAGACATCGCTCACAGTTGATACCCGTTGTAAAGTCCTGAATAAAACATTGTAATCAACATTAACAATACTTTTCCAAAAAGATTGACTTCTGACAAATATTGAGTAAAAGAAAACAAAATTAAAATGGGAATATACATATTATTCTTTTCACTAAAATTAATCTGACCAACTCCCTACAATATTTTTTATACATACTGTAGTATCAGTTATTTTCGCGCAGTCTAAATTTCGCGCTACCCTCTCTAAAAACCATTTCGCGCGGTGCTAAATTCGCGCATTTCCCATTTCAAAAAAAAAAAAGTATAAAAAATAAATATGAATAAATAAAAAAATATCCATTTCGTTCTGAATGACTGATTTGGTGCCCCGGATATCGAATGCTAATTAATTACCGACTGATATGTTTGCGCTACCCTCCCCCCAGGTAAGTGATGTCATAGGGGTGGGTTACTGATAAGGGTTACTGGTAAGTTGTTAATTAGCACCGTCTCCTAATTGCTGGGGCCAAACTGCCATGAATGGCATTTCCTTTGTTATCGACTGCAGCACTTCCGGTGATCAGACAATCTATTCTCCGGGACCTTTTTGTTTTACAGGTCTCACTTTGATTGTTGTATAAACAAACTGTCAATCTAGAAGGTGGGGACATGTCAGTATACACGATCTGCCACCATACAGTTAGTAGTAATGTTTGTTCGAAATCTGTATTTATTTTAGACCACTTTCCTAATCTTCATCATAACCAGCATTGTGTCTGAACAGCTAACTTTCGATATCAGTAATTGTTAATTACCAAAAAAGTAAAAAGTAAGAAATGTCTCTTATCCAATGGTTGAAGTCTGGTAAGGTGGTTACTAGGCCGCCTACCGCTCCTGATGAATTTATGCATAAAGGTCAGTGTCTGAATAATGACTCGGCAAAAATGAGTTAACATCACGCAAGCGTAAATTTCATGCACCGGTTCAACACCGGTAAAAGGTAAGTTAGAATATACAAAAAAATCTTATTTTAAAAAGAATAACACAGATTATTGATTTGATATTAGTCTCAAATAGAACACTAGTGTAAAACCCTTGGGAAACTGTTGGTTTTATTGATCTAAGATGGTACTGATTATAAAACAACGCATGAAATTTAGTTGTCAAAATCGGTGTCAAACAAAAAAATACCATATATATTCTTTGATTATACAGACTTAATATTGCGCGGTCCTAAATTTGCGGAAGGCCCATTGCGCAAAAATCGCGAAAATTAGACCAGCGCGAACAATACTGATACTACAGTAGTACCCTAGTTTCCCAAAGTTTCATACAAAACTAAATAAAGGTGTTGCTACCAGTGATAGAAATTGGTTGATATTTATCTGTTCAATTGGATAGGGTACAATTGATAACTTTCCAATTAATAATCACTTGAACCAATTAAATGAACTTCATGAAGAAGTTTTTGACATAGTTTAGCTTTATAATGCTGGAGCAAAGTTTCATACAAAACTAAATAAAGGTGTTGCTACCAGTGATAGAAATTGGTTGATATTTATCTGTTCAATTGGATAGGGTACAATTGATAACTTTCCAATTAATAATCACTTGAACCAGTAGTAAAATTCAAGCAAGGTGCTTGATTATACATAATTAAATGAACTTCATGAAGAAGTTTTTGACATAGTTTAGCTTTATAATGCTGGAGCAGTTAATAGGGATACTAAGTTCTGGACTTTATTGTATAAAAGGAGATATCTAATGGTTTTCCTATGGAAACCTGGGTAAAATCAAGACATTTCAGTAAACTAGACTGACAATAAATACTATATGGTAAAATTTTACAACAATGTGGAATGGATATATGTAAATCTTTTACTGTCGCTCTTCAGTAAAGTAACTGATAGTTAACAACTAACGACAATCTGAACAGCATTAGTTCCTACTGACCTGGCAGTCTATGCAGACTCCGCCACCCTGAAACTGGCCCTCCAGGTTCATGCTAAGACCCTGGGCATCCACCGTGGCATTGTACACACATTCGTCAGCATGGCCGTGACAGTTACAGGCTGAAACAGGTCATATGCATTACCAGAAAACTGCTTCTGTATTAACAATAATAAATTTGATTTGCTAAATAATAAAAAAAATTTTTTTTAAATGAATGTAATTATTAAACATGAATATCTGACATCCTGAATATTACTAATTCATTTTAGATATCAATGCTTTCTAAGATACAAATAAATTTGATCTTTTAAATACAAATCAACATATTTCCTACTCTATTGATTGTCCAATGTGACAGACACATATCTTTGAAAACAAAACCAATACATATGTACAAGTCCCATATTCAAACTCAAAATAAAGGATCTAAATTCTATACAGATTTCAGATTTTAAGTTTAATATCATAGTGACAGTCCTGGGGTGTAAAAATCCTAAAATTATCATTTGCACTGTCCACCCCGTTCAAAATCTGAGACAATAAAATCAATAAAGTGACAATAGAAATATAGTGAAAAGTAGAATTTTACACCCCTGTCATACTAAGTTTGTTTTTTTTCTCAAAAACTTAAGGCCTGGAGAGACAAACATCCCTACCTTGACACTCAACATTGATGACCTCCCCGTTGATGCCGTTGCTGCCTCCCCTGACCCAGGGCTTCTGGTTAAACAACGGACAACACACCTCACAGTTAGACCCACACGTGTTGTGCTGACACACACAAGCCAGTCTCTGTAGTATAAAAAAGGTCATAGTCTAGATAATCGTAAATATAATTCAACATTTTGAAAAAAAATACTTCAATACATTTAAAATGAATTAATGATCCACCTCTCAGTAAAAACCTGCAAAATAGATGAATGCTGACTGAATGAAAGGAGGTTGGGCACCAGGAGATATTTTATTAATAATAAGGTCCTGTGGGCACAGAAGTGAAATTCATGATATCAAAATTTATATTAGATACTGAATACAGGCTTCTTCAGACAAAAAAAAAATCGGTCCTTGACTAAAAGCTAGGAGAATAAGCAGGTTGCAGAGCCATATGAATATTAGGTAAGAGCAATAAATAATCACTACCACAATGAATGGTGAGTTACTAGCAGTACTTACATCAGTGTTTCCTTGTTTCTGACACTCAGAAGCATGACCGTAGCAGATACACTGCCCACCTATTGAGATGTCTTTTATAGAGTAGAAGTACTGTGAAAGAAACAAATAAAGCTGATATTAACATGTATCATATTTCAATACTTAATCTGCTATGCTCTATGCACACTGCCTTCATATCTGATATTCTAATATGTGACAGTTCATTTTTTATATATATATAAATTCAGCTGAAAACAAATTAAGAGTTGTATTTTAATATAAATAAATGAAAACTAGGAAATGAATTTTTATTTTGAAACTTTAAAATAACAAACATGACAATAATCCTTTTGCTTGTTGTTGAGACTTTACCTCACAAGATTGAAAACTGTCCAAATTTTGACAAGTATAAATCCTTATCAGCTGAGGATGATATATTGTTTGCTACACTATTTAATCTGCTCAGAATGAAAGTTACCTTAAATTTAATCTGACTTTAATATGGTATACTAAGGAGTAAAATGGCACAATTGCATGATAAAGAGTTAATCAGGGCTATGAGTGACACAGAAACAACACCAAGACAAAGGATGAACAGTATATTATATAGTCTACATTGCGACTTACTCGACGTGTGACGGAGGGGTCCAGGTTTCGAGGGTCACGTGACTGCAGACTCATCAGATGGGCGTTCAATGTGCGGATCTTCTGGAATCTCAGTCTCACATATCTTGCTGATGTGAAATCCTACAAGAAATTTTACATTTACAGTAAAAAGTTTTCATTATATACCCCACTGTACTAACAAATTATATTCATTTTTTTTTTTATATATCATGAAAGTCTGAGTCACATGAATGAAACTGGTGATTAAACATCAATTTCAGTCTCAAACCATATCATATCTTCAAAAAGATTGATATTTTCATGCTTTACTTTGTAGAATCCTAAAACAATAATGCCTGCTTTAGCCCTTAATATTAGGTCAAAATAAGAATGATACAGGGGAGATAAATTATTTTTGCTTATTACCACACATATTTAAAGAGTGATTCCCCTTTGTAACAAATATCTCCTGTATGCACAAGAACAATAATTTGAGAAAATATTGTCTATCATGGATAAATTTTTGCACTTTGCACTAATGCAATCCACCTATCCTCAACTTCAAAATATTGTGAGATGCATAAATGTTTAAGAAAAAAGAGAAAGATTAATCTATCATCATTAATTAGTTGCTTTATACATTCAGTTTGTTTGGTTAACTTTGAATTTTTTGCAAATTATTATCATTAATTATGATATGAGATAACTATAAGAATATGAAATACTATAAAAAAACACACAAAAAAACACTGTCACTTATTTCTTTTATCAAGGTTTTTATCTCAGTACATCTTTATGAATTCATGATTCAATCAATCTCTTTCACTTCATCTTGTTTCAAGCTGCTTTTAGGTCTGACAAAACAAGAAAATTCTATGGTCACCTAAGCATTTTTTTGACCAGGAGTTACACACCTGGAAATAACATCCCAGATGAATGTGCTTCCCTGCTATTTCATAGATATTGGAAGCTATTTTATGTATACAGCTGAACCTGTATTAGAGGTCACCTGTATCAAATGGCCAACCCATTTAGTGGTCAATTTAATATTACCAAACTATAGCATTTAGTTACATATTTAACCTTGATTTAGCGGCAACCTCTGTTAAGCGTCACTTTCTCTTGTTTCCTTGAATGACCGCTTAAGACAGGTTTGACTGTAATTAAGTTTAAGCACATAAAAACAAAGAGGCATTCTTAAAAGCTGAGAAAATCATTATGTCTGAAAAATATTTCTTCTATATAAAATATATCCTTGTTTTAAAAAA
The DNA here is from genome assembly GCA_021229015.1 of Solen grandis. Taxonomy (NCBI): domain Eukaryota; kingdom Metazoa; phylum Mollusca; class Bivalvia; order Adapedonta; family Solenidae; genus Solen; species Solen grandis. Next base: position 34,144,801 of record CM037782.1, on the reverse strand, counting down.
GATCTCTTTTTTCTGTCCCTATATCCTAGTTGGAAGCCATCTTACAGGAACATAAACAAACAGCATATTTGGACTAGCCTACATTCATGTGATATCTCAAATCTATTTACTTTCTATTTTCAGCTTTAAGATACAAACACTAATAAATATTTCCCTTTTAGTCTACACTCACTTATCATATGGGACAAATATGTCTTTGATGGACAATCTTTATAATGGTAGGGGCATAATCTAAAATAGGCCATACAAATCAATCATGTTACAGTTATCCTTGGCAAACATTGACGTCCACATGTCTTAAAATAGCAACACACTTCGCCAACAGTCACATCTTTAAAGGTCACTTAAAATATTTCTATCTTGAGTGACCTTAGTGGTCAGTGTGATGCAAACATAATAAAACTGTAAATAAATGATGATGTTTACAATATATCCAATCTGAGATTTTTATTATAAGTCCCCCCCACACTTTCCCTACATAATCAATCCCTTAACATGTGAAGAAAGCAAATTCTTCTTTTATCAACATTCATATCTATACGTTTAATATAAAACTGTTTGATATACCTTTTATACAACCATATCTCTATCAACTCTTCAATAAAAATATATGAGTCAGAGAACTTAATAATTATTCTTAAAATAATTACACTTTGGGTAGATTTTTATTTTCATGAAAAAAAAAAGACAAGCTAGTGCTCATATTACCAAAGAATGTAAGGCAATAAAATTAAAGCGTACAATTACCTATTAACACTTAAAGAGATGTATAATGTCTGTACAGCCTTAATAACTGTCAATAGTGCCCTTAATGACCCCTGGGACATCAATGGACTGCTATAACCCAGATCCACGGAGGGGGGAGGGAGGTATGAGAGAACCAGAGATGTTTAGATGTGAGGAATACTATAAGTTTACACCATGACAGAGCCATTGCCTTGTGGTGATTGCGGTGAACCACAGCCCAGAGTGTACAGAGGGAGTCTACCACTTGAGACAAGCTCCACAATAAAACTGTCCCTCCCCCTACCCCCTGACATTCCACTATGTACTTAGTATCCTCCCCCATACTCAATACTTCTCAGCATCTGTACCATAAACAAGCTATCATTCCTCCTGCCCTTTTTGATCTGGAGGTGAAAACGCAATTTTCGCCCAATAACTCAGTATGACCCCAATGACCTCCTATAAAGCCCAAAATATAAACATTGTATCTTCTTCAAAATATACCTTGGCAAGAAAATATATGAATTATACCATGCTTTTGGTGAAAAGATACAAGGGTAAATCAACCCTTCCACAGTATAGAAAAATGTCTTCTTGAGGGGAGATACATTGATACAAAATAGGAAAATATGGAAAATGCAATAAAAAGCATGAAATAAACAGAACATTGTGGAGTTATTTTTAATATGATTGTATTTTTTTTCACTTGTAGCCTTTTTCTCATTCAAGGCTTTGTCACACTTGAAAGTATTATTTTCTATGAACATGCATTAAAGAAAATATCTTACAAAAAAATCAGCAAATATCTTCCACAAGTATGTTCCTTTTTCACTTATACCATAGCTATTACTGCAGTAAACAAAATTCATTTCCTGCAACTTAAAATGTTCTGTAATGCATTATATTCAAGCAGAAAAAAAAATCATTAACATGATTGACAAGTTATTGAAGGCAAATTAGTTTTTATACCTTGTAATATATTATCAAGGATAAACTCATGATGACTAAGGTGTTATGTTAGAGTTGAGTCAGCAATGAGTGTTGCCGGATCTTCGTGCCTATCTCTCAACCTTAGAGGACTGTAACAGGATTTTGGATCCGGCATGCACAATCCCAACACTATAATTATGTTTTTGTCCTTCAAAAGTGCTCAGTTACCCTTACTTTCTTTTTCTGGTACAACATTCCACCATACACAGAAAACTGAGAAAAAAGTGTAGACTTGACTCAGACTCAGCTGATTGACCAACATTCTGAATATACATAAAAGGCATTGCACACAGCCATGAGGGTTTCTCATCAAATATGACACAGATCTGAAAGTAATCCAAGACCTTAACTTTTCGAAGCATAAAACGAAGGTAGGCCAAAATGCTGGGGTGGTATATTATTACATATCGGTACCCTTCACAATGTAAAAGTAACTTATAAACCTTGAGCATACAATCACATAACAGGTATATATTTGTAAAAACCCTTTTCAAATGTCTAACTCACTGTCAAGGCCGACAACATGGTGAAAATGATTCAAGGGTCAGGTCAATAAGTGTTTCTCATACAGCTAGTTTGAAATGTAAATCTCGCTTTATCAATATTGGTTTACACTATTTACCGAACCTCGATAAAAAACCCAGGATAGGTTATACACAACTGCTAAATACACATTCTTTTGGCCTTGCATTTGTTTTATACGGGTGTTACTAGGAGTCAGCATAATGACAAATGACATTCTTAAGCGTATACAGGTCTTATTTCTTTTTAAACATTGAGATATTATATTTTAAATTAAATAATTGTTTCAATAAAATCCAGCAATTTATCAACAGTACCATATAAAATGGGACCAACTGCTCTTATCACACAATTACATATTGTAATACTATTGGATAATTGTCAGGTTGAATATTTAATAATTAGAGTGTTCTTTAAAACACATGTACTGTCACCTGCTGATGCATGATGGAAAAGGTGTGATAGCAAGCATGTCGGAAAAAGTGTGGCAGACAGACAGACAACAGAAAAGAGATCCCTATGTGTCACCTCTGCCTACACCAAGTGACACAATTACCATTGCCACCATGAATGAATAAATTTTGTGAATTTTTGATTGGCAATATATAAGCACTTGGCCATTAAGTGCTTAATGAAATAAAATCAATCAAGTGTCCGATGGTACATCAGATGTATCCGAGACTATCAAAGAACCTCCCTTCTGACATATGCATCAAATATTTCCTAGTTGTTTTATGCCTTTACATATCCAGTAGCTAATTACATCCCAGAAACCTGATGTTTTAATACCCTCATTGAGAGTAACTTTTCACCAGCTGAAGTGGAGTTACATATGGAACTGATCAGCCAGCCCACCTTATTAACTCTTCAAAGAGAAGGCCACAATGAATGACCGTTCTGGACACTCCAAAGAGCCTACCCAATCCTCCAACAAACTCAACAGTAAGTCTGTAATGATAGCCTTTATTCACTTCATCTATTCCACTGATCATTGTAAGTACCTGTACCCAAGCAAGTAAATGATTAATTATAACATATTACAAATTTATCCTTTGCAAGTAAACATTTAACCTTTTGTCCTTGAAATTAATGAATTTTTCAAAATAAACAAGACCAGGTTATATTTAAAGTTTGGGAAGGAGGAAGAATCTTAACATTCTAACCAACTGTGTATGAACTGGCTAAGTTTTAGGTCAAGCTGTAAGGAATTTAGCTGCTTACCAAAAGTGTTTTGCTGGGCACAAATATTCCAGGCCTTCCATTTGTTAGCGAGACGAAGATCTGTAAAGATACATACCGTAATTATTATCATATGGGTTCAATGCACCTGCATAAACAAGATTAAGGAAATCCATCTATCACTGAATTATAATCATGATCCTTCAAATGTTTAAAATGACTTCAGTGCAGATGCAAGCATCTATTGACTTTGAGTTATAGGCTCTTTTGCTCCAAGTCTATCAGGGCTTGCATTTACTACAAAATCCCCATAAAAACTTGACTGACCACAATCACAATTTAAATGATGGATAGATTACCTTAAAACACTACTTGAAAGGTACTTTCAAAATCAATCTTAGCACCCTCTACACAAAAAAATTCTTTTACCTCACCATTTTTTCCTCAGTTAATAAAACTATAAAATGATGGTGTATTGTTTTATATACTCACAATATTATCTGCTAAAGTTATCACTATTTGTGCAAAATTTAGAATATATATCTAATCATTTAATAAGCATTTGATAAGTATAATATGAGAAAGATAATGTATTGTAATTATGGTTAAAATGATTAAATTATGCCAAGGAAATTTCACATATGCATGACTGTATGGAATGATTAACTAGCAATACGCTGCATGTGTTTTTTTGCATTTGAATGTTTCATAAAAATTTAGACTTTAGATTTAAAAAGTATGTTACCTCTCCATTATCCATTGGGTTCAGCTTGGAGAAGTATGAAGTGCACCTGACTTCGTCATCTCGCAGGTAATCATACGAGGGTTTTCCCTTAATGGCCTGGACCTTGTACACCTTCCAACAGTCATCCTCATTCATGGCGAAGTATTGCCATGGATAGAAGTTTACTCCATCTACAGACTTTTCCAAGATCCAGTTCCCGGGGCGGGGGGCATTGGCTGCCTTCACCACCACATAGGCTACCTGGTATATCTGTAACATGAAAAGAGTAATTCTATGAAATTATTCTGCCCAGTTTCGTCTACATATTTGTGCTGTACCCTGAAAGAACCCTTAATTGAACATGATCAAGGTCATTGCAAGAAAATCTGCATAGTTCCTCCTACCTCAAAAAAAGGAGAAATTAAACCAGGCATTTTAACCAGTGTTAGTGTGGTATGTGTAATCTGGCAAATCTTAAACTCACGACTTGTAGAATAATTTCAAAATAATAGTCTGACCAAAGGTCTATTTGTCAACATGTTGCACTTAAGGTGATCAATACTTAGATAAAAAATACAACCATAACAGATCAACACTTAATTAAAAAAATTTTGGTGTAAGCTATATAAAATAGATTTGACCTATTTCTTGAACCAATCTAATTACTTACAGGCTAGCATATTGCATTTCCTTAAATTAGCAACAAACGTTTTCTAGCATTATTTTAAAATCACACACCATTTTAAACTTGCAAGCATTTTTATATTAGATGTATTATAATTGTAACACTACTTTCTTTAACTTTCATATCTTTATTGTTTTTTTCTTATGCTTCTTATACCGAATATCTTTTTTATTTAAATTTCTTGTTTAAGAAAAGCCTGGAGGAAAAAATTAATGACTGTGCTGCCTTAAGGGTTACACTGGCAATATGCACCAATAAAAGAGGTACTTGTATTCCATATGGCCTTTATCTGTCATGCTCTAATTTCAGCTGACATTAGTGTCTTATGAAAACAAACAGAAGATATCCACTGTCTCCAGAGAGGGACCATCTACAACAGTATACACTGTAACTCAAGTCACTCATTTGGGAACCTTTTTTCAACTGGGCTGCCACAAGTCATTAATAAAGCAAACACCAAGTCACTGAATGTGTCACAATGTGAATGGGAAAACTGGAGTGAAACTCAACCCGGACATCCATAACATCAGGGGGAATAACAGAGGTGAAGGCCCGGGCCTGTCAGGACGTTGTGGGTCACATGACAAGGGGTGCCCTGGTTCGTAACCTGAGCGCAAGGTTTCCCCTTCAAACATTCCTTTTGATAAGGTATGGTAGTGTTATATAGCTTAATTCTTGTATATCTTGTTAACAGGATACAAGCATTATCATATAATAAAGTCCCTCATCACTATTGGACCTCTCGTCGTCATGGTACCACAGTACATCATCTAGTGTAGCAAACCCGTGATAAAAATGATACCAGTCACCATCACATCAAATTAACATCCAATAATGAGGTCAATGACTGACAAAAAACACATCTCACCATATGACATCATATGTTTATGACACTAAAAGGCTTATGAATGCCTAAAGGAGTAACACATAAGTTTCATATTTTCACATCTAAAATAGTAAATCTAAAAAGACAAGGATTGTAGCCAAGTGTGGATGGAGCTGTCTAATCTGGTTCTGCTTTGTTTGCTAATATGTGAAAATGTGACTTTTTGAATTGAAGGGTTGACATGTTTTGTGAACATGTGTCTTAACCCTTTACTTCAAATTAACTCATTTTATCATGGTCTCTTCTGTTTCAGCTCATACAATTCTACAATTCTGCATAGAAAATAAATCTTTGTTTCCTATACCATTTAAAGTTCAGTCCATTAATATTCATCCACTTATAAGTTTGTATATGAATTATCATTAAGTAAAGGTAAACTGGCTCATATTGTATTGAATTCAATGATGGGAGGTAATCTGTTTTAAGGCATTCAAACCTGATCTAATTAGATAGTTATTTCATGTTTTAATTTTTTGTTAGATCTGATAACACACCATCTACTGTTTTTCACCTTAATTGAATAAAGTAAATGGTGTATGACCGGCAATATCTGAACATGGTGTGATTAACAAAAAAAGCTTTTAAAGGACATTTTCTTAAATTGAAAATCTGAGACAGGAAAGAGGGCTGATATCCCTGAAGATATTCTGATAAAGTTTGAATAACAAATGAAATAGGAGAGCTGCCTTGCACCGTGCATTTCTGTTGTATTACTCAGCACTTTGCTGGTCGTAATAAAATGGGTATAAAACTTTGCTAAAAGTCAAGTCACAGGAAATGGGTATAATTGGGAGGAAATCATAATAGGATGACAAAAAAATGTATTAGCATTTGTAGGTGTCACTGATGTGATAGTTAAAGATTGTAACATGCACATTTTACATCAGTAAGTACATTTAAAAACTTCATTTTGAGGCATATCAATCATTAGCATCTCTACCTGAAGGTACCATCGTTAATACAAAATATAATAACCAGATGTATGCTAAACCAATCTGACAGTTTCTGCTTGATCATGGTTCTCTCATATGAGACTAATTTATTCATACTTGACGACATACCTACTTCTCTATAAAAATACAGATTTATTACAAAAACTTGATCCATATTCATCTTTTATTTCACGTGCCAATTTGGCTGACCATTAAATTTTCCCCGTCACTGATCAGACAAACTTATTCACACAAACTTTACATAGGTTTCACAAATCTCTTAAAATTGGCAAACATTTATAAATGGCCAGCCAACATGAGGTCCTAGGATTTTCACCAGTCCTGAGTGACCCATACTGGGAGCTGTTCAAAAGTCAGTCCAAATGCTTTTATACCTTGTGATGATGGTATTCATCTTAGCATTTGATCTGGTGAGTTTGATAAATAGAGTGACCTTTCCAGTAAATGACTTAGCATGGATTTAAACCATTCCATCTATTTCAGCCACTCAGGTTGACAGGGGGATGTCGGGGATAAAGCTGTGAGGAGGGTTCACGTGGAGGGGCTAATCAAAGTCTGGTCTTTCTGATGGATTGTCACCCAATAAAATCACACCCAACCACTCTGTATTTCGTTTAATGTGGAGAGAGGAGAGATGTTATTTCTGATAAACATCTCACCACAAGGGTAATCAGCCAAGTTAATGAAGTGATCACCACATTATTAGCCAATGATATAGTCATAAAGGATATTTATAAATCTGGTATTTAACACAGCTTGGATTTATAAAGAAAAAATATCCTTTAACAGAAAACAATGTAAGGAAATATCTTGTAAATGTATACAATCATTGATTTCATCAGTTGGTGCATGATATGTAAGACTCCTATTCAACTGAGCGGCCAGCTATGCAGGCATTGTGTGTATTATATACAAGCTTTTTGATTGTATTTTGAGGGCTTGGTGCAAAACTATTGTAGCTGCTTCTTTATTTATATGTAACAAGTCACCACAGTTTCGATTCTAAATTTAGACTATCCATTCTAAATTCTAACATATGGAACAATTAGCTATTCAAGTTAGGACTAAGATTATCCACAGTGTCATCATTCTAGTACTGAACCTTATGTCATGTGTGACCTTTTAAATTATAAAGGTTATATCTTTTTTAGAGATACAGTTTTGTACCTTGGTCAGTATCATGACAAATAAATAATACTGTTTCATCTATGTTGACCAAAATGAAAGACTGGTTAATGCCAAATATGTTATCTTTAGAATAATCAGCTTTGAGAAAATAATTGACCTCGCCTAACAAGTTACAGAACAAACAAATATTATGTCCTTCACCTTGACCAGATGACCTTGAATCTGGGTAAGGGATATTCTGGGTCATTTATATCAGCTTAGTATATTGTGTGCAAGTTATTTTTCACAACAAATAGATGTTTTAGTCATTATTCAAGACCAGAGTTTAAGAGCTTAACAAATAGGATTGCTTATGGAAGAATTAAAGCCTTATAGTGCCTTGTAGACACATGCCTGTATAAAACCCTGCTAATTCAGTCCAGACTCTGACACTGTACATTGGGGGCAGCCCCTGCACATCCATGCACCAAGTTTGATTCATTTTAATGGCACATAAAATTTATACAAATGTGAAAGCTTTGCAGATTTATAAATGAACACTTCCTGTATCATGATTTTAGGCAATAAAGGTGCATCAAAATAACAGAAGTTACTGGCGTATAGCAATTTCATGTGTTGTCTGTTTTATTATTTAATGAAGGGGAATGAATATTAATCACAATGTTTGTTGCGCTTATCTCACCACTGTTCTAAAATCGACAGACGATGGCAAAAATTCAAACAAAAGAGCAAGCAAAATTATGTTCTTTAAAATACCCATCTTATAATTTTAACTTTTATTGGTGTATTTACTGTATTATTACATAAGTTAACAACGTGACAAAATGAATCTCTATGTATAGGGTTAAACAGGATATTGATCTCAGCAATTTTATGATAGAATATATGATTTAAAAGCCTATTTGTTTGCGACATATTCAGTTCTACATCAATGTAGCAACATGCAATGACTCTGATGCCATTCCTAGAGTTATCCTTCAGTATAGAGCTAAGCAAGAGAAGGGTACCCATATTAATTTTATCTTTTTCGTATGTCATAGCTGGGCATTATGCCGACTGACCATCTTGAAATTACCACACTAGTCAGGTTTATGTAAACAAATTTCAAAAGTATCTGCTCAGTATATATTTTTACATTTGAATAGAAAATGTTATTTGAAACTTGAGCCAAGTGTGACTCAGGTAAATGCAATTTAATAAAATTCAATAAATGACAGGACACCCCACACCGTGAGATGGGGGCGGCAGCGGGGGAGAGACCCCCATCTTCAAGAGTCTAAATATAGGACAACCTCGGGCTACAACTTCAGTCGCGACTCATAAAAGAACTGAAATTAGTAATTCTCTAATCTTCAAAAATACCAATCAAGTATGTCAAATTATAATCAAATTTCACCCACAAAAAGAAGCCACAGTCCAGCCGTGTATATCTATATACCAATCATAACAGTCCGGTTCACAGACTGTCTATTCTATAGACCCTCTGATTGACAAGCAGGTGTTAAATAATTGCTGCTAACCTGTCACTTGTAGATAACCATCTCCACATAAATGGTCACAGATTAAGAATTATGACACATTGGCCCTAATGACTAGCAAGATCTTTATCCTTGCCAGGTACCATATCTAGCAAGGATTACATTACCATAAACTGGTTCTCTCAATTCATTGATCAGCAGGTTACAATCACTCAAGTTTCACCGTTGAACTTGGTCTGTCTTTCTATCAATGGTATGTAGAACAGTTTGGATACAAGTGACACTCATACCTGCACTGAGGTACAATACAAAACAGATTACCTATTTCATTCAAAACAAAAATCCCTGTCATTAATGTGTGCTCCTTTTAGTTTTAAGCAATTAAAATACCTTAGTTCTAGAAAAGCTTTCAGAATTTTCACTTTAACGAAAAAGTTTAAACATTTTAATAAAATCAATGCAATTAATTATAAGCTGAGTAGATTTCCAAGTATCTAACAGCCAATAAATACTTCATTTAAAGTAGAAGATACTTAAAAACAACAGGTCAGTTAAATCAGGATACCACAGAGGTATCAGCTGTTTCTATCCAGAGTAACAGGCCTGTTTGAAATAACTAGAACTGCTAATTGCCTTCACTACACATGATGAAGCACCAATGTTTTCTGTTATGACAGGGAGCTGCAGCCCAGTCTGTTAACTAGATGACTGCCTGGCACTGAATGGTGCAGCCAGGGTGGGTGGTAACGGAGCACCCTGAAGCATGGCAGGGCGACCACCCATACTTTTGGGCTGTCAATAAATTACACCCCTCCCATGCCATCATCATATAAGAGGCCAATTACCTGTTTTTGATAAAGCCAATAGATTTCAATTATGAAACTGTCAGCAGAAATAAAAGTGTGTGAAGGTTCATGTTAATCTCCTGAAATGTCTACACATCTTGCACCATCTGTAGCCTGGTGTCTGGTGCATCAGACTGAACCTCAGGACAGGTGGGTCACTACAGGACAGGTGGGTCACTACAGGACAGGTGGGTCACTACAGGACAGGTGGGTCACTACAGGACAGGTGGGTCACTGCAGGTTTGATTATTTACCTGTAGTCTAGTTCTCAGAAATATCAAGCAAACTTTTATTATCATATACATTGTCCAAACTCTAAGATGTCATGTGCATTTTGCTCAACAGAGAATGCACTTGTACATACATAAAATATGTACCCAATCCAGCTAGGTCAATACAACTTGCTAATGTACAGTACCTTGTTTGAAAACTAAACAAACAACATTTATGTCTGTCAAAATGAAGATAAATATGTTCTGCCATTGAATTAAAATAACTGAAAAAAATTCTCTCTAAGGTGCACAAACAAAGTGACAAATACATTTTACGTGCCATTATCATTCATTTAGCTTCCTTGATGAAAGTCTTCATTCTTCTGACCGTCACTGGAGCAACTCATCTAAAGCATGCATATTTCACCATGTTCACACATACCACGCATTTTATTTAAATTTCAGCTTGCACCTCTAAACATACCATTAAGGCTCATAACAAGATTAAGCTGGGAATATGCACTCTGACACAACATTTAATTGTTGAGGATGAGTAACAACCTTCAAAGATTCAGCAACTTTCACAATGTCCATTTATAATGAAAATGAAGACACATGTTTATCAAATCAACAGAAGATCTCTTATGAATCTTAAAGGTGGATATTTAAATTTGTTTTCAAACTTCCATATGCCACTTACTGACTGCATAATTATAAACTTTAAAGAAAAAGATAGAAATGGATTTTCATGTCTTAAAAATTTGAATGTGCTCAACATATTTGGCACGGTAAACTCAAACATATTTATCAGCATTCTCAGTTGAGAACATCACATCAGATCACAAAAGTCCTTTCTATCATGGCCATAGGAAACTGGTTCAAAATACTGAAACCATCCCAAAGCCAGTTTCTACTAAATAAGTTACCCGACAAGTTTTGTAATTTGCAAAAACTTAACCTTGAGTGAATGTGTGATATTAAATTTTGAGCTTAAGTGTCATGAAGTATGTGATATGAAATCTTGAGCTTAATAGTATCACAAAATCTGAGTGTGTGATATGTCATTTAAATTTTGAACTAAGTGTCACAAAATCTGAGTGTATGATATGTTATTTAAATTTTGAACTAAAGTGTCACAAAATCTGAGTGTGTGATATGTTATTTAAATTTTGAACTAAAGTGTCATAAAATCTGAATGTGTGATATCTTTAAATTTAGAGTTACAGTGTCATGAATCTGAATGTTTGATATCATCTGATTTACTGCTTAAGCGTCATGAAATCTGAATGTGTGATATCTATAAATTTAGAGTTGAGATGACAAGAAAACCATCACAAAACCTCTTGACCGATCTTTTTCTTTCATCGTTGAGTCATCCAAATCATCGTGTAACTGTTTAAATGTTCATTGAAGAATGCTGTTGGATGTATGTGCCCTGACTACATATCAGGCACGTACAATCAATGTGGTCTAATCAAAATGCACATTGCATACCGCCCACCTCTCCTGTGAAAGAGCACATTCTTCAGTGTGTTGGGTAATAATATTCACCAACAAAACACATACAGTATGACAGCATACCTCCACCTCTGGGTTCAGACAGCTTATCAAATATGTGACATATTGTTCAATTAATTCTTAGTTATTTCATGAAAAGTCTACCAAACATTAAAAAAAAACTTCCAGCAATCTCTTGTCAGTATTTAACATGATATAATTGCCATTAACGGCTAAAGCTTAGTAAAGGTACAAATTATTATGATCCAATATCACATTAATACAGACTGATTATCATCACAATGGTTTTATTGTTTGCTTTGAAAATTATACTCGTAATACTTTTCACATAATTATGGCTTACACCAGCATTAAGAAAATATATACTCACAAGAATATTAAGAAATTCAGAAGGAAGAAACAGATTTAGAAGTAAAAAGAAAATGCATTAAAATTTGACATAAATCAAACAACACTTGAGAGAGTTTATACAGACAGCTTAAGATCAGAATTTAGGTAAATTAACTCCCCAGGTGCAAAATCTCAGCTTCAGATGTGCCTTTAGCATTAAGCATACTGCCACTTGTCTGTCATCAGTATTTTACTGCAAGTGTTATCCAGTTAAAACATCACTAACATATGGGTAACTGAAAATATGCAACATATCACTGAGGACATTGGATACGAGACACATATCACTGAGGACATTGGACACGAGACACATATCACTGAGGACAGGGGATATTAAATGTACATCACAGAAAACATATCACTGAGGACAAGGGATATTAAATGTACATCACAGAAAACATATCACTGAGGACAAGGGATATTAAATGTACATCACAGAAAACATATCACTGAGGACAAGGGATATTAAATGTACATCACTGAGAAAACATATCACTGAGGACAAGGGATATTAAATGTACATCACAGAAAACATATCACTGAGGACAAGGGATATTAAATGTACATCACAGAAAACATATCACTGAGGACAAGGGATATTAAATGTACATCACAGAAAACATATCACTGAGGACAAGGGATATTAAATGTACATCAATGAGGACAGAGATCATCAAGAAAAGAATCACTGGCTTATATTGGCTTATCACTGAGGACAAATGTATCTCTTTTGCAACAGATAAATGAAAAAGAAAGTAACACTGAGGATAGGGGATTTTCATATCAAACATGCCCTTTAAATTAACTTTGTTTAAATCAACTGCAAGTTATACATACAATTAGGTCAATTAAGTCAAGATGCATAACAATGTTAATTTTTGTAGTGTATACATGTTATCTATTTTATGAACTTTTCTGCTTTGATGTTTTATCTCTACATATGCAATACACATTATAAATAGGTCATTCATTTAAAGCATTACAACCATTTAAAGAAATAAACTTAAAGAGAAATATTTGCACAGCTATGTATATACCTATGCATAAATTTATCTGCCAGTTTTAATAGCTTGAAAGTGGTTGATGAATGTTTTCAGTCTATAGTCTGTTTCAACAAAACCTTTAATTCATTCATTCATTCATTCATGGTAGAGATATATAGGAAATGGCGAGGCAGTTCAGTCTTTGATGGACCGATAACCTCTCAGTTGCTATCTTGATACACTTTAGCTTTAAGGGGGCCCTAGACAGTTCTGTCATCACCAGCTAGCCACTTCTGATGGCTTTCGATAAACAAATCACCTCCTTCACTGTACTGGTCAATAAGACCCCTCCTGCTTGGACAGTGACCAACAGTGGCCAGTGTCCGATCTGAGTGACCACGGTCTGGCTTAACCACAAAGGAGGGCCTAAATTGCAATGAGTGTTTGTCCACAGGTTATATGAAGTTTGAGATAATGACCACTGATCCCAAAGTGATTGATACGCAGGCAACCCATAATGACACACTGTCCAGCCCATCTGAAAAGCTGACCACCATCACTATACTAAGATGGGACACAGCCCTAATTCTGATAGAGACCCCCTTTAATATACAGTCTCTACCTGTCTCATTGACAATTTGATGGTCCTTGTTTAGTTTTCAATGCAAATGCTTTGTTTGCTCACAGCTTTCTTCAAAGAAATTGGCTGGTCATTTTCAGTTTCATTCATCTTATGATCCATGGAGACTCCTAGTGTCTCAGGGACCAAATACAAACAAATGTATTGATAAAGCAGGGACCTTTTATCTCTTGATAAGAAAACAGCTTCTTGCTTATGACATGCAATAGATACAGATTTAAACAAGCAAATGTTACTCACAGAAAACAATTATCAAGCATATATCTATTAAACTTCGAAAAAAAGTAAAACAACAATCTTTCTTTTTTCATGATTTATTCAGATGTTATGCACAAAACTAACAACTTTCACTCATCACCCTTGTAGATATTAGCTTGAATATATGCAGGAAAGCAGGAAACTGCACTCATAATCTAGAAAGGTAAAATAAAAAAACTTTTGAAATATGTAGTGAACATTTCTTAAATATTGAGCCTTTGATACCTAAGATTTTTGTATGAGGTAATTTGATGAAGAAAGATTGACAGCCGCATATGGGCTTAAGATACCCCTTTGATCAACCAACCATCACCCCTATAATAACAAACTGATGAATATCTGCAATAACTGGCACACTCTCCCTTTCTCCTCACCCTAATTAACACCAATAACTAACCCTTTGATTTGATTGGTTACAGAGTCCCATTTTTCCAATCATTTGATTGGTTAAAGCCAATCAAATATTTGATCAGTAGATATAGCAACAAAAGATGTATTTTCACTCCTAACATGTAAAAGGAGACTGCACCAATGGTTAACTATACAGCATCCATTTTCTGATTGCATAGCAATTAAAAAATGTATATTCTAGTTGTCTATCTGTGGCAAATATCACTATGATTAATGTCTTTCTACAAAATAACCTTAAACATGAAAAAGATCACTTTGAAACTTGTACACAATACTGAAATGGCTGGGAGAATTGGATGCTCAAAATCTTATACAAGTTGCTATCCTGTTAAGTTCTTCTCTCTTCCCTCACTCAGTTCAAAGGTGAAGCCCAGGTGATCACAGGCAATAAATCTCTCCTCTTTTCAAGGTACCCTCTTTGATGGCCAACATCCCTGACAATTAACACTTGAGTGTCACAATACCTCAATCAAGATGGCCTAATACAGGTAGGTAGGTATATATGGAGTACTGTGCTCATGCTTGTGTAATCAAAGTGAAGACAATCTGATATCAGCAGTAAACCAACTGCTGTGATCAGCAAAAAACCCTTATCTGCATGTTTTTTAAATGGACTCAAGCAAGACAACCTAATAAATATTCCCTATTTTTTTTTATGCCTCCTTTTGACTCTGAAAAATGTATAAAACATAAATTACTTTAAATTCTTTTTCCAATAATGATTTTAAGCAATATTTCTCTTGCCTTTATAACAAAGAATTAAAAAATATTTTTAAATGAAAAATAGCCTTTCTTACAATGGAATACATATTTTAATACTGAGAAAATTCAATTAAAGAAAAAGCTTTGACCCTTTCCCTCATAAAGGACACCATGAAAAGAGTAACTCGCAGGCTGATCAGGTTTTATGCTGTTTGCTGCTCCTCAGTGGTCTGGAAATGAGGATTTTGTAATTAAATTTGGTAAGGTTTAACTGTAGTTTTCTGCAGATCAGGCTTTATGTGATACCTATTGAGGGCGTCAAAATGAGTATATATGAGGGAAAGGGTTAAATGAGATCTTTGAATGAACAGCATGCTGGAGGGTGTACCGTTTTCATGAACTCCATCAAAAATAAAGAAATAACACAACAGATATGGAATAGCTGTAACTCTTTTCTTACTGATACAATATACTGAAAAACGTGACCGTGCCATTTATTTCCTTTGCATAGAGAGGAACTAATTAAAACTGACCACCAGCTATATATGTCAAGTTTTGTTGGCCTGTAAAATTCAACCAGACACTATAATCACTCTGACTATTAATCCTTTCCCTCATATAGACTCATTTTGACGCCCTCAATAGGTATCACATAAAGCCTGATCTGCAGAAAACCACAGTTAAACCTTACCAAATTTAATTACAAAATCCTCATTTCCAGACCACTGAGGAGCAGCGAAGAGCATAAAACCTGATCAGCCTGCGAGTTACTCGCAGGCTGATCTGGTTTTATGCTGTTCGCATAGGTCTTTTCATGGTTTCCTCTATGAGGGAAAGGGTTAAGCAGACACACACACACTCACAATTTGACATAATATTTGATATTTTTGCATGTTTAATTTATATAATTATCCATGTAAACATTATCATTTTTTCTTATTTAAGATGATGTGGCCGGGTGTTAAATTATCAAATTGTAAACTGAAAGTTTATTAAGTGTTTGCAATATATTTTGTTACATGTCATAAACATTTACTTACTTATTTTTACTTATTTTTTTTTTTTGTTGATGAAGTTTGGTGAATAAAGAGATTGAATGCTTATTCCCTTTACAGGACACACACTTTTTTTTCCATATTCTGAACTCACAACTGCCAGGATTAAACTGTAATTTACTGCTCCATTACATCTGGATGACTGACTGTGTGAAGAAACTCACTTGCTCACATGACATTTGCACAGGTCAGAGAGTGGCTTTCACCCTAGCTATCTGACTTGTTCATCTTTCAACCTTCATGCACCTTGCTGATACTGCAAACCTACCAGTACCTCAAGTATGTAATGGAATGCAGGAAATACTAATTAAAAGTCACTTTGAAAGTGGGTTACTCTCCGTTTTTTTTTTTTGGTTTTTTAAGGCACTGAAGGTGCTTACATTTATATACACAGAAGAACGCAAATGATGGTATTTCCATACTATGGGTACATTCTTTTATTGCATGGCTTCATCTACTGATATATCAGACAATGCATGAAGCTAAGCTGGGCTGTAACCAATTTAATTTGTTACGGTTAACTCGCAAAACCATTCCTATAACATGAAGTTTAACGGAGGTATACACTTGGCTTACTTCAGATATTTCCAATGACACTTTGTGATCTTAGCAACTTTCCTACATGCAAATAAGGTACAAAACTGACTATTCAAATATCTCCTCCAAAAAACTTCAACAGTCATTTGGACAAGATACACTATTACCCACAAAGCTTTAAACTACTTAATTTAGAGGGCTTGAAGCAAAACAATTGTTCATATGAAGAATTTTAGCATAGTTTTGTACCAAATCTTTGAAATACAAATCAGATTTATCAGTTGGTTTTTATTTCTCAATATTTCTGGACATTTATTTCATAAGATAATCCAGGCCTTCCTTTCTGGATTAAATAAGCAAAGTCATGACTGCAAGTATCATAAACATTAAAATCTTATTTTCAAACTTTAACCTGCTATACTGGCCTGGCTGGCTCACCCAATATATTCTGTGGCTAAAGAAAAACATCTGTGTGAGAAATTGTGCTATTATAAACATAGTGCATGAGTAAGGTAAATCAATGTTAACCATACAGACTCACATCTTATTAAATAAGTTTAACCCTTTACTTCATTTTGACACATTGACAAACAGAGCAGACCCAGATTGGGTACAACTTCGATCAGGGTCTCTTCTCAGGACTTTATTCAGATGATGGGGAAGGGGCCTCTATTATATCATATTTAGGGGGGAAATATTACCTTTTTTATTGGGGAAAGAAAAATCATGGAGTAAGATGCAAATACATGTATGGGGAAAACTGCATGAATTTTAACAATTTTTAAGAGGGGAAAGCACCTATGAACGGCCCCTGATGAAAGAAGGCAAAAAAAAAAAGCCCTGCTCTTGTTTGCTCCTACAATATTTAAGCTCAGATTCTACAATCTGCATAGCAAAGAAAATTCATTGTTTCATAAAACATTTAAAATTCAGTTAATTAATATTCATAGAGTGGTAGATAGGTATATGGATATTCATGAGGTAAAGGCTTCCAACTGATCTTTAGAATGTTACATACTAATAACAGATTGACATGAAATATAAACAATATTGGACAAATCTTTGCTGCACTGGTATTAACCCTTTCATTCATATAGACTAATTTTGACGCACTCAATAGGTACCGCATAAAGCCTGATCTGCAGAAAACCACAGTTAAACCTTACCAAATTAAATTGTAAAATCCTCATTACCAGACCACTGAGGAGCAGCGAACAGCATAAAACCTGATCAGCCTGCGAGTTACTCGCAAGCTGATCTGACAGCATAAAACCTGATCAGCCTGCGAGTTACTCGCAGGCTTATCTGGTTTTATGCTGTTCACATAGGTCTTTTCATGCTATCCTCTATGAGGGAAAGGGTTAAGTATTTCTAACTGAATAAAAAACTGAAATCAATTAAAGATACATCATACATGCCATTTTTTCAGTATGACTTTGCATAACACAAAAGCATCAAGTATAGTATAGCAGTATTCATGCACACTGTGACAATGCAGTTACTGTCTATGACTAAACAGCGAACACCTGGTTTGAGCAAAACAATGTCATAATGTAGTTTTATCATAAAACGCATGTTCACAGTCACTCCATTCAACAACATTAGTGGTAAAAAAAAATCTATTTAGTTCAACATTGTGATAAAGATCTGAATGGAAAATGATCTGCTTTTTACATAAAATTGCAAATATGTGAAATGTTACTTCTCACATGTTGATTTGAATTTAAAAAAAAATGTCACCCTCTAATAATCACTCTTAATAACGGTAGCATACAGGGCAGGTTCTATTCAAAAGTTGTGATGCATTGTATACCCTGTACCAGTTCAGATTTTTATCTAGGGTCAGATCATTTAGTAATTAAAGAGATTTTCCTTTCACAATTTAATGCTTGATTTTTTTTAAGGTAAACAAACACCTGTTATTAAACAGAAATTAAACCCACCTAACTATAACCACACAGTAAAAGAACCGCCATAAATCTTTCAACAGATGGGTGGTCAGTACGGATAACACACAGTTAGGAGAGTAAAGGGAACTTGAAATACCTCAAGCTTCAAGAATACCTCAGCCTGACTCAACCCCTCTCTAGGTATACCCACATACATTGTATTCAACAGCAACAATTTTTGACACCTTATGCGCTTAGTCGGAATAGAATGGTTGGCCTGGTGTCAGGAAAATGTGACTTGGTATGGTATCATGCCACATGTATAGAGTTTAATATTGCAGTGTGGCAGCACTATATCTGTCTCTAGTGAACAAAAGTCCCAAAATGACTGAAATACTGTTGTTGGGAGTTAAACCCAAAACAAACCAATAGTATAACATGAAACAGCTGGGACTTCAATAAAGTCTTTAACTGAATCTGCTCTGTATATTGCTTTCATGTTGAAACATATTTTCGGACAGCAAGGAGCAAAAACAATCTGATGAGTTTGAAAGTTACTTGCAGGTTGATCAGGTTATATACTTATTGTGGTTCCAATCATGGATGAATAACAAACACCACTTAATTAATCTTTAATTCAACACGTTTCTGATAATTTAGATGCATGGCTGTAGGTTGAAATAAACCACTTTGGCTTGAGAAAATTTGAGAGCATTATCAGAGTTACATCACATCAGCAAGCCATGTACAGCAGGCATGAAAAATAACCCCAAAGAATTAACATTATAAACTGTGACATGCATATTTGTACAGCCCGTTTAGTTATTTTAGCAGGCTTTATGAAAACTCTGTTTTAGATATTATCATATGCAAAGCAAATACAAGTGCAGCTGAACATCTCCTGTATGTTAATTGACCACCTGGGAAAACACTGTTTGTCATGCTTGAATCTAATTAAAACCTTATGATTAAGATATTTATATACATTATAGACCAATCATGACTAGGAATAAATACCCACATAATAAAATTAACTTAAAATATTCATAAAAGCTGAGAGAAATTGATATATTGCAGTTGTTCACTGATACAAACTGTACACAATCTTGTTGACTTAATGATAAAGGAAGAGGAGGTTTCTGAGGCAAGGGAAATCTTGATTTTAGATGAAATTCTGCTGTGCAGATCACATGATACAATAAAATTGGATACACTCTTATTCTTATTAGCATGTTATGTTACATCTACACCATACACTGTGACTCAGTATATATGATTTGTATGCAATGGGAGGCCCTAAATGAATTTCTCACCTTTTTAACAACTGTGAGTTTTGTTTTCCCTATGTCTGACAGGGTTATACAGCTCTAGTGCATATCTATTATCGAAGTTAACATTACAAATAAAAAATACCACTTTCCAAACCCATACATTATAATTATACATCATCCTATAACAACCTTTTTCATGAAACATAAGATTAGAAATATTCATTGTACTGAAAAGACATATTAACCCTTTCCCTCATAGAGGAAACCATGAAAAGACCTATGCGAACAGCATAAAATCAGATCAGCCTGCGAGTAACTCGCAGGCTGATCAGGTTTTATGCTGTTCGCTGCTCCTCAGTGGTCTGGTAATTAGGATTTTACAATTTAATTTGGTATTTAATTTAATTTAGTTTGGCTTTCTGCAGATCAGGCTTTATGTGGTATCTATTGAGTGCGTCAAAATGAGTCTATATGAGGGAAAGGGTTAACAGTAGAGGATTGTTAGGATATAGATGTTCCACCTTCCTAGATAGGATATCTGTAGCACTTCAGTTTATGACTTACTCTTGTGTATGCATCAAAATATAGATTGATTTATTCTATTAATGAATTAATACCATTACAGAATAACTGGCAGATAGTGTTGTTATCATTGGTACATGTTTTAAATAAATCATTTTCTTTAAAACAAAGTATATTACCTAAATATATATGCCCTTGAGTTGTTGTTTTTTATGAGACCATTTGCAAACACTTTTACATTTTTCACATGTATGTTTAATGTGGCTAACACATGGATCCTATTGGATGCAAAATAACTAATAAATGTGAAGAAAAAAACCCACTACAGAGCCAGTTCAGAGGACAAAAACATAACTCTAGGTCTGAATAAGACTGCAGATCCCAGCTGGCACCCTTTTTAACCAAAAAGAAACATTTATTTGTATTCTACTCACACTATAAATGGAAAGTAACTTTCTAGAAAAAGTTCCATAATAAATATGTTATAAAGATCTCAAAAATGGTTTTATACAACCATTTTAATAGCCGTTTTATTGCTCAAACTAAAGTTATTCAAGTGTCTGACAACAACTTGCCATATGAATGAGAAACTCTTGAAAACAACATAGACAGTAAAGTGTGTAACTTTCACTATTGTCACATATTCTGATCTTGTATATATGTAACAGACATTTTACACAAAATGAGTGAAAATAAACCCAATCAAACAGTGATTTGTGGGCCCCTAACCCTGATTTTATGACTATTTAATATATGAAACCTACATCTCCCAATAAATCAATGGGAACTCAACTAGGTTATCCAATGACTTTATGGCTAAATTGTTGCGTGATTAGAGAAAATAGTAAAAATGTTGCCCCACCATGGCCATTAAGTAGGAAGATAAATGGTTACCTATGCTCATAATAATGAAATCAACAGGCTGTAACTAAATAGTAACAACTGAAAAACGTGACAAACAATACTGCTCTAATAACTCCCCCAGGGATCCGATTTCAATATGAGGCGATAAGTGAATAAGATAACATAAAATACAATCCTTACAAAATCATAGTAGAATTACAGTCCAGATAATGGCCGACTATAGGTTGACTAAAATGTACATACAACTGTCAGGCACTGTTCAATGCTGTTTTCTTTTGTTGCTCTGATTGCCATTATTCAGCTTATATATCTATGTACAAATTAAGACTAATGACCAGTTATTAACAAAGGGAATGAAATTAAACATCAATTTTCTTCAGAATTTTCTTTTATTTTTAAAAACAACTTCTGGTTAACTTATAGGTCTCTCTAAATTATCTAAAAACATTTTTCCTCAGCATGAAAATGCTTTACCTTGCATTTTCTTGACATCAAACACGGAAACAAAATTGAAATTGAACTCTTTAACCTATAAGTACAAAGAAAACATATCAAAGGTATAAGATCTAATCACTGCTTTTTATTCAAAGTCCTTTGAACTACTTTGCATTACTACATGCAAACCTGTAGAAGAACAGTAAGAGAACTTACTTTCTACTTCATTAAGCTGAGTTTAGCAACAAATCAAATGGTTCTGAAGCAAAATGGAGTCAGCATGTAATAGTGTTTAATGAATACAATTCTTGAAACTTCTTATTTTTGACTTTGATCATGTAGATTTAATGTAGATATCTTTACATGACTAGTAAAGAAAACATTGTATTAATACAAATATTTTGTTGCAAAAGAATTCTGTCATTAGGATATCCTGAGTAAATAAATAAACAGAAAATGTGCTCAATGTCATTGAAATTCCATAGAGTCAAGGTTTTGATTAAAAAAAAACTAAATAATCTTACTGATTCGTTAACAAGGGCTGATATGTAAAACAGTCAGTTCCAAATTTGTTATGAGAATTTCGAAGGTATATTACTTTATTTTACAGGCAGTTGTAAGAAGAATATTGAACAAGAAAGCCAGGAAAGTGTTTTCGAACATATATAACACATTCTTATCAACCTTGAGGTTTCACATGCTGACCCTAAAAACTTTCATGCCAATGTCAAGGTCAGATGAAGGTCACTGTATGAACTTACCAGACCCAGGTCGAGGGTGATGGTCACGTAGTTGTACTCGATGCCGTTACTGATGGACGGACTTTGCCACCACTTATTGCTCCCATCAATAGCATAGTTTATTGGATGGCGCGAACCGATCTCATCCAAGCGCCCCTCTCCTGCCCGGGCGTTACAGTAGTCGCAGTGGGAAATCTGGGGCTTAAGGTCCACATGTTCCACCAACTTGCAGAAATATTCTGGGGCTGACTCACCGCACGTGGCATTTGTTGAAATACGAGCACGGGTGGCTAAGTTGAGTATATATGGAAACAGTCCTTGGTTTTGTTCCTCTGTGGAAAGATGGAAAATAAAAATATTATTGCTTCTCACTCATCATATTGTCAAATATGCCTTTGCAAATGCACAGAAAATGAGTGTGCGCTGTTTGAGCTTTCAATATTGACAAAAGATAAAAGTTAGTATGGTCAAATTGTTTTGACTTAAATATCATTTGTTTCAAACTACAGAATGATATATTTATGTTTTTCATTTAATAACAGCATTTTGTTATAAAACCTACAGAAGAGTGTTATGAAAAATACTCCCTATTATTGCCTTATAACACAAGTTTTATATGAATATTGACCAAATCTGTGAAGAGAGATTGAAATTAGTCATCTAAAACAAAGTTGATTTTCCAACCCAAAAATGGTAACGTGGGGGGCTAAAATGTGTTTGAAGCAAAGGAACTTGATATATTTCACTTCCTACACAAAGATTAACCCTTTCCCTCATATAGACTCATTTTGATGCACTCAATAGGTACCACATAAAGCCTGATCTGCAGAAAACCACAGTTAAACCTTACCAAATTTAATTATAAAGTCCTCATTTCCAGACCACTGAGGAGCAGCGAACAGCATAAAACCTGATCAGCCTGTGAGTTACTCGCAGGCTGATCTGGTTTTATGCTGTTCGCATAGGTCTTTTCATGGTGACCTCTATGAGGGAAAGGGTTAAGGTACCTGAATTTGACAGTACATCAAAGCAGGACCTGAATTTTGCCTGCTGTCATACCCAACCCCATCCACACCCACAACAAATCTGACATCTTCCTTAATTCTGGCTCTCCTCTGTCCAAGTAAAGAAGATACCATGAAAAATGTTAAATAAACTACTTTTGCATTAGATTGAAATCAAGTGAAGCAAACATATAATACAATAATCTAATAGTAAGAAAATATGCTGGGCTCCTAAACTATATCTGTGAGTTTCAGAATCACATGTGTTTCAAACATTTTTCTTTTTTTCAATAAAAATGTCAGATAGACTGGTCGCATGCCAGACAAAGCCAGTTGTTGCAGGATGTCTGCAGTGCAGCATACTATCAGGGATGGGAGAACCAGACAAGGAACATCCAGCAGGTCACAGCAACTCTGCACACCATGACCCTCCTAGGGGCCAACCCTGACCTGGATAACCCCGCCATACAAGTGGCAGGTAATAAAAACATTAGTAATTGCTTGATCACCCCCTCAAACAGCAGCCTTTAATCTGTTACAAGACCAAACCAACTGGCTCATGACTTTATTGAGACTGCAGAATCCATTATAGGAGTTAGAAGGTTGAATTAGAGATAGAAATGCTGGCTATCTTTTTCATTTTTTCCCCCAACTCACCTTCATAAAAATACTTCTGAGTTCTTGTGAAAAAATTAGATAAGTTGAAATACATGTCTGACTTTGAAAATCTTATTATCTTATTTTTCTGATTTTGTCAGAGAAGAAGGAATATTATGCCCTTTCTATAAATTGGAAAATATCTGAAGCTTACCTTGTGTTTTTACCCTCACTTTTATTCTTCTGACAATTCTACGGCCTATTTTACACCTGTAATTTCCACTGTCAGATTTCTTCACATTTCTAATCTCAAGGTTAAAATATCCATTGGCATTGTCTCCGGTCACTGAGATCCTTGAGCGCTGGTCAGCTGAGAGATTCACGTCCACCACTGATCCCCGAGAATATTTAGTGTGATCCTTTGGCCCCTCCCACACAACAGGATAAGTAAAAGTTGGTAATGGACAGGTCAAGGTGATAGTTTCCCCCTCCAATTCATCAAGACCTGAAACAAATAGATCATATATACATTGATTAACCCAATATAAAGAATGCATTTTTCTTCACCATGCAGACTGTAGAATCTGAGCAAACAGAAGAGACTGACCAGACAGAGCTCTATTTCAGGAACTGTCTGATCTGGGTCATTGAACGCTTGCAATATGTAATATATAATGTACAACATTCAAATATAAACTATCATTAATCTCTCTCTCTCTCTCTCCTAAAGGTATAACAATTTCACAATTATATAAGCACAGCCATTTTCCAATATATCACATGGTATTTTTGTTACATGATAATACATGTATTAGTTGTATTGCTAATGTTTCCCACATGCAATGTATATAAGTAAAGTCTTGCTCTGTTTACCAATGTGTCAAAAATAAGTTAAAGGTAATAAATTGATAAGAATCAATTTGTTTCTTTTACACAATTTAGCAAACAACACTAAACCCTTGGATGGTACCAAAGTATGTTATGACAGAAGTCTCCACCAATGGGGTTCAAACCCTGTACTGCAAGGCTTGAAAGCTAAAAATAATTCTCCTGAAAAATAGACTTAAATGTTGCCACATTGTGTCAAACCCTGTACTGCAAGGCTTGAAAGCTAAAAATAATTCTCCTGAAAAATAGACTTAAATGTTGCCACATTGTTTTCCATACTTATCTTTGTAAAAATGTTGGTGAATGGTTTCTCTTGATTTAGGGATTCTTTCACCCATTCATTTTTAAAGTCAAAGACATGCCTATACTTGGATTCAAATTTCTTTCTTTTTCACTTATTAAAGTTTAAGATACAGTGTGATTCAAAACTTACGTTTCTCTTTATCTCCTTTTACTTCTTCCTACAAAAAGATTCATGAACTTTTTATTATGTTCAGCTAGCTTATTAACTGACAAAAATGTTAGGTTTAAACAGGAAGCTCAATGTTTAAACCATATTCACAAGTTAAAAAAAAGCAAATTACAATCTAATGATAGATGGCTGATCTAATATCATGGTATGTTACAAGTTGCAGCACAATGCAATAATTGTTTATTCCCTGTTTACCTGTACTTGATCTACTGTTTTTTTACTCAATAAAACATGTTTAGCTTGTACATGAAAATACACAAACACACTTCACAACAATTAAGAAAAAAACAAAAAAAAACATGAATATCAATCCTCAAGATTTAATTCATTTAATGGCAAAAATACTCA
Source organism: Solen grandis (assembly GCA_021229015.1). Taxonomy (NCBI): domain Eukaryota; kingdom Metazoa; phylum Mollusca; class Bivalvia; order Adapedonta; family Solenidae; genus Solen; species Solen grandis. Next base: position 34,118,949 of record CM037782.1, on the reverse strand, counting down.
TTTATCTCAACACGGCATGCTGCACCATTTAACCAGCCTGTTCACTTAACAATACAAGGCATAAACATATCTGTTTTTATATAAACAAAAAATGAATACAGCTGTACTGCTTTGATACAGTCAGTACAAGGTCTCAATCTGATATTGCAGATTTATCACTGTAGGTTTTTTTCAAAAGTATTGTTGATCATTAATAATGTCATTTTTCTTCTTAAACAATTTAAACCATGAGAAGCTACAGAAAAAATGTCTGAAAAAATAATTAAATGAAAGAAAAGAAACCTGCACTGGACCTATGGCTATGTGTTGAAGATCTCAGTATTTGTTGTTGCTAATTAAACCATAGATTATTAAGACAAATGTTGTTTTTTTTGCATTTTGTTTCAGATGGATACAGATTCTTGATCAAAGCACTTTGGATGAACAATTTTAACTAAATATAACTTATACATATGCAATATAAAAGGACCTGTTCATTTGAAAGCACTGACCAAAGGGTCAGCTAAGCACAGAGTAATTGCAGATTAAATGCCCCATATATGACAGTATCAACAAATTGCTTGTATAAACTGACACTGGCAAATCTGGGTATTTCAAAGTGGCTCTTTTCACCTACTTGTCAAAAACTTGCATGTCAATTTAATACATGATATTTGAACAATGGGAGTTTGTCCGTGGGTGTAATCTCCAGTTTACTTACATCAAAGACCCAGAGCTCCCAGGTGTACAAAGATTCAACACACCCACTTATAATGTTCACTGCTCTGTAATTTTGTAACAATCTCTCTTTTTAATTTCAGCAATTTTAATTGGTTCATAATTCATTTTCTATTAAATCAACTCAAAATGCTATTTATCTTATTGAACCGAGCAAATAAATAATCACAACATCATGATCTGCTAAAAATTACTGCAATGTATTACAGAATGTTAAATTGAACTACAATTGTATAGAACAATCACTGAATCACCGTATTCCATCTTGTCTTCATGAAATGTGAGTGTAAGATACTGTAGGATGTGACTTGATGGGGTGGGACAAGCCTGATTCCTGTATAGCTCAGACTTACATGAAGTGGGGACATAATGATGGGTCTCCTATAGATTAATAAATAAGACCCTGGTCTTACCTTTTATAAGTTTTATAAATCTTTTATCTACAGAAACAATTAACCTTTAAACTAAACAACTAAACAACCAGATGAAAGGAACAATTATTCATTATTATGGATATTTTTATTAAATTATTAGAATCATAGTGCAGAAAAGCTATATCAGAAATACCTGATTTTGCTTAAATCAATTAGTCTAAAAACATCCCATTTTACTAATAAATTAACAACTATCTGGCTTTGTCTCATAACAAACAATATTTAAACAACTTAATAGTGAATATACTATAAAACCTTTTGATTTTTTGCATAATTCATCAACAACGAAGGACTAAGGACCTCGGCAACAGCAAGAGATTACACTACTGAAGGCAACTAATAGGATATGTCAATAGGTACATATAGACCTAAAACCTTGTGACCTCAGAAAAAAGCCACTGATTTTAAAGGTCAAATTCAAAGTTTATTTATATGGAATTTAAAGTAATCTTCCCTGCAGTTTGATATAGAAACACCCACAGCTTTCCGTCGTCAGCACTTGGTGATTGTTTTGTTAAACTGCGGACAATCAGTAATGCACTGTAACAAACTTTTGCCATTTCATCTTAACAATAATAGGATAATATCAACCAGATTTTGATGGTCAATATTACAGCTACAACCCCATTGTAATGTGATGAAACATACTGACCAAATACTTTAGGGATGTTTGATTAACCTCTCTTAACACTTAATTAAGTCCATATAATGAAAATTCTAATGAAAGAATACTATAAGAGAGAAAAGTGGGTGAAGCATGTTCTGAAATATATTGAGCAGTAAAATCACAGATGTCTCAGCATACACAGGGTGTTTCAAAAATTTATGGATTTTTGTTTTAAACTTGAGCAAATTAAGATATACTGAAGCAGAAGGGATATGAAGAAACTCAACAAACTTCTGAAATTTAACAAGTACATGTATGTTAATTTTATATTAATGTTCTTGTGAGCTTAATATACAATGAGGAAGCCACAACTTGAGATTTTTCTTAAGGAATCTTTTGCATAAATAGGCATTTCTCTAGTGTTTAAATACTCAAGGCTTTTACAGTGCTTTCAAATTAAGCTGTAACAACTACAAGATACTGTGACTTTAATATGAGGGAAAGAGATACAATGTTCAGATGAAGAAACAAGGGAGCATGACAACTGATACAGTGCTGGACATCATTAGAATTCCATTTCGAATCATTTATAAATTGCATAAATTGCTGGGACACTGGACATTACATCCTGGACATCCAGAGGTACCTGTATACTGGTATCAGAGACTGACCTACAAGTGCCATAAACCTGAAATAGGACAAGTGCTCCTTAAGCCCAGGTGAGGGGGATATCTGTGGCAGGTAAACACAATGGGACTTAGGCTCTCCATTTAATGACCAGCTAGCCATTCAGACTAGGACAGTTAAAGGTCCTTGATCCCTAGAATATAATAACTTTATGGTGATGAACATTAAGAAATTCAATTAGTAATCTCACTTTCTTGTGATCTGTTTACAGACTAACTCCTCCCAATGTGGAATGCAATCTATGGCTTCTATAAATTATCAAGCATATTTTTCAACATATTGTGACATGCTATAGCTGGCACCTGCATAATTTTAAACTGATTTCTTTTTGTGTCAATTAAGAAATAAATTGACCATTTCTGAATTGAACCAGTATCTTGCTCCTGGGAATATCATGAAAAACTAGAAATGTGTCCAGAGGATGCAGATGCCCCCAACCATACCATCCTTCAGAGTTACCTGTGTCATAGTTTTGGGATGGACGGACAAAGGCAAATCTATATGCCTCACTTTTTGGTAGGGGGCATAAAAATACCCAGGTGCACAAGTTCATGTCCTGAATAATATATTCATGAAGTATCAAGTCTCTAGTACACATACTTTCAGAGTTATGTGTGTCACGAAGTTTCGGGGACGGACAGACGTAAGGTCGGACGTACTTACGTACGGACGGACAAAGGCAAATCTATATGCCCCCACCCCCCATTTTTGGTGGGGGCATAAAAAACTACTTTAACTCATTCTCCACTTATTTTTGCCTTGAACCCTGACCATAAATAACAACAACAAAATCAGGTTGAACATAAATCCTGATATTGGGTTCTGTAATACATGGATGTCTCACAGCATAAATCCATAGCAAGCATTTTTAACCCAGTTTTCTTGCTTTTCTGTTCCTTGTAATGGTAATCTAAATTCCTTTTAAAATTTTTATGGTGCAACATGCTACCTGGATAGCAGTCACAGCCACATACCAGTACTGGTATGCAGGACCATGATTCGCCTGGCCTGTCCTGACAATAGCCAGCCTGCATGTAACTATAACCTTACATAAAATTGATAATTATGTGTAACAAATGTCATCCCTGTTAATGGTAGTATCAGATAGCCGAGACCTGACTCAGATTAGCAGTATACCTTGCATAGCACCATCATTTGACACCGCTGAGCCAGTCACTTGCACCCCCCCCCCTCCCCCCCAAAATGTAGCTAACTTCCAGTACATACAAATAATTCTTAACTTAATTTTCCTAATTTTAATTTGCTACAATTTCTTCCAAACAATGTAAAAAAAAAAGTACATTATATATGTTATATATAACATTACATTACATTATGGATGATTTGTGCAATTTTTGCACTTCAATTTCTTATATACAAAGCTATGACTGTGTCCATCTCAGGGATGGGAGGTCTGGAGTTTGATCCCTGGCTGTAATGCTAACATCAGGATAATAAGACTGGGTGTGGTATAATGCCTCATGTGAACAGCGTTAACTCAAGAAATAATAAGTGAAATGTTATTTGGTGCCAGTATAACATGAAAAGATTTGAGGCAGTATTCATAAAGCTCCTTAGTTTTTAAGGAAAATAATTCCTTAACTCGAATAAATCTCCTAATGTGTTCTATATATAAGACTAAAGGAAATCCTTAATAAATGAGGGAAATCTATGTGATTTTAAGAAAAATCTTAGAAACTAAGGGAATTCTTTTCCTAAGGAGCTTTATGAATACGGCCCCTGAAGCCTTACTGCGATTGCAAGTAATCAACCAAATAAATCAGGCTGCGTAACAACATATATCTGATTCTTTTGTGTGTGTGACTATAAAATACTTTAGTATTTAATTATCTATTCTCCAATAATTATGATCAAATAACCACCCAACCACCTGCTGCCTACCCCACCTAAACTGAGACTGTGTAGTCCCACTGGAATAAACCATGTGCCTTCCCTCACCCCAGGCTCCGATTCTCCCCCAGTGACCCTGCCATCACAGTGGAGGTGTGAAGATAGAAGACAGTCCCTCTTGTTATAGTTATGGTACATTATCCCATAAAATACTCATTAAAACATAAACCTCATAAACTTGATAAGCAAGGTCCATGAACTGTGAATTATTGCCCAAGCTGGTAGAAACATGACAATAAGCAGGGAGAGGAAAAAAAGAGGCCCACAACTGAGCAGATTCTATATGTGACATGCAATACCTACATGACTCGGCTTTCCCCCAAACAGGCTTCCCAAGGAGGATTATCATTACAAATAGTTAACATGAATCTCTTGATGAAACTGTGGTGAAAAAAACAAACAATACAGTTGAATAAATAAAAGACTCCATTGTTGTTTTCTAGCATTGTTTGATTTTTTTTTGTGTAAATCTTTAATTGAAAAAAGTGTTCTCACAAAACATGGCAATTAAATGAAATTATTTGATTGTGTGTTTTTGCCCAAGGGGACTGTTGAGAGTCTAGTTGATATTTGTCAAATTCATCATAATTCTAAATATGTCTTCTATTCAATACTGAATCTTTACTTCAGTATAAGCCCATTATGATGGAGAAAAGGAATGAAAAGAGCAAAAAAAAACTTTTCAGATTTCAAAATCTTTAAATTCATTAATTAGTTACTGTATTAATTATATGTTAGACTGATCTGTAAGTATTGTTTTCCTACTTTTTAAACTATTCACATTTTTATGTTCCGCAAAAAATAAATGCTTCCAAACAGACTGTAATTTGTTGGTAACAAAGCAACTGTTGTTCTGACATGTTCCTGATAAAAACCTAATGATTGGGATCAAAGACCAATAAAATCCTTGTAGTGTGGTAGTGGGAATCTGACATAAAAACAACTGTTGCTGATGGAAGAATGGATCATGATCTCCAGATAAGGGCCATCACACTGGGGCAAGCTCAAACCTCTCTCTCTTAAGCACATATGAAACCATTCATAAGACATTCTTGTTTGTCAATTTTATGAAACACAAGTTACATATAACATGGTTCCCACTATTTTTAAGGAGTGAAATTCCAGGCTTTTTCCAGGTTTTTTCAAGGATTTTTTGAAAAATTCCAGGTTTTTAATTTGAAAATTCCAGGTTTTTTCCAGACTTATGTCAATGACCTCGCTTCTGGTCTTTAGTTTAACCCTTTCACTGCTGCATTTCAACAATGGACTAGTATTTAACTGTTTGATACAAAAATTATATGTTGAATATTTTAAACTGACAATTAAACATAACCCAAAACTTTGAGGCAGAAATTCACCCAATTCCAAAATGTAGAATTGCTTGCCTTCTTAATTCTTTGAATAGTCTTACTGAAGACAATGCCAGAAAATGTTTTTTTCAACTTTTGTGTCTAGAACTGGTACTACATTATATATGAGAAATGGTTAAGAGCATAAGGATCCAACAGAATTTAAAGTTTATTAAAGTTGTCACCAGTTCTTTTCTTAAAAAAATTTTCGTCATCCGATTCCACCGAATTCGATGCTATATTACACCGACTCTCGGTTACATGTAACTTGCACTTTCTGTAAATTAATGTCTTTAGCCCTTTTAACTGATCGTAACGCTACAGTATAACATCGTTGACAGAACTTGACATCAACTCTGCAGAGAACGTCCTAAAGTTTTTGGGAATGGTTGATATCCCCAGCTCCCGCTCACTAAAAAAAGGTGCTGCCGACATATTGACGAAGCTACATCAGTGAGACGCTTACATACTTCCGCTAATAGCCGAAATAAAATTTAACCTGTTGATTGGACAACAAACTCGACGTAAAACAACAACAAGCTCTCGTAAATATCCGTCAATTATTAAGCGCAAAACTTGTTGACGTAATACACAAAAGCCTCGATTTCGTTCTCTGTTTCGTACTCAAACCGTTTCGTACCGATTCCCGGTCTTTTCCCGGAATTGTCCTAAGTTTGTAAAAATCACGGTCTTTTCACGACCGGGAGCGTACATAATGAAATTCCCGGACTTTTCCCGTTTTCCCGGTAGCGTGGGAACCCTGATATAACTTCCCTCATCTTGAGGCAGTCAATCACCAACTTTCATATAATGGAATGACATACTTTAAAATCTACCAAATACTTAAAGAACAATTAACTTTTTTTATTGGGAAATAAGAATAGTACTATACTGTTGCTATTGAGAACAACAGATTTATTGCAAGTATTGTGTGTATAATGCCAAAGACAAAAATATTGAGATGCACTTTTATTCCTAATTGTGGCCTTTGTTTTCAATGTAGAATTGAATTTAATATATGAGTTTGAGACAGAGATCATAATTAAGTAGTTTAGAAAAGTCATATGTATAAAAGTCGTAAGCATATATGAGCCATATGTAATAAGACACCGATTTATATGGGAAAACCCCATGCATTTTGTTAAAAGTAGCTGCACTGATTTCAGAACAATGGTGCAGGGATATAACTGCCATTTAACTAATTCATTATTTACTAATTCCATGTTGACAGAATGTTAGAAGTCAACCACGCAATGACACAAAACTGAAATCTAAATATCATGTGCAAGTGACAAAATGCCATAAACACTGCAGGGTTATTTGTAAAATCAAGACCACTTTCACAATCTCACTGAGTATTTCACAGTTATGTTTTCCTCATAGTTGATAATACACATTTACCTCACCCCACACCCTTCCACAAAAAATATGAATAAAATATGAATACATGTAGTGATCACAAATATCCTTTGTTTTCTTTCATTTTTATACATGAACATAGCAAATGCATGCATACAAGTACATTCAAGCAGCTTTATTTTGTCTACACACAAACTTAATTCTTAAAAAAGTTTAGTAAAACAAAATTAAAGGCAGAATTTTTGGTAGCAGCCAGGTGCCCCCTCTGATGCTTTGCCTTTCCTCCTTGACTGGTAAACCTAAGTGGGGCATAACATATACCTGTACATGAAAATCCCCCGCACTGGCCTTGATTTCAAACATAGTGTAAATTCCTCTGTCAATATTTAACTGCATGACACTGTATGCAAATGAATTTTAAACAAGGAGAGCATTATAGTTTCTGAACCACGTTCAGTGTCATTAAATGTCCCAAGTATGCAGTATTATGGTACCATCAAGCAAGACGTAATTGCAATAAATCTCGGGCTCACTAACGCATACAAATGTGGGCTCCTGAGTGCAAAACGAATGCTCCCTGCGCTACCCAAAAAAATGAAGGCAGCGATCATGAAAAGTTGCAACTGATCCATCCGACTTGTGTTGAAAGGGTTGATTGCTTGGAATGCAAACTGAGTCTAAATATGGGCAATTAGTATTGCCTTGTGGGTAATGAGGTATTCCTAACATCTCAGGTATCAAACAATAGCAACAAGACTTAAACATGCCTGTATGCAGATGTACAGTTTCATTCTCATTTTTTTTCTAGTTTGTCTTTATTTCACCATCTTCCATTTAAATTTCAAGTATATATAAAACACATATAAAACAAACGTAAAACAACATGGCATTACAAGAGATATTACGCCTTGAACATTGAAATACTTCCTGAAGGAAAAAAACAAGAAAGTCAGTAAAACTGACAGATGCTCCCCGAAGAACGTCATTGTTACAAATAAGGCCTTGGTCAATGGGTGGGAGGATATGTTAAGGACCGGAATGGGATCAGCACATGCTTATCATGTATAGAATCCAGGTAACACCAATAACTGGCAAAAAAATTTAGGAACTTGGTCAAGCCGAAGATATGCGCATCTCCTCTTGGTAATAAAGCTTCACATAAAAAGTTTTGTTGAAATCAAGCCATTAGTTCCTGAGAAATAGCCCGGACAAGGAAAGTGTGACGGACGAACGAACGAACGAACGAAGCGGCGACTATATGCGTCACCTTCAGTGAGCATAAAAAAAAAGGTAAAAAAAAGCCCTTAACTCTCTAAACAGTAAACCATATTATATATTCTTGTTCCTTTTGATGAGACAGAAGATAAAATGGTAAATACTTTGGTGTCCCCCAAGATCACACAGGGGTCAGGCCCCACCCCCAAAATTTTACTTAGGACCTTTCAGCTCAAAGCTGTTGAAATCCCCATTCCTAAATCATATCTATTCTCCTCATCAGATGAGATGTTTTACCAACTCTAATTTGGAGACT
>CM037782.1:34060254-34110254 GCA_021229015.1 Solen grandis | reverse complement strand
TAGTAACAGTTTACTATTTAATATGATAATACGTGTTACTCATCAGATCTTTCATTGATTTTTTTTAAGTTTTTATACTACTGAAAATTAAGTCATACATTTCAATGTGTGCTCATATCAAAGAGGTTAACCAACACTCTTGACATATGACTGGATATTTGAAATAGTGTATAATGGCCTAAACAACAATTAGCTGACATGATTATGATTGACATTATTAGCATATTGAATTTTGTGGGGTTTTGTTTAAATGATATCTCCTGTTAAATTAGGCAAATGACATGAATATCAGTCAACATGGTAGTAGGGGCCATAACTCTCTTAAAAATTGAGGAACCAGGTCACGTCGAAGATATGCGTATCTACTCTTGGTAATAAAGCTTCACATAAAGTTTCATTGAATTCAAGCCATTAGTTCCTGAGAAATAGCCTGGACAAGAATCATGCAACATGAACTATAGGCCAAAAAGTCAAGGGGCCATAACTCTGAAAAATTGAGGAACCAGGTCACGCCGACGATATGCATATCTACTCTTGGTGATAAAGCTTCCCATAAAGTTTTATTGAATTCAAGCCATTAGTTCCTGAGAAATAGCCCAGACAAGAATCATGCAATATGTACTATAGGCCGAAAAGTCAAGGGGCCCTAACTCCTTGAAAAATTTAGGAATCGGGTCATGCTGACGATATGCGCATCTCCTCTTGGTAATAAAGCTTCCCATAAAGTTTCGTTGAATTCATGCCATTAGTTCCTGAGAAATAGCCCGGACAAGGAAAGTGACGGACGAACGGACGGACGGATGGATGGACGGACGAAGCGGCAACTATATGCGTCACCTTCGGTGAGCATAAAAAGGAAAGAAAGGTGTCAGGTGCTTCAAATTATGCAATGAAGCTTTTTCTTATTAAGATCTGATTTTCTTTAATTTCTCATATTAATTATCAGTTCAGGAAGAAAACCAAATATGGCTAGACATATTGTGCTGTCACATGAAACTGATCAACCTCAATGAAAATTTGTGGTGGCACAGAAATTACACATAAGAAGCCAGTGGGGCTGTGGGTTTGATCCTTGACCCACCATACTAATCATTCAGTCTCACAGCTACTAATTATGGCACTGGTTGCTCCTTTCCATTGCTTTGGGTGTAGATGAAATATTAAGTTCCATTACAAGTTTGAAGGAGTTCAATATAATATGACTGTGTGTGGTATCATTCCAAATATTAAAATCATGATACTTACTGCACTGAGGTATTAAAAACATATTTTCAGCAGGTGATACGGCAGGTCTCCAATAAATGAAAAATAAAACATGAGCCATCCTCTGTTTCCTTAATGCTTCACTGTATGCATAGTACCATGCTCTACCAGAACCAGGCTGTCATCATACACTTACTACTGTGGCTAATCACTGAGCCAATTAGGAAAAACAGCCACCATGCACATAGCTTTATTGTCAATTAGCACTGAACAAGAAAGTGACATCTCTCATTTGTGATGCTTAATAGACACATTAAGGTTGCAAATGAGGAGTAAAACCATCATTGTAGAACTGTTTTTGTTTCACCTTCTTTCGCCCAGCATTGTTTCTAAACATATTTTTTTTTTCTTCAGAATTAAAAAATATGTAACACCTGTTCTAAAACCATCAATTTCATATAAAACGCTTCTGCTATTAACAATGACTCTATAATATACCAGCTTTCCGTTTTCATATTTAAGAGTAAAATACACATTTTTTTTATGAATTATCAGGGCCTTTCTTCCTTTCGATCTTAATAGGTGTCTTCCTCTCTGAAATTTCTTTAAATTCATGCAGTTTTCCCTAAATTTGCTATTTATCTTTCCTTAATGTAAAGAAAATGGCACTCCTTTTCAAAAAAATTCCCAAAATGTAATAAGGCCAGGCCACTACCCCAAATCAGAAAATAAAACTGATTATAATTTAGTATCATATGCAGTAAACTCTTTGCAACTGAACTAAAGCTAAATTTTATCTTGAACTGCTTTTAACAAACATTTTTAAATGACTATATGATGACTTATTGGCTATCTTAACGCCACTTTTTAACTAGTTATAAATGGAAAATATGACAAATTCAGCACCTTCCACAGCCAGATAAACCCAGGACAGCATACTGAGTCCAGATATTCCAGAGGGAGCAGATAGTTTACAAATGATAACATGTCGCACAATCTGAGGAAGTAGACAATGTTATCGGTGTTAATGTCATTACAATTTTACACCTAATCAGCATCTAGCTGATAATGAATGGCAGCTACAATACTGTAATCCTTTTAGGTGATTAGAGATAGGCAAACAGGAAATACTTAGCTGGGACAGTGTAATTTGTTTTAGATTTATTACATTACAAAATCTAGATAAAAATGTCTTTTTGTATCAAAAACTCTTTATAAACAACATGTAATGATTTTGCAGTTTTTATGGTACTGTATATTGAGCAATTTATTACATATTCTATATGATGAACTATCTGAACTAAATCAGAATTTAAAAAGAATATTTTGCATTTCTGTCACATGAAACTAAACAGGTGGAAAGAGGTGAAATGACAGGGAAAAATTTAATCGCTACATCACAAAACAGTGAAGGATAATAAAGTATGATTTGTAATGATCAATGTTTTATTTCTATGTCATGTCAGTAAAAATACATTGCCCAAATGGTAATGAAGCAACTCATGATGAAATAATAAATAAGAAAATTACTCCAACATCATATGAATAACAAATTTTTTGTTTAAAAATTTCATTAAATATCAAGGTCAAGGTCATACATCCATAAGTCAATGTAGAGATACTGTCTTTGTTTATATTGTTTTATGTAAACCAGATATATAAAGGAGTAAAACTTTTATCATAATTATTTTTAGTAGATTATGTCAAAGTCACATGCAGTTAGGTGAAGATAACAGTGATCTGCTCAAAGAATATTATGTTTGAATATAGACTTTTATAAAGGCACAAACACCTTTATTTATACCTCCAATCCGTATCTGCTAAGGGCACATTGCTCCAGTGGTAATGTATTGACTGAAGATCTGAAGGTTGAAGGTTCAAACCCTGCTGGGGACAAGAATTTATCACGGCCTTCCTAGGCTCAAAGAACTGGTCCAACCCAGGAACCACTGAGAGAATAAGTATAGGTTTTAAGAACTTCCCAATCGACGTAAAATGAATAACTTTAAACTCTAATTGCAGTTGAAACTTTTGATATGGGATGAACAGAGCTCTTCACCAAATCCCTGATTCTCCCCTCCCTGGTGGTTGACATAAGCTGTAAATTACAGTGTGAATTTAATCTAGCCCCTACCTTTACCCTGGCCCGTGGTATCAGAGATATTGGCAAGCAAATAAAGAATCAATCACTCCTATCTACATTCTAACACCTCCGGCTTGCTGTTGGGACAAGATAAATAGTTGATTGTCAGACACAACATGTAAAGGACCTCTTTTGGGTTTTTTTATCAATAATTTTGAGTTGACACACTTACAAATATGGGATAAATCTGGAACATAAGCAAAAGATTCAAACCAACTTATCATACAATAAAAGTAAATTTCCTTCCCGACAAAACAACAAATTTTAACATGAGAGGAGAGACCCCCACCCCCCCCTGGACACACACACACACAAACAACTTCTCTGCCCCTCCATCATCCCACTGTTACCAGAATATTAAAATTTGTCTGTCATGACTATCTCCTCACAACATTACTGTCAAGCAGCACCATCTTAAGGTATTCCATCCATCATTAAATTATAATCAAGATCCTTCAAATGCTTAAAAAGACTTCAGTGCAGACGCCAGCATCCACTGACTTGGAATTATAAGCTCTTTTACTCTAAGTCTATAAAGGCTTGCATTTACTTTAAAACACCTACAGTCACTTGAGGGACCACAATCACATTTTAATGATGGATAACCTTAACCACGTTTTAATGCCCCTAACTGTGTACTGTGCCGCATCCTACACTTATACTTTTTTTTTCAAGAAAAATAAAGCAAATGCAAATGGTGTAACTTTATACCACCTGAGGGCATTATGCTGTTTGGTCTTGTTTATACAGCAGTTTGCTGATTCTATATTGCTTGAACATAAAACACTGACTTTAACCCTTTCCCTCATATAGACTCATTTTGATGCCCTCAATAGGTACCACATAAAGCCTGATCTGCAGAAAACCACAGTTAAACCTTACCAAATTTAATTATAAAGTCCTCATTTCCAGACCACTGAGGAGCAGTGAACAGCATAAAACCTGATCAGCCAGCGAGTTACTCGCAGTCTAATCTGGTTTTATGTTGTTCGCATAGGTCTTTTCATGGTTTCCTCTATGAGGGAAAGGGTTATACTGTTAAACATAACAGGGCCTGACCATAAGGGGAATTCATGATCTTAAGTGCGAAGAGAAAATATCAAAGAGATGCTTGAGTTTTAACCTAAATGTACCATGCTTTCTAAAAGGTGGCTGTGGTTTTGGTATCAAAACAGATAGCTCAAGTAATCTTTTGTATTCTGATAGGTCTGTATTTAGTCTGTGACTTTAACTTTGGTATACAGGCCCAGTCTTGGTGGTGAGCTGGTGTGCATTATAAACCTTTACTTCATAATATTGGTAAAAAAATATGTTGGTGGGCCTGCAAGAAGTCTCCATACTAACAAGGTATATTCAAGTATCTCTTGATGTTACATATGACAGAGGATGATATCAAATAACATATTTCAGGTTGAAAAAGGATTAACGTATATTTGGGTCACTAGTGTAAAAGTTTATATGGCTCTAAATATTTCTTAAGCCCTTCTTCATAAATCATTCATATCTGCACCAGAGTTGATAAGAGCAAGGGAATTTGAAAGCAGTTTATACACCATTGTGAAGTGCTATAAAAGCCCAATATTGAAAACCTGGGTATACCATGAAAGAATTATACAGCGTCTGCCTTTACATAGAAAACAAATTAAATGGACGATAAGAAGAAGTTCATAGTTCTGTGATCAGTTGAGGGTAGAGATACATAATTATGTAATATAAAACAGATTAATGCTTCCCTAAATCATTTAAAGTGGGGTTTGACAAGACTTTAACCAAAACAGTTATTCAGCCTGCTTCATAACACCCTATGAATGAAATGTTCACTTTCTCTTGGGAGAAATCTAGCCAATATTTTCAATAGAGAATTTATTAATCACTTCACTTTAGCCCTTGAAAATCTATTTGAAATAACGAAATAACCATGTGTGTGTGTGTTTTTCCCCCTGATATCTTACATTTTTTTTTTCTGATTTTACAGGTAGGATTCAACTCTGCCATAAAGAAATGCTAACTCAGCTGTTTTAAGTCCTGACTGTTAGATATTACAGCTATAAATTACAACATGTTGTAGTTAACAAAATGGTAAAGTACATGTTCAAGCATCCTTAGATATAAAGTCCTGAAAGGTATTGCATTAAATTGCCAACTGTTAAGAACCTCTGCTGAACGAAAGCCACTGGTATGAGCTTGTACCATGTGCCCAAAATCCTAACATGAGGTGCCGCACCACAGAAAAGTGTGAATATAAGTAAATACAGGCAAGAGATTAAGATAACTAAGTTATCTTTTACATGCTGCAGCTGCCAAATTAACTTACACTATCACACCACCTTGTAAAGAAAAACAAATGCACCTTATTCGTATAAACAAAGGCAATTTACAGGGTGCAAGTTTTGGCCCTATGATAAGATGAAGAACTAAAGTAAATTTGCGTAACATTCTACTTTGAAAAAGAATCTATGCATCAGTTATATAGTCTGAAGTTCACATGACAGATTTGTTTATTTCTATTGGCCACTGTGTTAAAACTCCTGATTTTTTTTTCTGGTTACTTTAAGTTCTGCTGACAGTATTTCACTCATAATTTTATGAGATTATTGTCTACTTGAGACAGATACAGTGCTGCCACACTGCAGTATCATTATATTATTATATTATTCTGGTCTGCCATCAGGAAGCAGCTACAAGCACCACTTTTATGTTGGATTGCACTCACAAACTCTTTCCCCAAAGTGGATACTTTTACCACTTAGTCACTGGGGCAGTTTGGGATCCTTGATGCTCACAGTAAATGAGGCCCCACTGACTGCTAGCACCTAAAATAGATCCTTGTCCACATTTTATACACAGTAGAATTTAAGTATCTAAAACAAAATGATCATTGTCCCCTGTAGAATTGACAAAACTTTCTACCAAAGGGTCAAGATCTGCAGAGTGTCCAACTCTCCTGGGCATATCCACTCTTGGTGGTACCAGCATTGGCCCTTCCAAGAGCTGTAATTGTTTTCAAGGCTTTAAGTATACAAGAGAAGTAAATATCTTTAGCCTATATTACAGTTGAAAACATTTTTAACAGTTTAAATACAAATGTTTCTTGTTACAACCTGTTGTGGACTCTGAAGGTCTCCAGCTACCTTTACAGGGATTATCTTCATAGTTTCTTAATTTGGAAACATGTCACATTTCAGTCAAAGTGACCTTTATAATATATTTTTGTATTTCAATTGACTCCAGTAAAGTTAAATAGGTTCAGATGAACTTCAGTTAAGATGACTGGGTCTGAAGTCTGTATCCAGTTGGGAGAGATGGGGTAATGTATGCAGCATCATGCCTGACCAATATAAAGGTCAGGGTATAACCATTGGGGATAATGAAAACCAAGTGCCCAGTCAGCCAGGCATGCTGACATCCATGTCTCAGCTTAACCTGATGTTTGAAAGGCTGGGCAAAAAGGTGGTCTTTTTCTAGGAGAGGGCTAACACTACACAATTTTAATGCTTACTGGATAGGTTTGAGAGGTGACATTTTAATCTGATTTATAACAGAACTTACCCACAAACATTGGCATGTGGACTTTTGTTTTGTGGTAAAAATATAACTGTAAACCCCTTTTCTGATGGTCTTGTTTAAAAAGGTCATGGATCTATCCATTTGGATCTATCCTGAGTAGCTAGTGATAGAATTACAACCTAGCCCTGGTAGCTAGCTGTAAAATAAAGTTAAATCTGGAATCATGAAGACAACTACTTGGTACATTACAATAGTTTTGTTTTTAAGGCTAAAAGTCCCGCCGACAATATTTCAGTCATTTGGAGATGATGTCTACTTGAAACAGATATAGTGCTGCCACAATGCAGTATCACGCCGTAGACATGTGGCATGATACCACACCCAATCACATTATCTTGACACCTGGCCAACCAGTTCTGGAACTATAGCCGAGTGCCAAGCAAGGTAGCTATACCAGTACCATTTTCTACAACTATGGTATGTAGCGGCCAGGGATCCATCCCACAACCTCCCGCTCCCAAGGTGGACACTCTAACCATTTAGCCACAGGGGACTGTACAAGAACCGAACATTTTTGGAAGTGCAGAAAAAACAACAACAAAAAAACAAATGTCTCTAAGGTGGGTTAAAATATACCCAAAGGCAAGCCAAGGTCAGGGGAGCCAGCATGATACCACAGTAAGTCCAGTCATTCCACAGGCATATAAAAACAATGGTATATGTCCCCTGTTGCAAGAATCTATTTTTCTATGATCATCAAAGGAAGGAGAAAAGTCTACTCAGTATTTTGATTTAAGTTGATGTATTGAACTCAAATGGGACAATTTAATTTTCAACAGTCAAAGGTAATTTGACCTTACTTTGGGATAAGGCACGTTTTGCCTGAACAGCACCATAAATATAATAAAACTATACCCTAGGACATCAAATAAGATTATCAGTAACTCAAAGATAGTGGTTTATTTGATGTTAATACCATTTTCAATTATTTCTGGTACACTGGAGTATGTTTCAAGCAAATATTTTTCAACTTTTTTTTTTTCAAATACCAGGCTATTATACTCACAGGTTAAATTGTGTTTGCTTAAAGTATCAAGCTATTACTAATACAATGAAATCCAGTGACAATGGCTCAGTCAAGTATCCAGTTTTCATATCAAAATATTTACAGAATTAATTTCTTTAAAATTGTCAAAATACAATAACAGATGGATCAAAGAGAGCCTTGGACGTTTTCCATAATCATGTTAAACTGAGAGAAATACATGTCTCTTTAAAGGGAGACTAGCTATATTATTCACATTGGCTAGAGTATCAAATCAATTTGAAGTCATTACTGAATGTCCAAATATAAATGCAATACAAAATGTAATTATATTTTGTCAAACTTCAGGGGATGTCTTTAATACAATTAATATTTTTTCTACTGAAAATAAACAATTTAGCTGAAGATATGAACACAGTCAATTATAATGAAAATTTCAGTTAGCTACATGGGTACATTATTACTGAACTTAATGGAATGCAATATTCATGTCCATCTTTACTTGATTCAGAAATGTTTCACAGTGAAATTGACGGTACCCTTCACAGAATGGCAGTGCCATGTTCATAAACTCAGTGGCGTCTAATTATATCTTGCCATGTCATACCAGTCTCACTGTCATTTTCAACCTTCAGATTGTTAGGCACAAACCCACTTCAGTAATTTACACCCTTTAAAGTGAAACTATTCATGACAAAGTAAATAGAAAATGTTTGAGGTATGCTGCAAATTATTGCACAGATTAATTATCTAGTTTTTTTTCAACAGGAAGACAATAAATTGGTATGGCTTGGTAAACACAAGAAATAAAATTCATATTGTATGCAAAGTGGGGGCATAAAATCTTCAAGTTTGGACAAGAGTGTTCAAGAAAATAAATTAGAATCAAATTTAAAATGTTTCTCAGCACATAAATCACCTTTTCAAACCTCACACCTGTCTCTCTAATTCTAATTCTATATATAGTTCCAGCACAAGGCACAGGTACCTCATTTTTGTGCTTTAGAGCTTTCCCTCGGTTTTGTTTTGAAATTCAACATCATTGAAATGATATTTCAGTCATATAGCAAATCATCCATTCTAACAATAGGTGGAGGACAAAATTTTAACCGTGAACACACTAGAACCACCAAACCCACCACATTCCAACTGAAAAATTCCTCATATGAAAAAAAAGAAAAGGGATTATTTTTATCTTTAACGACAAATTTATTCAAGATACATTTTGCAATTTCTATACTGTGTATAGGATAATCAAAACAGAATGTCCCATAAAGATTTTAATACACTAATGATAATGGCAGTCAAATATCTTTTTATATCCATAGGCAGAACATGTCCCCTAGTGAACAAAAATATTTCAAAATGTCAAAAAAGCATTGTAAGTCACCTTTTAAGTTATCACATTTAAACTTCATCTGAATAAAGGTGAGCTTTTCACACTGATGTGGCCATAAAAACTGCCAAAAACCTCTTGCCTATGTAAATGCTAATTTATGTTTCGCTATTTATAAGAGGCCTAGCCAGAAATCCTAAACTGTGAAAGAAAGAATAAATATGTGTCATAAACCGGTGAATGAAGAATTTGTATAATTAGGTCATCATGATTAAATATGGCTCATTAATCTGACCCTTGTAAATCATACCAGCAAAAGAAATGAAGAAGGTAAATATTTGCAATAAGGGAATAAAAATGTTCTTCTTAAGACACTACATAAAATGAACATAACATTTTTTCCTACCATGTGAATTGGCGTCACTTTGAGAAGTTTTTTTGAAGAGTAATTAGCAATACTTCATATAAATTATACATGAACCTCATAGCCCCATTAATTTTTATAATGGTTTTCACACATATAACCTGATAGGGTCATTAAGGCTAACAGGAATCGTTTTCTCTTGGTGACAATGTATCCACCAAAAGAAAAAAAAAAAAAAAAAAAAATCATCAACACCAATGTCAGTTATGTACACAAGACCACAAAGGGTCTTGTTTACATGGATTTAAATGGACTTTTGATGGTCGAATAATGACCTATGCCCTATGAAAATGTCTTTAATGTTGCCACAAGTCATGTCCAGTGTGGAGTGAGGGATGGGTTGTGAATGCAGGGTCTCTCTCTTGGGCTTGAGAGGCTATTGACTGATTGAATGATAACCTTTTTAAACAGGAGAGTACATGGTGGTCTTGATCAAGAATTATGATAAGAGCCACTAAACCTGTTTATGGAGTATGATTTTGAACACTATAGGGGTGAAGTGGCAATCAATTTTTGTATGCTTAGGTTTTCTTCAACAACAGTGTAATTGGCCCGACACATCTGATTTCACACACATTCTGCAGAATATAGTGAAGATGTTTAGAAATGATTATTGAAATCAGAAATATTACAATAGCTATTACAGCTGACAGAATTCTGTTTACACAGTAAAGATCTTGATCCTAGCCTTTTACCTTTAATAATTACTTTTTTTTATAGAAATCTATATATAAGCTGTATTTTCTATTTAGACTGGCATACCCAACTCTGAGTCTCAAGTCTGTCAAGTTCCAGTAGTTTTACAAGATTTTGCCTGTATTGAAGGTAAAAAAGAGGGACATGATATTTGCTATAGAGAAAATTGCAACAATTCATTAACTGCAGTTCAAAATTCCTCGGTACAATATATATACCAGTACAAATCTGCTATACTGTTTGTTTTAACATCTCCTTGGACAATTCTACCTTCCCTTGTCAATGTGTTTCAATATTGTGTCCATTGACAAGCTTATGTGGAGGAATAATTATGAATTTATTGAAAAAAATAATATAAGTAAAACAACAAAAAGAAAATATTAAGCAATGTTTGAGGTTTAAAGTATACTCCAATACATATTGATACATATTGCAAAACAGAGGCTGTTGTATCATAAATCATTGCCATCCGATTTTAGAGGCAGGGCTCATCCTAGAGGGTGATTCGGGCAAAGAAGTCGCTCTCGGCTTATAAACTTCGCTCTCTACAAACATCAAAGCGAAATTCACTTCGCCGCCGATTTTCGGCAGTGGTTTGTTCTCGCTTTGATGTTACCAAACAGATTATCGGTTTATTTCGCATTCGGCAGAGCGACGTAGGTGTTACCAATTCAGAAAACAACCAATCAGCGCATTGGTTTTACCTGTCAGCCTCGATTTCAAATTCACTCATGCATAAGTGCAAAAACATGGAGGGAAGTGTAAACAATCAATAAGCGATAAATAAGAAATGGGGTGTGATGCCGTGTATATCAGAAACTGACACTAGTTGACAGGTAAGTAACGGGTACACAAACCGACAGGGGGGACATTTGTTTATGGTATGCTGGTCTTCCTCGCCGTGTAAAAGGCTGATCTTCCCCCAAATTAGCGAGTAGAACCGAAAGTCACCCCCGACTTTTTTGAGTAAATTGCAAATTATAAGAAATGACAATTACTCAAATATGCATCTTTATAAACCGTGTTTTGTTTGTTTTTGGCAGTCTGTCTCAAAATTTAATGTTGTTTACATCATTAGTAATCTGAGCAAACTCATGTCGCTTTTTTCATGGTTAAAGGGCGATGTGCCCAAGCCCGGCATTTATGTAAACTTGAAAGTCTCTCTGCATCTCCGTCAAGAAAATTTCAAAAAACAAACTCTCAAAAGTCATATGATTGGTATGAACAGGACAGTAAGGGTATTTGGCACTGCTCTCTGTGTAGATCTGCTAAATTTGATAATGCTTATGCGCGCGGACATGATGCTCCAGCAAAAACCACAAACCATGATCGACATGCATCATGTAAGCATTACGAAATGCTTAAAACTTATGGGGGAAAAAAACAACTTTTGTTCTGTTTTTCCTTCTATTTTTTTTTCTTCTTTTTTTTTACATATAAAAATTCTTTCTTATTTAAAAATCAAGCAACATTTTTTGTCTTTCCATCTTTCTTCCATTCTATTTATAAATTCAATTCTTTCTTTCTTGCATATTCAAAAAACAATATTTTCTTTCTTTATTTTAAAAATCAAGTAACATTTTTTTCCTTCTTTCTTTCATTCCATTTATAAATTCAATTCAATATAAATTCAAGTGAGCCAGTTCCGCTTCATTGCATTCAAGCATCTAATGATGGATGTTCTGCCATTCATAGGAAGACTCTGTAAGAACTTCAAGTCAGAGTCTCTGGACTTCAGCAGTGTTCAGCCACTTGTCAGCAGTATTTTGCCAAAGTCTTCAGGACCTGTGTGAAGTGGATGGAGTGTTTGTAAGCAAGCTGACAGACTTTGTGAAGTGTGACAATGGGAATGTGACTTACAGCAGACCTCTGCAGGAATCAACAAGTGATAGTGACAACTTCGCATTTGAGGGGTTTGACAGCGACAATGACGAAGAAGAGATGGAAATGACTGGATTTTCCCCGGAGCTTCGGTACTACACTCAGCAGAAGGATGTCTTGGACAGAGTTACACCAGCCTACATCAACACCCTCACCAGGAACTTGGAGGCCAAGTTTGAGCAGTCCAGAGTAATTGACGCAATGAAGGTGCTTGTCCCAAGCAACATCAAGGATGCTGCCAACAAGCAAGGTATGGGAATGAAGAAATCTGGATCCTGGCAGAACAATACCTGCATCACATAGAGAGCCTGGATCAGTGCATGTTGGAGTATAGGCAGTACAAGAACTTAGTCCAGTGCTCCTATGCAAAGGAAACACTGCCTGAAATCACAAGGATCTTCAGCCAGAAATATCAGAAGGAATTTCCTAACATGACCAGCCTCTTGAAGTGTTGTGCTGTCCTTCCCATGACCAGTGTGAAGTGTGAGCAGTGTTTCTCCACACAGAACAGAATAAAGTGCCGCCTGAAGACCTCAATGAACAATAGGACCCTCGACACACTAATGAGGATCTCTAAGGATGGACCCTGCATCAAGGACTTCAACTTTGAGGCTGCCCTGGCCAAGTGGAAGAAGGAAAAAAACAGAAAGTCATATGCCATGTAAATATTCAGAATCACATGTGTAACTGTTGATCAAATGTAAATAAGACAGGATAAGCCAACTTTGTGTTTTAAAGTGTTTGCATGTTATGTAAATTAGTAAGCAAATTATTAGATATTTTTTATTTTGATACAGTTTATATATATATATTAAATATATATAATAAATACATTTAATATATATGTTTTTTCTTTTTAGTCTGTAAGAATGAGTGAATGTATAGTTTGAAAGAATGGTAGGAAGAAACTAGGGCGTTAACGCTAAATACAATATTCCACATAAAATCTCTCACTTCTCCCTGATGTTTCTCCACTTCTCCCTCCTCTGAGCTGAGGGAGAAGTCACTTCTCCCTTTTCTCGGAGCCTAGGATGAGCCCTGAGGATAGTAAATCAGCCTTATTTGCTTATTTTGTTTGCATTATTTTATTCTCTTTATTACAAAAATGAAATAAAAACACAATGTGTGGGCCCCTTGACCAAATGGTAGCATACAGAGCACTAGTATTCATTAATCCACAGTTAATCCTAGATTAACACATTATCCGCATGGTCAACACCAAACATCAAGTGCCTTATTATAGGCATAATACCACAGCTTATCTGCCCATCTAGCAGTCACTGTGCCCCATGCAGATATTGCACACACTCCATGTTTGATTTTCTGTCATCAAATATAAAGACATGAATTACATCAGAACACTGCTGACTGGACAGACATTACTGGAGCTGTAATCCATTTTACAAACAATTCAGCTGGCTGGGTGTATTTATCTATGCTAATAAGTGCATGATTCTAAACACATTAGGTTTGAAGTACCTGAGTCTGGCCAGACAGGTTATGTTTGGCAATCCACAATATTACATACTGGAGATCATGAGAGAGACGGGACATCTGAACACCTGAGTTCTATCTTAGAGAAAGTAAAAAGCCTGGTCAGTCTGCAAGTTACATACAGACTTATCAGCTTTTATACCACTTTCTAACTCCTTAGTACCCTAGATATGAGGAGGCCAAGCACAGTAAACCTGCTTAAGGACGATTTCTACAGATTTCTACAATAATAATCTTTTCATAGAATTTTCTAATTTTTTGACATCCGTAGTAGAATTCAATGGCGAGTTCGAAAATGAAAAGAAAAAGTAAGGTTGTCGGGCTACTTTTTTAGTAAAAATGAAGTTTCCATGGTAACCAATTTGGTGAAATCCTACAAAATGGCCTAATTTATTCAAGTTACTTAAAATATTCCAGATATTTTAACAAACATGAATTTGCACACAAAATAACTTTAATTTATGTTATAATTAAGTAATTTTTCCATCTGTACATTTTTTCAACACAATACAGCCATTTTGAATTTCCTCACAGGGTAAAAATGAAAGAAAAAACACACATGTTCTGCAAATAAATAAAGATTAAATAATAATCCTTTCATAGAATGTTTTTATTTTTTGATATCCATAGTAGAATTTAATGGCGAGATTAAAAATGAAAAGAAAAAATAAGGTTGTCGGGCTACTTTTTTGGTAAAAATGAAATTTCCATGGTAACCAATTTGCCAAAACTATAAAAAAAAATCATAAAAATTCTTTTTAAATATCCATTATCATCCAAAGAAATTGATTTAACAGGTTGACGGTACAGCTGGGATGCCGCTCTTATTCTATCAGATCGTTCTTTCTTTGATTTTTTAACAAACTGACCGCGTATCCGTAGTTGTTGGCTCATCGTAATCGAAGACTTAAACGCAAAGTGAAATGTCCGAATGCTATTCAACTATCTCCTTATTGAAGAGTAAAAGTCGACGATTATCTCCCCTAGATGCGCTTGAGTGATGCGCATAAATTACTACCGAAAACGTCCTTAAAATACACAGATTATTGCTTTCATTTGTTTTCTCTTAAGTTTACCATGGTGTAAAATGGAAGTCAAGATTTAATCATACTTCACATGCTATTTGTTCCTTCAACAGGATGACCAGCTTACTGAATTGGACTGTCTCAGCTACCATATACCAAATAATTAGGACACTGCATACAGCTCAGAACACTGCTTTGTTTTACACGATTTTGTCCATTTTACTTTGCAATAGGTTATATTAATATACAATGTAAAATTTTAAAATGAAGAGCAAATCTCTGCATGCACTGAGAAATCGGGAAGAACATAACAGATTTTTATTTGTTTTTTTGTTGCCTCTAACAAAAGGCAGTGGTGTAGCAACAATACCATGACTTTTTCTGTTCTTAAAATGCATAATAATTCAAAGAATAAGTAAAAGTCTTCAAAGTGTATTTCAAGAGAAATAAGAAAATCAACACCCATAATCCATAATAACATGCCATTACTCTAAACCATTATCTAAAGGGAAAATTCAAGGCTTTTACAATACTTGTCAATTACATGCATAAATACTTACATTATAAAGTCATTATCATTTTTGTATTCAATTACAAGTGGTAATAAAGAACTAATGAATAAAAGATTATGAAAGTTGCCCATTGTTGAGCAGAAATCTAAATCAGTAAAAATACCCCTATTCATATCAACGTGTCAAAATGACACATTCAAGATGAATAAGAAATATGGATGACTGGTTATATCTTATAATAAGAGAGATATGCACAGTCTCAAACCACATGTGGGTAGGGTTCCACCCACACTGAGGTATTAACCGTGTAAGTGGTATACAATGTTACTGAATTCCATAATAATTCCACAATGAGAGAACAAGGGACTTAAAGGAAGAAAGTCCTTATCCCCAGTTCAGACAGACCATAGGTAATGTGACAAAATCATGTTTGGATTATTGATTTAAGTTAATCTGTGATCATAAAGACCTAGATGGATTAATGGGATAATCCGTCTATATCTGGAAGGGAGAAGTAAATTCCCTTGATGTCTGATAATGCAATGATAGGTTTATCCCCAGTCCAGAAGAAATCATTCTTATTTAAGTGTCTCTCCTTCCCTCTTTCACACTTGAACTAGAGTTCATAAGCTGATTTCAAATCTGTGGTTTATAGAGAATGCCATATTTCAATACGAAAAAGCATTTACTAAATCAACTGATATGGGAAATGGAAAACATTTGTAAATTTACGATTGAATATTATTGTTTTATAACACATATTTAAGTGAAATTCAACATTAAATTACCATAATTTCTTTAAAAAATCAGCCCATTTTTCTACAAATTAAATACATGAAAGTGAAAAATGAGAGAACAGAGTAATTAGGTCATGCAAGGCTATCTAAAACTCTCAATAATTCAAATTCCTCTAATAAGGAAACCCTTTATCATCAGACAAACATACAATCTACAGTCACACCTGTCTTAGGCAGCCAATCAAGTATGAAAAGGTGTCCTCTATACCAAGGTGACTGCTGAATGGGGGTCAAATGTTTAGTGTTAAATTGGGAATATCAAAGCTGGTCTCTGCTTATTAAATACAGGTGGCTGTTTAAATTTTTTTTTATAAATACAGGTTCATTATCTATCCTTTATTGAACATTTTGAACTAAAATTAAAAGACCTGTTTGAAACTTAAAATATATCTGTCAGTCTAAATAGAGAGAGATATATAATGTAATGGATCATAATGCCAAACAAAGGAACGACCACCACTAAAATTATTTGTCTATTTTGAATCTTCCCAACCAGCCCCACATCATCATTTTCCCATTTGCAGAGCCTGTGCATGCGCGATGTCACTGATTTTGCTGACATGGCAACTCTTGATTTCATAACCTCATCTTTCTCACTACTTTAATACACCAAATTTCAATTGGATGGTAAACAGAGGTTGATATAAATGTTAGAAAGCAAAACAATTCAGAAATTATGTATGATAATGTAGTGAGAGAGATCTGAATATAAGTGGATAGGGTTTCATCTCACATGATATATTACACACACACTCTACTTCACAGCAGGATCTTCTCCTATCTGCCAGCGTCAATTTCAATTTTAAGTATACTGATCACTTTCTGATACCAAGCCGTCATATTTATTTCCTTTCGAGATAGCAAGCTATGGACTTGAGTATCATGGGGTATTAAAGGAAACTCAAATCTCCAAAAGTAATTTTGTTTCTAGTTCTTGAATTCTGCACCATTACAAATTTAAAGTGTAGATGAATTAAAATTACATACTGAACCAAGTTTGCCCTTTACCTCTAATAGACTCCTTTAGACACATTGACAAACAGAGCAGACCCAGATCAGACAGCTCCTTTAGGAGGGCCTCCTCTGTTTGATCATGCAAAATTAAAACTCAGATTCTACCCAATCTGCATGGCCAAGAAAAAGCCATTGTTTCATATATTATTTTTTAAGTTATTTATTTAATATTCATCAAGTCATAAATTTAAACATGAATATTCATAAGGTAAAGGGTTGAAGCAACTTGTCCACAGATGGTCATTGGCTAAGAATTTGAGTCTTTAACCCTTTCCCTCATAGAGGAAACCATGAAAAGACCTATGCGAACAACAGTGGTCTGGAAATGAGGACTTTATAATTAAATTTGGTAAGGTTGAACTGTGGTTTTCTGCAGATGAGGCTTTATGTGGTACCTATTGAGTGCGTCAAAATGAGTCTATATGAGGGAAAGGGTTAAAACACATCAATCAATATCCATGACCTACAGACTCATGGTCATCCAATGTAACATGTGAATGTGGTTTCTTCATCTCGGGCAATAGCATTATGAATGGTATTGAACCTATAATTAGAATTATAAAACCTATTATTTAGATTTCTATTTTTGTGTGATAATGACTAATCACATTCACTCTTAATGCAGTGCTCACTTCACAGACTTGAGTTACTAATTTGCTACCAGTAACTTGGAGAACTTCATGTTGCAGAAAGTGTCATGTGACACCACAAGCACTTGCTTCTGTGACAGTATCCTATAATTAACCCATTTCCTAAAAAAAAAAAAACATTTATGAAAAAATAATTTTCCTGAACAATGTGATCTAAACATGCAAAGCTTATATAGATCAGGAAACAAAGACTTCACCAACATTAACAAGGGAGAGTAGAAAAAAAATCTTTATTTCTACCAATCTTTTGTGTGAACAAGCTGCTTTCAATCTGTTAATTGATATTTATATTATCTGTTTAAAAAAATAGCTATATATATATATGTATTCGATTCTTTCTCTATCATTCAAATTTCTGAAAATACTGATAATCAACACTTCAGTCTCATAATATTGCTAAAATACTCTGAAATTAAGTTTTGTTAAATGTTTCTCTCAGAAATTGCTGATGATGTAAGTCTTTAAATCCCATTCAAACTGAATTAAATACCAGAAAAGTTTGTATTTACAAACCAGAAAGCCTGGCTGTCTACAGCATTTGGATAAGCAGCCCGTTTCTGGCAAGGTGTTTTGAGGCAATTAGGTTGAAATTACCCATAGCATCAATGCTAGTTGATTGTTCCCCCAAGACATTTACTACTGAAATTTGAAATTTCTTGCGGATATGGTAACAATTATTACTTGTAACACAGTCTGCACCAGTTCACCCTGGACCATCACTTGCTAGGATAGAGCCTTAGAATGACTTCTAAAAATCCAGCTTCACCCTCCATCTTAATATTCTCACTGCAGTTTTCAATTTGTATGGTCTTTTGTGGTATGAAGTTTATGGCTTCCTGTACTCAAGCAATACTTCATCAGCATTACCTTTCTTCAATTAAGCTCTTTCAAAGTGGATCAGAAAGGCATTCCCATGATTCAGCTGGCAGTGAAGTGGTCCCATTAGAAACCAATCACTGAAATGCTACCTGCTTACACAGAATTCAATACACCTGATGTATACAGGTATCTCTCAACTTTTAACAAGAAGATTAATATATCATAGTAATAAGAAATGCAGACTGTACAATCATGTGCTTGCAAAAGTAAACTACAACACATAAGTGTGATGAAAAAATATTCTTCTCCCTTTCAAAATCAAGTTTGAAGCATGTTCATGTATTTCTTAATATTCATGATATTGCACAATCCAGTAAGTAAATAAAACATTACAATAAAGCGCACCTCATGCTTAGGTCTATCACTTTCAAATCAGCATATGATATATTGACATATTTTCTCTTTATTGTATACTTGACAATGTATATTGTACACTTCGGAAATAAAACGTTTGTATCTTGTATCTTTCAAATCAGCACAGCCTGTGTCTTAATACAGATGCATAGGACAACCCTCATAGTGACTAGAACCTCAGTTTAACCATCAAGATCTTCTATTTAAGACAAGCTAATGGTAACCCATGATTGATAAGCACATTTGTTGTGGCACACACTAGCTAGTCCATGATCTATTTATCACTTTACCAACAATATCTATGAAATATATTAGTGTGTTACAGCTAATTTACGCCAGTCAAGCTGGTTCCCACTCAGCATGATGGACATTCTTGGGTAGGATCAAGGTATGCTGGGGAGCTGGGATACAGTCTGCCAGCCCCCATCAGGATATGTCAGTAACAAATTGCACACCTGTTTAAAAACAACACTTTAAAAATAATATATCAATACAACCTAACTCCTAAAATAGTAAATGGATCAACCAAAACATATGTAATTTTAAACTATTTCCTTATTTTTCTTATACTATAGCTAAACTACAGATCGACATTTTAAACCTTTTTTTTTTATTTTTCTAATCTAGAACATAAAGCTAATAAAAGCTTCTAGATAAATTGCTTTCTAAATGTTCAATTCATTTACGACTCTAATTGTAGGGATGCAGTTTAATATAGACACATCATTATCTGCAAGATCCCTATAGAATACCCAAAGGGATATTATTATGTGAAACAGTCATCTAGGCCACGGCTTACCACAATGTCTGGTGAACTCATAGTAAGCATTCAAATTCACTACAAGGACTGGATAATAAATGACAAAATATTTAAATTGGACCATAACTTGTTCTTCCATGCCTTATAATATCCCAGATTTACTACCTGAGGGCCATAGCTTCCAATGGCTTGAAATTAAGATAGAAGAGGAGGTACTCCATCCGGATAAACTGCAGATCAAACTTGGGAGTTTGCCCTTCCCTGATTCAATGATAAGTTTCCTATGAGATGGTACACTATAAAATCTGCTATTATTGTGAATTCCTTTCAATTCAGTCTAGCTGTTTGATGGTCTAATACAGCCTATTCAAATGATGAAAAGTTAAATCTGTATAAATCAACCAATAAACTGACTTGTGAACACATTATAAACCTTTCTTATCATCAATGACACAAATTGATTTTTTAGCGGGAGAGGGTTATAAGAAAATATGTCAAGGGCTTTTAAACTCATGTTCATTTCTCCATGACCCAGTTTCAGAAATGTTGGAAAGTGACAACACCAAAAATCAGGAGAGAGCTGTCTGTCTGGGCCAGTCCTCTCGATGTATTTCAACAAGATCCAAGGCAAACTTATCTACTGCAAACAAATAGACATTTGTCCAAATAAAACTGTCTGTCATAGCGCTAAACCAGCTTGTCCCAGTATCTGATAGTGTTTAATAATAAGTGACATAATATTCAAATAAGTCCATAACACTGTCTTCCATGCCTATATCTCAAAGGTACCAATGAAAGCAATGGGTAATTTAAGTTTGTAAACTTTTTGATAAAAATATCGCTGATAAAGCTCCTCACGACCTAGACAACCTCGGTATGAAGAACTGTGGCAATAAAGCCGTGTTGTACAGAGCTGTGTCTGGAAATGATTCGAGTGTATTGTATCACAGGTCAAAATAATCCATTAGCACACTTGTGCATGGACACACAAATATACACACACTAACATATGTTAGTAACTGTGTCTGTGCTAGGCTTTCATACAGAAATAAACAAAATATGCTCAATGTAAAATCCTTCTTCAGTGACCAGTCACGGGGATTGTGCTTAGAGCAGGTGGCAGCTGAATGTAAACATCATGAATGATATATAATAACATTTCCTTAAATACTTCATATAGGCTCATTTTGATACAGAGTGGCAAACAGAGCAGACCCAGATCAGACATTTCAGGAGCTGTCTGACTGATCAGGGTATCCCCTCTATATGAAGCTACGGTTCTACACAATCTGCACAGCAAAGAAAAATCCTTTGTTTCATATATACCAATAAAATTTTGGTCAATTAATATTCATCATGCCATTAATTTGTACATGAATATTCATGAGGAATAGGGTTGCTTAGAACAGTTGACCACTAACATTTTAAATGTACCTTAACACTTTAACTTGTTTAGAAGTTTTGAAAGTTTGATGCCTTGGCAAACACATTCCATTCAGTCTGCACAGGAAACAACGATCATTTGAGGACTTAATTAGTTAATTAGTTAATTGATGTTCATAATTTCATAAATTTGTTCATGAATATTAATGAGATAGCGTTTATCATAATTTCCCTGATCACAAGTAAGATTAGATCTCTGAGAACAATCAGCAAATCTGAATTATCTGACATTATATTACTTAAGTTTCACATGCTGCAAGGAGATCATATTACATGTATCTTTCTTTTACCCGGCAGAACCTAAAAGCAGGAACCAAATAAATGAGCTTAATATCATTATGTTTCTCTAAAAGTACACCATTTTCATACTTGGCTGTAATTTTCCATGAAGACAAACCAATCAGGACATAGAAGCACCTGTTGATGCAGATGATGAAGAAAATTGCTGCCATTATGGGTTTGTCTTGGAGCTCGCCCTCCCAGGTAACAAAACCAATCCACACACACACACACACACACACACACAAGTTGCGGCTGGCCACCCCCGGAAGATAACCTTTGGATTGATGCTGCAGATAAGGACACATGGTGGGGCCTATCAGTCCTTCCATCTCATATGCTTCCTGATCCAATTTGGACTGACACCCACCCCCATGTAATCTAATGTTTTACTAATTTCTCTGAGACAAGTTGCAAATTGATACAATGTACATAAAGCATAAAGGACTCAATGCATAACGTTCGAAAAAATCTCTCTCCTTTTCCTGTTTCTTAAGTAACTTAATTTAATTAGCAGAATTTGAACTATTAGTCAATATTATCACTATACTCGTGGCTTCCTTCTCTAAATAGAGATCCATGATTTAGAATATTTAGCCAATCAAAACAATGCTTATGATTCACTTAGCGGGGAATTCCACAAAGCATACTTTTACACATGGCTTGTTAAAATAGAATGTGAACATAAATTTTTTAGACAATACTGCCAATTCAATCTAGAATGGCATCCACAAATATTCATTTATACGCATTTCAATTTCATGGGAATAACTCTGTCTTTGATATTTAATAACACAATTTCATTTAAATTGCCTCTCTGTAAATATAAATACCATCCTGTAGGTACATTATATGCATATACTGTAAATAAAACCGGCCTTTTAAACAGTGTGGGTGGGGTCCGAAGATTTAGATAAATAGAATGTTTAAAAGAAGTTCTGATAGATCTACAGGTTGGGTTTTTCTTAAATTTCTTTTCTTTTTCATCTTTCATTTCTTAGATTTATTCACTAAAAATTTATCTTTGAATTAATATCCATTAATCAAAGGCCTGGTGCAAAACTATTGTAACTGCTTCTTTATTTATATATAGTAACAACAGTTTTGCGCCAAGCCCTCGAAATGTGTTATTTTTTCACAATATTTTAAATTCTCTATGATTTTGTTGGCATTATTTTGTCCACTGGCAGATTCGGGGGGGGGGGGGAGGGGCTTCCCCCACCCCCCCCCAAAAAAAAACTCACAAGTATGTCACTGCACTATGTAACTGCTTTAAATTAAAATATTTTGCACAGGGAAGTTCCCCTGGATCCAAGTCCAACCAGAACTATAACACCCTTCTCATGCCATGGGCAAAGCGGCAAGCCACTTGATTTTGTCCACAGTTCACTATTAAAGCAATATATATATATATATTATTTTATTGATAAATATATATAATAGAATATAATTGGTATAGTCTTCATTAAAGAACATATCAATGTCCTGTTTTAGATGGAAAAAACAACAAAACTGGAATATATATTTGTATCAATACAACATATTGTTAAAACAAGTAATGGTTTCAATTTGTATTTAACATACCATTTATAACCCTAAAAATATCTTGTGTCAGCTATCATTTTATCTGCATACACCCCAGGTTTTTCCCCACTCTACTGATTTTAATCAAGGTACAAAATGTCTGTACATCTGCCGATTTTACATCAAAAGTTGTTAACATAGTAAAGGTAAACACACTTAGAACTACAAGTATAGAGAGCTGATTTACTTTTAAACCAATTGACTTCCTATAGAACCAGGATCACTCAAAAGATTATTATCTCTTTATTGCTTCTTTTGTTCACTTTCATTAATAACAACAAGCAACCAGCTTATCTCTGATAAAAAGAACACAAAAAATCCAAAGCCTACTTTGTGGACACACCAATCTCATGTATAAGTAGATAGAACACAAACTAAGCATCCTGTGAAGTTCTCAATTCATTATCATCCTTTAAAAGAATG
The DNA here is from genome assembly GCA_021229015.1 of Solen grandis. NCBI lineage: Eukaryota > Metazoa > Mollusca > Bivalvia > Adapedonta > Solenidae > Solen > Solen grandis. The sequence goes on along the minus strand of CM037782.1, from coordinate 34,086,805 downwards.
GCTGTTTCGGTTCACTTTTGGCCTAAGTATCTATCATTAAAAACGTCATTGCAGCAGTAATTTTCCTTAATCAACTGTTTTTACTAAGAATGATGCTGCTGAGAAAAAGAAAACTTAAACATAATAAAAGCCAAAAATTGTCCATTGTCCAAGACATTTATAGGTAAATATTCAAATAAAACCTGATTAGTTTTGCAAGATATTCATAGACTGCTGAAGTAAACTGGTCGTATAATGTTTTATTTCAGGTGGTTATAATTTTGATGATATAAAATTACCTTGTCATAAAATCTTCCTATTCAAATACAAGATAAGTTAATAAACCGGCGGATTAGATTCCGAGATTTATATCCTTATCTCATGATACAATTACATAACAGTAGCCTTACATTCTTTTCAATTCACTTCATAACAAGGCACCTTCTATATGATTTATCATTAATATCAAACTTCATCCAACTAATTTCAGAGATGGTGACTTTCTTGGATTGTTTGCCTTGTAGGAATACTTCAAGTAGTGGGGTCGCTAATTATAAGTGACAAGCAGTGGAAGAAACTCTTTATACCATTGCAAACACTGCAGTCCATTACTCATATAACTCTTGACAAAAAAAAACTAATTAAGAAATTCTTTTCCTTATTTTCGTTATATGGAGTTGCAAAGTACCTGCCAAGTTGCATAACCTACATTAATTTCACCTGAAGATCTTAACACTGCTGAGTGCAGGGCATGTGGATTGCATTGTAACAGAGAGCTGCCTCAAGTCAAATCTCATATACCATAACATCTCCAACGCAGTGACCATGGCAGAAAAAAATTCTCCTTCCAGCAGACTTAGAAAATATTAAACCAGGAATGATAGACTGGAAACTTTTCATATAATATATAATATTAAAAAATAATAATTGTACAATAGCACCATAAAAGTCCTTTTCACATTTGAAATTCCAGGGCTTGCATGGTAACTATATTTAAGTAAAGATACAAAGAAATAGCTATATTACAATAGCTTTGCATCATACTTTTATTTTCCCCAACACTTAGTACCTAACTGCGTGGGTTAGAAACCCGACAGGGTCATTTGCATTCGGGGTCTTCCTCCACCTGTATTTAGCTGGACGTCGCTATATGACTGAAATACTGTCAAAGCGACGGTAAACTCAAATAGGCAAGTCATTCAAGTTATAATTCCTTGCAAAAGAATAAAAATCAATTAATCATGACTTTTAAATTTCTTAATTTTAATATGCAAATCATACAAATTTTCAGATTCATAATCTAAGCTATATATTTTTTTTTTATAAAACTTATAATTATAAGAGCATTCATTTCAATGGACCAGATTGGAGACACACATCTCTATGTTAACAAAAATGAGATTTTATGTGCCTCCTTTCTTGAGATGTAAAGCTTGGCTGTTAATATATGATGGACTGCATCAAGTGCTTGCTATACACAATCTGAGTGTTTATATCCTTCATAAATATATGTCAGGTAAATTAAATATGCGCAGAGCTCACACAGTCAGTTTGGTGACAAATTCATCTCTCTGTCTGGAGGAATATATTAATCAAACACACTCAGGTAAATGTACTCTGAATATTTTAGGGTAACCTGATACCCCAGAAGGAAAATTTGCATACATCTATATGTAAATATACCCGACATAATTTTACATACACATGTACAGTATACATGAGAATAAAATGTGCAAGTATGAAATGAAATATTATCCATTTTCCCAATACAAAGTTAGTGACTGAAATTCCCTATTAGTCTTAAATCACATAATATCATGAAAGAGATGCTTATTGGAAAAAATGATAAGGAATTAATAATTGAATTTGATTGTGTTAGTTGGGACAAATCATTTTACTCACCACTTAAATAACAACTTACCATATATTTTAGTTGAATAATACTTCTCTACAAACTCACAGAGTTAAACCCCATAAAGTCTGTTTTACATGCTAAGAAAAACAAGGTGTTAACTCTTAACACAATTATATTAACAGATATTATATGACAGCCATAGCAATTAATGTAAATGCCAGCCAAAAAACATGTATGATATTAACTACTAAAAGAACCAATTTATATGCATGTAATTATTTGACCATGCACTGACATATGAATTACAATTTATTATATGATCATTATATTATCAGGTAATTCATATCATATCTTATCTCTAATAAATGAATACATGAACATATATATCATGTACTATCTTATTTAGTAACTGACTGACAGTCTGAATATGAAACACTCAAATGTGGCCCTGACAAAAGTGGTTAATGTGAGCAAAAAAGCAACATATTACACTTTTTTTACATCTTTTCTTAATGCCTCAAGACAAGTAAAATACATTAAGGGTATACTGACCCATTGATTTATTCAATGAAATGACATGTGCCCTATATTTAACTGTTCACCAGCATGACAGATCAAAGAGTGAGCCACTGACAATATGTTACGTAATATTTGTTGACAGACCCATGGCTATCTCCACTTCAGACACACTTACATTTATCAGTAATTAAATCACAAAACACACCTTTCAGGATTTAAGACAATAATAATACTATAATAAAAAAAAGAAAACATTTGCAAAAAAAAAAAGAAAAAAGTACGCAACCCACTGATATCTCCTTTAAATTCATACAATTAACGTAGATCTCTGTACATTAGCTATGTCAAGACAACATACAGTTCGTGTGCAATATCTCAAATAAACTGCACACATTGATTAGTCATCATGCATTTAAATAAGAACATGATAAAAATGTACATATCCCGCGAACGCGGTACATATCTGATCAAATTTGCTGACGATGACGATTAACGTGATTTTGTCGTCTGTATCGTGTGGTTCAGTACACCACAAGACGTTCTAATAGAAACACCTGTACAACTTACCTGTAATTATCAAAGGTAATAATTCCACTGCTAGCAGAAATAGCAGGCACCTCCAACCAATATCCATCTTTTATCTTATCCGCTTTTCTACATCCATTTAAGACAATACAAAACACTGCTCACCGTACCCCCCTGTCAAATTACTGTATACGAACGAATTTCGCGGCAGAGATCAGAAAGGCGTGCGTCTGTTGATACCTCCCTCCCGATAGGCGGCGCTATCTACATACAGTATAGCCTGTTTCATTGAATGGTAGATCGGCTGCTAGATTTATCGCACGATTACATTCGTTTTAGTGAAAACTTGTTAATGAACATTTGATTATGGTTTTGAAGGAATCATCACGCGAGTAGAATTTCTGTACAATTGTTTGATAAGATTAAAGCACGTGATATACACGCGTAGAAAACTTGCACGGGACACAGTGCTTTATATTCAAATGGTCTTGACTTTGCATTTTTGTCAGCTCTACTGTACTAAAAAATGTTTTCTGTTCAATTCAGTATGACATGACTGTGTACCGATATAACAATAAATCATTGCGAATGCCTATATTTATATATTAGTTGTATGTATAAAAAATAACTAAATTTCAGGAGATGACTGTGGATGATTGGGCCCCGATTGCCGTTTCTACGGCAATCAACATTGACGCCGAGGAGAAAATGGACACGCCATTCGACATAACGGACAGGGATCCCCATCGTTGAAAGCTAATGATAAAATAAAAAAAGTCATAATTTCTCAATTGAATACTATATTTGTATTATTAAAAATGTAATAATAAAATACTCAACAGGTAAAAAATAAAGAAATTTGGAATTATACAGAAAATATTAAGTAATATCGGACATGATTAACTATATATTTCAGAGAATATGTGTAACCGGGTTGAGATTTATTCTTATCTTCATTAAATTCCCTCCCTTTAGGTTTGACTTATTTTGTAAATAATGTTTTAGTAAGAGTTACCAAACATTATGGTACAGCTAGAGTAGTCTGGTCTGACAAGTTTCCCGCCTTTTTGGCAATTATTTGGTCAGTTGACTTCAGTTGAAAGTTTGCTTTTGAAGGGTTCAGACCTGTTGATGTTCTGTTAAAGAACCTTCATCACATTATTTGAAAGGTTAGTTTTAAAATGAAATGGTAACTTTAAATTCATTAATCAAAATATTGGAAGTATGTTTTAATTCATTTGTTTGTACATTTTATGGTAATAATTATTAATTGGGAAATAAGTACATAGTTTCTTAGTGGCAGCACAGTAATTTCTCTCTTACTGGTGATTGAATAATATGCACTTTTTTCTACTCTGTCATCACTTACCGTAAACACTCATGTATTGTGCGCATTTCTGTGACTTCAATTTCGATATCCGAGAAGGGGTGCGCATAATACATGAGAATTCAATTTTTCCTTCAGGTCAGAGACTACTAAATAGTTTTCCATAGACCTACATTATAAGGTCTATGCTTATAGCTACTTCCCTATATCTCACTGAGCATTAAGCTACCCCTGATTTGAAAGTTCCATCCAAGTGCTTTCTAAAAATCAAAGTAAAGCATGACCACCAAAATCTTGAGCTACATACTGCCAAACATGGTAACCCCATATTGGGACTAATTTTCCCTCCAAATGTCAAAAAATAGCACATTCTCAATTTGTACTCTGACACAAAAATCACACAATGTCAGATAAGTAGATTATTTATGTTTTTTAGTGTTGAGAATATTCTTATTTTGAAAATTAAACAATACTCACGTTTTTATTTTATTAATAATCAATCAGAAAATCCCATTATGTAAACATTAGCCACGAATTCCCTGTACTTTTTTGCTTGACCAATGGGAAGCCCCGACCTATTTAGTAGTCTCTGACCTAAAGACAGACTTGACTTTTTTTCCCCTACAACCCAAATATATTTCAAACAAAACATGTTTTCAAACAACGCAATGAAGAGATTTTTTATATTTTTGGCTTTGATTTTTTTACAGAATTTTAAAGTTTGACTCAGTGTGCCCTTTTCTTGGTCATTTTATACATGAAATAGCAGATACAGTCAATGCGAATGTCCATCGGTCTCCCCCAGAGCATTGTGTTACCCACAGCACAGGTAAATTTTGTACTGTAAAGAGGTGTTTTTATATGAAAAAAATGAAAGGATCTAGAAAGCATTGTGCTGGATATTACAAAAACGGACACAACTTTTTCCCAATTAAGGTGTGAGAAAGGGGCCAATGTTTGTGTTCAGTACTGCAGACCAACACCAGAGGAGGCAGACCTGGTAGGCCAAGATCTGGTTCAACCACTGGCACTGCAGCATGAAGCCGAATCGGGCAACACAGCCTCATTCAACAAACTTCTGAGAAGCCGCAAGCCGACAGGGACAGAAGTCTTTGAGAAAAAGCCTAATGAGAAGCAGACTATGTAAACTATTTTTCATTACTTGCCTTGCATCAGAAATAAGTAAAAATAAATATGGCAGTCTATTTTATCACATAATCTGTTACAAAATGGAGCATTTTATTCAATTTTATCCCATTTTTACAGTGATTTAAGCCTAAATTAATCCAGTCAAAAGGATTTTTGGCTGTTTTTCAAACTTTTAATGCAGATTTATGCCAAATATCATATTAGCAGTTTAGTCTTATTTTACTGCATTTAAGCTGTGCAGCTAGTGCCAAGTCTGTTTAAAGTAACAGGTCTGCCTATGTTACAGCTCAAGGGAGACAACTGCTCCAGCCCTGTATATTCTGTCATACAGCATTGTGCTCATATCACATAGTGTATACAGTTAAATAACTTAAATTCTATATGCACCTTCCCGGCTGGTGTCTCCAGATGGCCACATACTTTCTTTAACCCTTTCCCTCATATAGACTCATTTTGACGCACTCAATAGGTACCACATAAAGCCTGATCTGCAGAAAGCCAAACTCAAACCTTACCAAATTTAATTGTAAAATCCTCATTACCAGACCACTGAGGAGCAGCGAACAGCATAAAACCTGATCAGCCTGCGAGTTACTCGCAGGCTGATCTGGTTTTATGCTGTTCGCATATGTCTTTTCGTGGTATCCTCTATGAGGGAAAGGGTTAAGCCATACCCAATCCCTATTCTGGCTGCCTGTCCATTCCAGACAGTAATATGGGCCATGATTTACCTTTTTGGGTGTTCAAGAGATTTTTGCACTTTTTCCAAAAATTTGATGTTGGTAGTAGCCATTTCTGAAAGACAACAAAAATGTAAAAAAAAAAACTACCAATGTCTTGAAGGGCTGTTTGAATTTGGTGCCAAAATCCTTGTGACTCTCCATTTCTGCTCGTCTGTTAAGGTCAGAAACTACTAAATAGTTTTCCATAGACCTACATTATAAGGTCTATGCTTATAGCTACTTCCCTATATCTCATTGAGCATTAAGCTACCCCTGATTTGAAAGTTCCATCCAAGTGCTTTCTAAAAATCACCAACAAAGTAAAGTATGACCACCAAAATCTTGAGCTACCTACTGCCAAACATGGTAACCCCCATATTGTACTAATTTTCCCTCCAAAAGTCAAAAAGTGGCACATTCTCAATTTGTACTCACAAAAATCACACAATGTCAAATAAGCAGATTATTTGTTTTTTAGTGTTGAGAATATTCTAATTTTGAAAATTAAACAATACTCACATTTTTATTTTATTAAAAATCAATCAGAAAATCCCATTATGTAAACATTAGCCACCGATTCCCTGTACTTTTTTGCTTGACCAATGGGAAGCCCCAACCTATTTAGTCTCTGACCCAAAGTGTTTCCAAACTTTTCCCCCAACCACTAGGAAGTCATATCGGCGATCGGCAAAGTCTATATGATTTGTATTCATACTTTATATTGGTATTAATGCTCTATCGTATGTACTTGCCAGAAAATTGTTGTCTGTTTGTGATTTTTTCCAATATAATTGTGAAAGAAATGCTTACGAAACCATTGTTCTCATTTGTTTATATATCACTGTGAATCACCCAGAACTTGCTCAGTACTGTACTGTACTTTACATAATAATTCATTGACATGAAGCCAAATGCGATATTCGCATCGTCATTACTGAGACAAACCATGACTGAGATTATGATTTGATTATACAATCAGCAGATTATTTTTAGTACATTCAGATGATATTCTAGCTAGTTAGTTTCATTTTGGACAAAACTGTTTGTTAAATATAACTTTAAATTCCGTTTGGATTAAGGAACTTGCGACAAACAAGCAACAAGGCGTCAACGTCTGAAGATAATTACTCCAAACTATTGGCCATAATGAACATTAACGTAACAATGCAAGTTGAATGTGGATACTAGAGGTGTGAATTATGATAATCGCATGACTGACTTTCGGAAGCAGTAGAACTTTTGTTACCAAGCCCCGAGGTTATAAACATTTTTCGTGCTCAACTCGAGTTTTTGCTCAAAGTTTAATTGTACTAGTCAGTTACATTTTTCAAATTTTGCTATACTTTCTCTGTTCCACAATTAGCCCCAACTACAATTTACATAAATTCACTATCAAAGTTACTCAGTTTGTTTTGATATACAGTGAAACCTCGTTAGTCCGGGCTCCATTGTTCCGGAAACCTCGCCATCCGGACTTTTCTCTGGAACGGATTTCCACAACGTAAAAATGATTCGATAATACGGAAATTCGCGTTCCGGATCCGGACATCCATTTTGGGAACCAATCTTCCATTTGCTATCTAAAATGACTCGATAATCCGGGTTCCAGTTCAGACTGGATTTCCCACCTACTATTTTTAGACATCATTCGGACTACTCTTTGCGCGTGACTGTCATAGAAGTGTCACCTGCAGATTGTTAACACATAGCCGCGAGCGCTTCACACTAATCAGTCCCGAGAACAGGGGGCAATTAAGGGCTTGTATAGCCGCAAGCTACATATATAACTAGCGAGTGAAGAAGGTAAAATTTATTCACAGCTGCAGATGTATGCTGTAAAAAGAGACAGAAAAGCCAACCGTCCTTTAGATCGTCTTTTGTTCATATGTTTTGTTTTCAGTGCGTACATTTAATATTCATTTGTTTGTGACTGTTTTGGCTAAAATAATTAAATCCAATTCATTTTGCTCACGAATGCAGAACAAGAAATGGGTCACAATTATGCTGTCACCTACTTAAGGTGTCCTTTTCTTCTCTTAAAGAATGCTGATGTCAAGGATGGATTTAAACAAAATTAAACCATCATTTGTAAACATCAATTTAAATACATACTCATATATAGTCCTAAGCATATAATTTTAAATATAATTATTATTAATGGAAAACAAACATAAACACACAAACACACACACAGTGTACAATGAGAAAGTATGAAAGAAAGAAAGAAAAAAGAAGAAGAGAGATATGGATTGATTCATTAATACGGAAAATTCATTAATCCGGAAATTTAAACAAGGACCAAAGTGTCCGGATTAATGAGGTTTCACTGTATACATAAAATAAGCGAAACCAAGTTTCAGTCTCAAAGTGAGTTGAGCTGGAAAAAGTTTTATAACCTCAGGGCCTGTTCAATTGAATATCCGCAAAACACCCGCTGCTAAACAAAATGGCGGCCTCCTTGATGTACGAAAAATGAGAGCATATTATAGAAGAGAAATAGATTTTTACCAAAGTTTTGAACCTCGAACTCGGGATACACACTATACATGAGTGCGCACAATACATGAGTGTTTATGGTATCATTACAGTGATAACAGCTAACCTGTTTACATATGGAGAAGATCCAAAGGCATTTAATCCATAATTGGTGAGTTGATTGTATAATTTGTGTATTGCTGTGTATTGTAATGTAGTGTATTGTGCATTTATAATTGCATTTTGAGTTGAGTGTGAGGATTTTTGTTGTGAGAACTTGTAATACTGTATATCTTTATTGTAACACTTTGTGATGTAAAGTAGATCTAATTTCTTTAAATGTTAAAATGTTCAAAAGCATTCTTACCATGGATAAGCAATCTAATTAATGGTCATTAGATACATCATGATTGAATATTATTGTGTATTGTATAATTATATATATCAGGGTGCCCACTGAATTTTGAAATTGGGGATACAAATGCTGTTTTCCCTTAACTTTGTACCCCTTCATATAGAGAGTCCCAAAAATTTTGGAGGTACATGGTCAATTTTGGGGGTAAAAAACCCTCTACAGGGGGTGAATGGGCATGCTGTATATATATATATATATATATATATATATATATATATATATATTTTTTTTTTTTTTTTTTTTTTTTTTATTACAGAATATGGGATCTTGCACCACCCACAACACAATAAAGAACCCTCATTTGTTGAATAAATCCCAAAGTTACATATGATCAAATTATTTTTAGGACTGTCATAGAAGACTGGGGGGTGACATACACTACGAGGGCGAGTCAATAAATAACCAGCCTAAGCTATTTCAGGTTGAGATCTACCTCTTCTTTTTCAATATAATTTCCCTCCAGGGCTATGCACTTGGACCAACGGTATTCAAGTGCCATCAGCCTAGAAGTGAAGAAGTCGGGGTCCTTTCCATAGAACCACTCCTCAATTGCCACCACGGATTCTTCGTCAGACCGGAAATGACGTCCACGTATATCCTTTTTCAAATTTGGAAAAAGGAAGAAGTCGCTAGGAGCCAGGTCTGGTGAGTAGGCAGGGTGCGGTATTAATTCATACCCATTTCGCTCCACAGCATCCATTGTAACTTTACAAGTGTGGACTCTTGCATTGTCCTGTTGCAGCAAAACACCTTTGGTGAGTTTACCACGGCGTTTCTCGCAGATGGCGTTCCTCAGCTGGTCTAGCAAGTTTGCATAGTATGCTCCGGTTATTGTACTTCTCTTGGGTAAAATGTCCAACAAAATAATGCCCTTTGTGTCCCAAAATACTGTGGCCATCACTTTGCCAGCAGATGGTTGAGTCTTGAACTTCTTTGGCCTTGGGGATCCCGGCCCTATGCACTGACGACTCTGGGCTTTTTCTGGTTCATAATAATGCCCCCAAGTCTCATCTACAGTAACTAGATGCAAAAGGATTTCATCTTTTGACCTCAAACGCTTCAACAACGCACTGCATACTGATGCTCTTGTTGCCATTTGCTCATTGCTAAGGGATTTTGGGACCCAACAGGCTGTAAGCTTGCGCATCCCTAAACAATCATGCAAGATTGTTGAAACGGTACCATGTGAAATGCCTAATGCCTGTGCTATTTCTTCAACCTGACTTCGCCTATCTGAGTATACCAGATCTCTGTCTTTATTATACATTTCTTTGTCGGTGGCATCAACTGGGCGTCCAGACCTGGCTTCATCTTCTAAAGACGTTCTACCACGTTTAAACTCCCCAACCCAGAATCTAACTTGAGAATAAGATGGTGCAGAAGACCCATACACATAAACTAACTCAGCATGTATGTCCTTACCAGTTTTACCTTTTAAATGCAAGTACCGAATTACAGTACGGTACTCCAGTTTTGATGAAAAGCTTGCTTTTACATCACTAGCCATGTTTGACATTCAATATCTGACAAATTAATGATTGTATTCATGTGTAGTTTTGTACACAGGTATAGTACATGTATTGAAACAATGCGTGAAAATCGTGGATGTCTCGGTTCATAGATGTCATAGGCTGGTTATTTTTGACTCGCCCTCGTATCATCGAAGGCAGCTCACAGAAGCAGAAACCAATCCTCGTTAGCAACGTCAGCCATGCGTACAGCATCAAGGTAATCACTGTAAATTAAAAAAAAATATATAATAATAATGTCTATATAATTTCTATGTTTTTAAACATTTATATGTAAATAATATACAGTTGCAATGTCATCACATTTTGCATGGACATATTTATTTTCATTACAGCGGAAGAACAAGACGTCCACAAACTGGCGATGTAACTCCTGTAGTCGCAACGTGAAGTGCCCTATGATGGTGACGCAGCAAGGGGACCACTTCATTCAGAAGCATGAGCACCTCCACTCTGCTGTCCCCAACAGTGAACTAAAGATGCAGATATATCAGAAGGTAATTATATGTAAATGATAAAAAATAATTTTATGATGTGAGTAAAAAATAATTTTATTATGTGAGTTGTCACCAATATAAATACATACAATAATTTTGAATTAAATTTTATTAGATAAATGCATTTAAATCATCAATCATTGATAAAAAAAATAAATCCATTTTTAGCTCGACTATTCGAAGAGTATGAGAGCTATTATAGTCGCCCTGGCGTCGGCGTTGGTGTTGCAGCTTTTGGTTAGTTTTGCATGCAAGTTACTATCAACCTTATATCTCAGTATCCAGGCGTGCAATTGATTTGAAACATCTTTAATGTGTTTAGGGGTATCATACTTTCATGGTAGAACTCTGATGAATTATTACAAGTTATGGCCCTTTTTTAACTTCGAAATTTTGGTTAAAGTTTTGCATCAAGTACTTATGCTTAATCTCAGAGTCCGGCGTGCAATTGATTTGAACATCTTAATGTGTTTAGGGGTATCATACTATACATATTTAAAATTATGGCCCCCTTTTTAAGGGGTTAAATTTTTGCATTAAAGCTACTATCCGGCTTATATCTCAGAAATTGCTTGTGGAGTTGACTAAAAAGTTAAGGAGTGTCTTCAGGGGCATCAAAAAACCAAGGAGGATAACTTTTGGACTGAATTTTATGCAAATTATGGCCCTTTTTTTGCTTGGATTTTTGGTTAAAGTTTTGCATGCACAGTGTCATTATGCTTATGTCTCAGTAGCTAGGCATTGGATTGATTTTAGACTTCATAAAAATATTAAGGGGTATCAGACTATCAAGGTATATCATTTTTGACTATTATTATGTACAGGGTATGTGAAGGGCAAGAATTGAAAAAGATTTAATTTGATTTACCAACAAGCATTTTGAATAGTCGAGCGTGCTGTCCTCTGACAGCTCTTGTTATTAGATAAAATAGAAATCATGGAGATATGCAAATGAAATCATTATACAGGTCCGAAAGACTGCCAAGGAAAATGTATTCCAGCCAGCCATGGCAGTTGCAGAGAATGTGCTGCTCGATAACTACCGTCCGAATGGGGCCCAGTTAAGATCTACTGTTTTTTTAACTATTTTTGAGGTTAGGCAAAATTTGTTCAACTTAAATTATATTCTCAAAAGTTTTTGGTCTTCATACATAGTTACTGAAATAGTAAATCACCACCTATTTCTTCAACTTTTGATATCGGGCAAAATTTGTTCTAGTTAATTATTTCTCATATGTTTGGTCTTCCTATGTAGTTGCTGAAATAGTAATATTCCTTTTTCTTAACTATTTAAGGTGGGCAAAATTTTGGTTAATATAGTATCTCATATTTTGGGCTTATAAGTAGTTAATGAAATAGTGAATGTCGCCCTCTATTGCAACTTATAAGGTGGGGTAAAATTCTTTAGAGTGTAATCCTATTCCATACGTTTGTATACTTATGAAGAAATAGTGAAGTTCCCTCTATTTGCAAACTTATAGGTGGGGCTAAAATTTTTAAGAGTGTAATTATATTCTCATAACGTTTAGGGTCTTCATACGTAGTTACTGAAATAGTGAATGTCACTCCCCATTTCTAGTAACTTAAGAGGTGGGGCAAAATTTGTTAGTGTAATCATATTCTCATACGTTTGGGGCCTTTATACGTAGTTAATGAAATAGTGAATGTCACTCCCTATTTCTAGTAACTTATGAGGTGGGGCAAAATTTGTTTGAGTGTAAACTTATTCCATAAGTTTAGGGTCTTCATACGTAGTAACTGAAATAGTCCTAATTACCCCCTATTTTTGCAACATATGAGGTGGGGTAAAATTTCTTCCAAGTTAAATTATATTATCATAAGTTTTTGGTCTTCATACATAGATACTGAAACAGTGAATGTCACTCCCCATTTCTAGTAACTTAAGAGGTGGGGTAAAATTTGTTCGAATATAATCATATTCTCATACATTTGGGGTCTTCATACATAGTTAACATAATAGTGAATGTCACTCCCTATTTCTAGTAACTTTAGAAGTTGGGCAAAATTTGTTTGAGTGTAATTATATTCTCACAAGTTTAGGGTCTTTTTCTTACTATTTTTGAAGTTGGGCAAAAAAAAATTCAATTGAAATAATTTTCTCATTTGTTTGGGGTCTTCCTGTGTAGTTACTGAAATAGTGAAAGTCACCCCCTGTTTCTTGCAACATATGAGTTGGGGCAAAATTTCTTCCAAGTTAAATTATATTCTCATAAGTTTTTACTCTTCATACGTAGTTACTGAAATAGTGAATGTCACCCCCTGTTTCTTGCAACATAAGAGTTGGGGCAAAATTTCTTCCAAGTTAAATCATATTCTCATACGTTTGGGATCTTCATACATAGTTAACATAATAGTGAATGTCTTGGGGTCTTATACGTAGTTAACTAATGTGAAAGTCACTCCCTGTCTCTTGCAACTTATATGGTGGGGCAAAATCTTTCGAGTGTAATTATATTCTCATAAGTTTTGGGTCTTCATACGTAGTTAATGAAATAGTCCAGCTCACCTCCTATTTCTGACTACTTATGAAGTGGGGCAAAATTTGTTCCTTTAATTATATTCTCATACATTTGGGATCTTTATACATGGTTACCGAAATAGTCTAGCTTATCCCCTGCTTTTACTATTTATGAAAAGGTACAAAATTTGTTAAAGTTAAATTATATTTTCATAAGTTTTGGGTCTTCATATGTAGTTACTGAAATAGTGAATGTCTCTCCCTTTTTCCTGCAATATATGAAGTAGGGTAAAATTTATTAGAGTGTTATTATATTCTCATAAGTTCCTGATCTTTTTTTCATGATTTTCTTTCCAAATTCGTTCTTTTTCTATTTTTTTCCAAATTCTTTCATTTCCAGTTTCTGAGCTATTTTGTGTGTGTCAAAATGGGCCATGTGACGCGTCATGGTGTTGTGTTTCAGCCTCCACCTCTGGCTGGCCAGTTTCTGGTGAAAAGGGAGCATTAGTCTCCCCTGCCAATATATAGCCTCTCCATGGTCAAGCCCTATACAGTGCCTCCTCGTGGCGACACACGTCAACTGAGGACAGTTTGTTCTCAGGCTTAACTGTAGGGGACGATCTACAAGAACTATATGATAAACTTTTCTTTTATTATCCAATTTTTAGCTTGACTGTTCGAAGAATATGAGAGTTATTGTAGTCGCCCTTGCGTCGGCGTTGGCTTTGCAGCTTTGGTTAAAGTTTTGCGTGCAAGTTACTTTCAACCTTATATCTCAATAACCGTTTATGGTCAGGGGCATCAGACAACCAAGGTAGATAACTCTTGACTTAATTTAATATGAATTATGACCCCTTTTTGACTTAGAAATTTTGGTTAAAGTTTTGCATGCAAGTTACTTTCATGCTAATATCTCAGTATCCAGGCATGGGATTGATTTGAAACATCTTTAATATGTTTAGGGGTATCATACTTACATGGTAGATAACTCTAGATAGAGTATGTTACAAATTATGGCCCCTTTTTAACTTAAAAATTTTGGTTAATGTTTTGCATGCAAGTTACTTTCAAGCTTATATCTCAGTATCCAGGCATAGGATTGATTTGAAACATCTTTAATAAGTTTTGGGGTATTATACTTTCATGGTAGATAACTCTTGATGGAATATGTTACAAATTATTGCCCTTTTTAAAAACTTTAATAGTTGGCAGGTAGATAACTTTGATGGAATATTACAATTATGGCCCCTTTTTAAACTTAGAAATTTTGGTTAAAATTTTGCATGCAAGGTACTTTCATGCTAATATCTTAAGAGTCCAGGCATGGGATTGATTTGAAACATCTTTAATATGTTTAGGGGTATCATACTATAAAGGGAGATAACACTTGATGGAATATATTAAAAATTATGACCCCCTTTTAACTTAGAATTTTGGTTAAATTTTTGCATTTAAGCTACTATCCAGCTTATATCTCAGAAATTGCTTGTGGAATTGACTAGACAGTTAAGGAGTGTCTTCAGGGGCATCAGAAAACTATGGAGGATAACTTTTGGACTGAATTTTATACAAATTATGGCCCTTTTCTAACATGGTATGTGAAGGGCAAGAATTGAAATAGATTTCATTTGATTTACCAACAAGCATTTTGAATAGACGAGCGTGCTGTTGTCGTGTAATCAGGGGGGAAAGGTCAAATACACTATTACATGAACATACATGAACACGATCGCATAATGACACCAGTGACACCAAGTATAAGCTGTCTACCAGTACAAATACCAGACACGAATGACAGGTTATGATGCAAGAGAGAAGGGAGTGAGAGTATATAAGCTAAGCAGAACAGAGAGAGAGGAGTCTAGTCAAGGCGAGTCTGGGCTAGCTTGCAGTCTAGTCTGGGCTAGTTAGCCATGTACGCCATTTGTAAAGACTAGGTTAACTATTAACCTGTTGATGGTATATATAATAAAGTTACTAGTTGGCTAAACCTATCTTCGTTATACTTAAGTCCCAGGACTCACAGTGTTACACTACACAAGGACTTTCTTGGTGCCGGCCCCAATCTACCCTGCGGCTTACGACGCGGCGACGCAGATGCTTCGTTCTGCCCAATTTTACGAGTATGAAACCGATAATTATAATGGAACAAATTCCTAACCCTATACCCACATAACCAAATATAGGCATTGTAAAGGGGGACCAACCACTTTCATTTGGCATTATACGGTCATTAGCGGCCTGAATTTGTTTTATTAACTGACCGAGGGGTAGAGACTGAATGTTTTGAAGGGTCTACTAGATCGGATATACGGTCTAACTGTATATCCAAATCTGCCTGACGGGATGGGATGGCTGTGTAAGCCTGTCATGGCGGCGTAATGAAGGGCAATTTGGTCGTGTGTGACCTATTTGTTGACAGTTGTAGCAAACTATTTGTTGACCTGAGCGGTGAAATGTGCCATGAGGTATAGGACGTTGTGAACAACGGACCAATTCCAAGCCCGATTAGATCGAAATACACTCATTGAGCAATTTTAGAGAAACGCCAAATTCATGTCTTTTAAATTTTGGTTATCAACAGGTTAGGGCCTTAGTCGACACAGGAGCTTCAGTATCCTTATTGCATAATAAGATTTTCAACAAATTTAAAGGGCAAAACTCTATCAAAAGATGTCATTTGAAATTACAATCAGCTTCTGGCGACAATATTCGAGTTTTAGGTAGTGCAGTTTTACATTTTCAGGTCAACAAATTAAAACTTTCCCATGAATTTGTTATTGTGGAAGGGCTAAATCGCAACTGCATTATTGGCAGGGATTTCCTTACAGCAAATAGTTGTAGGATTTATTTTGATTTAAACAGCATTAGGATTAAAGACCAATACGTTGCTCTTGAAGACGACAGACATATTGCATCAATTATTAGAGTCAACAAGCCCACAGTCATAAAGCCACAGTCAGTCAACCATTTTTACGGTAAAGTCAAAAGCATTCCCAGTTTGAACACTTCTCAGGATTATAGTGTAGAGTCTGTTGACAAAGGTTTCTTATTTAGTGAGCCACAATTAGAAGTTTCTCCAACTTTAGTTTCGATACACAAAAGTAGACTTGTACCTGTCATCCTTACAAATCACTCTAGCAAAACATTCACCCTGAAGCGCGGTTGCATCGTTGGTGTATTGCACAGTTGTCATGACTATGCTATTGAGTCAATTAATGTGAATGGTTCAGTGGAGACGCGATTAGCAGACAGCGCGGTCAGTGATGACCAAATTGTCGCTCCAGCGGCACACTTCAAAGACATTCAGAATCTTGTGCATACTAATGACCAAGTATTTTCCAAAAATGACAACGATTTAGGTTGTGCAAGAGGTGTGACTGCGACCCTTCCCATGCAAAAGGATGCGACCCCAATCAAACAGAGATATTACAATACCCCCTTTCATGACAGGGAAACATTACGACAGAAGGTTAATGATCTTGAGGAAGCAGGCATAATTAGGAAGTCAAATTCGCCGTGGGCTAGCCCAGCCCTGTTGGTTAAAAAAAAGGATGGCTCCAAGAGATTAGTTATTGAATTCCGGCAATTAAACAAGGAATTAATCCCATCCAGTTACCCTCTCCCCAAAATTGATGACATTCTCAGCCTGTTAAGTGGGAAAAAGTATTTTAGTTCTTTGGATTTATCGTCAGGGTATTTTCAGGTACCCCTTGCAGAAAAAGATAGAAGTAAAACTGCGTTTACTACATGTCATGGGCTTTTTGAATTCCTACGGCTACCAATGGGCGTTTCCTCGGCAGCTCAAGTCTTTCAATCAGTAATGTCAGAAATTTTAAGAGGACTAGAATCTTTTGTTTTTGTCTATTTAGATGACATTTTAGTTGTATCTACTACCAAGGCTGAACACCTCAAACATTTGCAACTTGTCTTTGACCGCCTCCGTAACAACAACCTCAAACTAAAACTCAGAAAATGCCAGTTCTTTCAAGAGAGTACCACTTATCTTGGACATTGCATTTCTGCCGAAGGCGTCCGCCCTGATGCTAGTAAAATAGAAGCACTCACAACCATTAAACCTCCGAGAAATTTACGTGAGTTGCGTTCCTTCCTCGGTTCCTGTTCTTTCTTTCGAAAATTTATCCCCCATTTCTCTGATTTGACAGACCCGCTCACCCATTTAACACAGAAACAGGTCCCCTTTGTTTGGAGTGATAATTGTGAGGAAAGTTTCCATGCTCTTATGGACCGCCTTAAATCGTTACCATTATTACGACACCCTGATTTAAACCATCCATTCATCATCTATTCTGATGCAAGCTTTGCGGCGAGCGGGGCCGTTTTAACTCAGAACCTAAGCGGAGAAGAAGGTGATATACGCCCTATTTATTTTACCAGTCACAAATTTAACAGGTCGCAACGTAAACAAGCTACCATAGTAAAGGAGGCGCTGGCTATCTTACATGCTCTCAAGAAATTCCACTGCTATTTACATGGTTCAAAATTCATCATCTATACCGACCATAAACCTCTAGTACATTTGCTCACTACGAAATTTGACAATCGCATGCTAGAGAGAATTGCCCTTAAAGTCTCTGAATACCAATGTGAGATCCGGTATATTTAAGGAGTGAGAAATCATATTGCAGACCTGCTCTCTAGACCACAAGTTATAGATACCCCACCTTCTTCGGTTAATAATTCAGACTCAGAAGAAGTAATAGCAGCTATCAGCAATCATACTTTCGACCCCAAAACCATGGCAACTACTCCTAATAAAATTCATAAGGAAACATGTGACGTCCCTTCCGGTTTACAGACCCTATCACTGGCTGACGAACAGCGACTAGACCCAGACTTAAACAAATTAATATGCAGAGTCCAACAAAATAAGCTTACAAAGGCGGAAAACAGAAAATTTCTAATGCGGGACGACATTTTACACTATGTTTCAAATGCGGACGATAACGTGCTATTGAGAATATACGTACCTGCACATCTCAGACCTCTGGTTCTCAAAGAATATCACATTCTAGGACACCCTGGCATTCAAAGAATGTATGACGCTATTAGGAAATTCTATTATTGGCCCTCTTTGTTTAAGCAAGTCAGTCAATACATAGATAGCTGTGTTACGTGCCAGACAGTAAATATGCGCACTGTTAAGGCACCTCTGAAAGACGTAGACGTACCCAACTACCCCTTTGCAGTTGTTTCTGTCGATCTACAAGGTCCCTTCAGTATTAGCAGTAGTGGGAATCGCTATATCGTAGCCTTTATTTGTCAATTGACAGGTTTTCCAGAATGCTTACCCGTGGCAGACGCAACCGCCGAAACAGTTATTTCCGCTTTCTATGACCTAATATTTTTCCGTTACGGAGCGCCGCTCCGCATCATTACAGACAATGGTGCCTGTTTCATCTCAAACATGTTTAAAGAAAGTCCTTGTGTAGTGTAACACTGTGAGTCCTGGGACTTAAGTATAACGAAGATAGGTTTAGCCAACTAGTAACTTTATTATGCCCCCCCGCAACGAAGTTAGGGGGGGGTATACTGGAATCAGGTTGTCCGTCCGTCCGTCCGTCTGTCCGTCCGTCTGTGTCCGTCCGTCCGTCCGTCCGTCCGTCTGTAGACACAAAATTCTGCGGACTACTCCTCCTAAACTTCTGGAAGGATTTTGATGAAACTTGCTGGCAATGATCCTTAGACATTGTATTAGCGCGTTATCTATAAATTCTGCGGACTACTCCGCCTAAACTACTGGAAGGATTTTAATGATACTTGCTGTCAATGATCCTTAGACATTGTAGCAGCGCGTTATCTATATAGCATTGAGTTACCTCCCCTATTTACCAAGTTATGCCCCTTTGATGATTTTTGCATTACAAACTTCTGCGGACTACTCCTTCTAAACTACTGGAAGGATTTTGATGAAACTTACTGGCAATGATCCTTAGACATCTATATAGCATTGAGTTACCTCCCCTATTTACCAAGTTATGCCCCTTTGATGATTTTTGCATTACAAACTTCTGCGGACTACTCCTTCTAAACTACTGGAAGGATTTTGATGAAACTTGCTGGCAGTGATCCTTAGACATTGTATAAGCGCGTTATCTATATATCATTTGGTTACCTCCCCTATTTTCCAAGTTATGCCCCTTTGATGATTTTTGCATTACAAACTTCTGCGGACTACTTCGCCTAAACTACTGGAAGGATTTTGATGAAACTTGCTGCCATTCATCCTTAGACATTGTAGAAGCATGTGTTAGTTATATAACATTGGATTACCTCCCTTTATTATAGTTATGCCCCTTTGATGATTTTTGCTTTACAATTTTCTGCAGACTACTCCTCCCATTGGATTACCTCCCTTTTTTATAGTTATGCCCCTTTGATGATTTTTGCTTTACAATTTTCTGCAGACTACTCCTCCTAAACTACTGGAGGGATTTCAATGAAACTTGCTGTCATTCAACCTTAGACATTGTAGTAGCGCTTTTTCTATAATTATTAAAGATATGTCCCTTTGATGGTATTTGTTTTACAATTTTCTTCCATTGATAGATTTCAGTGAATCTTAATGATATTTATCCATAGACATAGGTATATCCATAGGTATGTGTTACAAAGGATCACTAGATTTCCATGTAGTTGGCACATATGTCCTCTGTATATTAAGATGGAGTGTTGCATACAAGAATTCTGATTTCATGCTCCAAAGCCATGTTTGACAAAAACACTTGCGGGGGGGTATTAGTAAGCCCTTAGGCGACAGTTCTAGTTATATATACCATCGACAGGTTAATAGTTAACCTAGTCTTTACAAATGGCGTACATGGCTAACTAGCCCAGACTAGACTGCAAGCTAGCCCAGACTCGCCTTGACTAGACTCCTCTCTCTCTGTTCTGCTTAGCTTATATACTCTCACTCCCTTCTCTCTTGCATCATAACCTGTCATTCGTGTCTGGTATTTGTACTGGTAGACAGCTTATACTTGGTGTCACTGGTGTCATTATGCAATCGTGTTCATGTATGTTCATGTAATAGTGTATTTGACCTTTCCCCCCTGATTACACGACAATAGCCTCTCCGTGGTCAAGCCCTATATAGTGCCTCCTCATGGCGACACGCGTCAACTGAGGACAGTTTGTTCTCAGGCTGAACTTAGGGAACGATCTATAAGAACTATATGATAAACTTTTAAGTCTGTAGCTTTTGGATAATGTATCAAATTAAAAAGGTGTTCTATCTACATTGCAAAGAAATCATAAGAAAATAAGTAATGATAAAATAAACATTCTTCAGATTACTCCACCTTATTCAAAAATGGTAAAAATATATTCCCCTAAAACCTAGTGAAAACCATATACAATTTTTATTTGAGCTGTGATCCTTTTAAAGTACATAATAATATATTCATTTACTTCTTAAATGACTTTTACTTCAAATAATGAAATGATGTGCATAGAAAATAAGGAATTCATAAGCATCTACAGAAAATAATTAGAAGAAAATATTTCAACTACCAAATCTGATATATCCTATTTCAGCATTGGGCAATCAAAGTTTGACAAAAGTAGATGATAAAATGCATTTTTCTGTAACTTTATTTGTTCTTTTAGCCTACAAGTGCACAACATGCTCAAGGTGAAATTTATTTAGTTTGGCACAAATATTCGCCTCATGGCTCTCTACCATACTTGTTTAATCAATGAGACTCCTTGGGGTTTTGATAAGTTTTCTTTTATTTTTTATTAGAAATTTTAAAACTATGATGAGGCACAAATTTTGCAACAATTGGATGGAGAGCAGCATGGCTTAGAATTCTCCTCATTTGCACTTACTGTGACGTTGACACATACAACTGTTTCATGTCATAGTTAAATTTTAAATACACTAATGTCTATTTTATTGAGTTGCTGAAGAAGAAAAAATGGTTATGGATATTATTTTTGAACAACCCATTCTGTTGAATAAAAATAAAGCACTGAGCTAACCCGGTAATTCATTCCGATGCTGGAATAAGTCACATGTTCAAATGTCATAATCATATAATTAATATTTTTAGAATGAGAGCTATTGCGGTCACCCTTGCGTCGGCATTGACATTGCAGCCTTTGGTTAAAATTTGCATTTAAGGTACTTTCAAGCTTATATCTCAATAACCAATCCTGGTATTGACTTGATATGAAAATGTTCAGTGGCATCAGACAAACAAGGTAGATAACTCTTGAATGAATTTAATACAAATTATGGTCCCTTTTTAACTTACAAATTTTGGTTAAAGTTTTGCATGCAAGGAATTTAATACTTTTATCTCAGTCACCAGACATGGGGTTGATTTGAAACATTTTTAACGTTCACCTACATCAACATCAGAAAGGCATAATGTGGTTTTGCGTAAATTGTTCTTGTGCACTAGGTACTTAACCAGTCAGCGTTTATGGTCATTTTAGATAAAATAGGATTAATTGGGTACATTGTCTTATAAAAAAAAACACGCTTTTTAGCTCACATGAGCACAACGTGCATGAGGTGAGCTTTTCTGATCGCCTTTTGTCCGGCGTCCGTGCGTGCGTGCGTCCGGCGTCAACAATTGCTTCAAACAACATCTCCTCCTAAACGGCTTGGCCAATTTGAAAAATATTTTGCAGGAATGTTCCTTGGATGAAGCTCTACTAAAGTTGTATAAATGGTTCTGGTCCATCGCATAATTAGGTCACAGGAGCTAAAAATAGATTTTAAAAATGAAAATTGAAAAAATCTTCTTCTCCGAAACCACAAGGCCTAACCTTTTGATTTTTGGTATGTAGCATCATCTTATGGGCCACTACCAAGATTGTACAAATCATAGCCCTATGGTGATAAATGACCCCACACCAGGGGTCACTTGTTTTACATAGAGTTATATAGAAAAAAAAAAATTTTTTTTATGGGCCACTACCAAGCCCTATGGTGATAAATGACCCCGCACCAGGGGTCACTTGTTTTACATAGAGTTATATAGGAAAATCTTAAACAAGAGGGCCATGATGGCCCTGAATCGCTCACCTGAGTACCATTGCTTCAACTGATGTCAAGGTTTTTAAACAGACAAGGATTCTGATATAACTCAATCTAAAACATTTTACCCCTGACAATACTACACACCAAATATCTAAGCAATGGGCCATATGGTTTCAGAGAAGACTTGGGCGCAGGGTCATTTATCACCGTAGGGCCAAGACTTTGAAAATCTTTGTAATGAACCATTAGATGCTACTACATACCAAAAATCTTAGCTCTAGGCCTTATTGATTCATAGAAGAAGATTTTTTAAGATTTTCCTATTTAACTCTATGTAAAACAAGTGACCCCTGGTGTGGGGTCATTTATCACCATCGGGCTATGATTTGTACAATCTTGGTAGTGGCCCATTAGATGCTACTACATACCAAAAATCTTAGCTCTAGGCCTTATTGATTCATAGAAGAAGATTTTTTAAGATTTTCCTATTTAACTCTATGTAAAACAAGTGACCCCTGGTGGGGGGTCATTTATCACCATAGGGCTATGATTTGTACAATCTTGGTAGTGGCCCATAAGATGATGCTTCATACCAAGTATCTAAGCTCTAGGCCTTATGCATTCATGGAAGAAGATTTTTTAAGATTTTCCTATGTAACTCTGTGTAAAACAAGTGACCCCTGGTGCGGGGTCATTTATCACCATAAGCTATGATTTGTACAATCTTGGTAGTGGCCCATAAGATCATGCTACATACCAAAAATCAAAAGGCTAGGCCTTGTGGTTTCAGAGAAGAAGATTTTTTAAATTTTCATTTTTAAAATCTATTTTTAGCTCCTGTGACCTAATTATGCGATGGACCAGAACCATTTATACAACTTTAGTAGAGCTTCATCCAAGGAACATTCCTGCAAAATATTTTTCAAATTGGCCAAGCCGTTTAGGAGGAGATGTTGTTTGAAGCAATTGTTGACGCCGGACGCACGCACGGGCGGACGCACGCACGGACGACGGACGCCGGACAAAAGGCGATCAGAAAAGCTCACCTTGAGCACGTTGTGCTCATGTGAGCTAAAAATCTTCTCCCATGAATGCATAAGGCCTAGAGCTTAGATATTTGGTATGAAGCATCATCTTATGGGCCACTACCAAGATTGTACAAATCATAGCCCTATGGTGATAAATGACCCCACACCAGGGGTCACTTGTTTTACATAGAGTTATATAGGAAAATCTTAAAAAATCTTCTTCTATGAATCCATAAGGCCTAGAGCTTAGATATTTGGTATGTAGCATCATCTTATGGGCCACTACCAAGATTGTACAAATCATAGCCCAATGGTGATAAATGACCCCACACCAGGGGTCACTTGTTTTACATAGAGTTAAATAGGAAAATCTTAAAAAATCTTCTTCTATGAATCAATAAGGCCTAGAGCTAAGATTTTTGGTATGTAGTAGCATCTAATGGTTCATTACAAAGATTTTCAAAGTCTTGGCCCTACGGTGATAAATGACCCTGCGCCCAAGTCTTCTCTGAAACCATATGGCCCATTGCTTAAATATTTGGTGTGTAGTATTGTCAGGGGTAAAATGTTTTAGATTAAGTTATATCAGAATCCTTGTCTGTTCAAAAACCTTGACATCAGTTGAAGCAATGGTACTCAGGTGAGCGATTCAGGGCCATCATGGCCCTCTTGTTTTTTAAAGTTTAAATCAGCTTATTAACATAGCCTTCTAAATTTAAAATGGCTGAATCTTCAGTAACAGTATTTTTTTTTTCATTTTCAAATAAAAGGCAAAATTGCCTCCATTTCTTCTTATAATTATAGCCTTTTTAAGGTAAATCGGCTTTTGAAATTGAAGAGGTTAAACAATTTATCAAAATATCATTTTAATGTTTAAATATGCTAAATGAGCGACATTGACTGAATGCTGTAGCCTATGTATAACAAAGGATAAATAAGGAAAAGGATGTAGCCTATTTGATACATAGGCTATGCAGGGATGATGAGATGGCTCATAAAAGCCTACATGTTTTTATTAACATAGGATTTGTAAGTTATTTTTAATTAAATAGGTTTCATTGGCTTTTAAACATGTAGCTTTCTTATTTCCTGATTACGCTTTTTCGCATATGATTGACATTTAATTTGAATATGCTATACGGGCTGATTTGACTTATACACATAGCCTCTTGTAAGTTAAAGGCATACGTGCACAATGCAGTTGTTTTTGTACAGACAAAGAAGAAAAATTAAAACTAGCCATGATTGTTGGGCTTAACGTCCCACCGACAGTATTTCAGTTATCTGGAGACGATGTCTTCTTGAGATATAGTGCTGCCACTCTGCAATATCACGCCGTAGACATGTGGCATGATAACACACCCAGTCATATTCTGACACCGGGCCAACGAATCCTGCAACTACCCTTATATGCTGAGCGCCAAGCAAGGGAGCTAAAACAGTACCATTTTTCACGTCTTTGGTATGTCGCGGCTGGGGGTCAAACCCACGACCTCCCACTCCCAAGGCGTACTCTCTAACTACTCAACCACTGGGGACGGTACTAGCCATGATAATTTTCTAAAACTTTGTCTGATATAGAAAATTTCAGCAGAAACAAATTAATGGGGGTCATTATTCTAATTTTTTAGTTATCTGCCCCTGAAAATGATTTTTTTACTCTTTTTTTACTCAAGGGCAGATAACTCAATATTATGGGCTAGCAACGTCATTTAATTTCAATTCCATGTTTGGTACTGTATTCTCTGTCATTGTGTAAAGGTTTTAGAAATTCTTTGCAACAGATTTTATTCTATAACCGCATATGCGAATTTATAGAATTTAAGAAAAATGCATTATGATTATTTACTGAAGTATAGTGAAAAATCTATTGAATAGAATTGTCTTAAACTTTGCATAATGACTGGGAATAAGACAAACAATAATGTGAAATACAATTAGGTATTTATAGGCTTCATTTTGAGTTGTCTGCCTTTGAAAATGATATAAAAGAGCAGAAACTCACATTTAGGGGCAGAAAACACAAAATTCGAAATTTTCTATGATCATGCAAAGTTTAAGAAAATTATAATGACTAGTTCTAATTTTCCTTCTTTGTCTATAAAAAAAAACCGCATTGTGTATGCCTTTAAATATGACAATTTGCGAACATTGTTTTTTTATCTCACCTGAGCACAAAGTGCTCAAGGTGAGCTATTGTGATTGATGAATGTCTGGCGTTCGTCGTCCGAACATTTAACTTAAACAACATCTCCTATAAACCACTGGGCCAATTTTAAAGAAACTTCACAGGAATGATCGTTTGGTGAAGCCCTTTCATAGTTGTTCAAAGAATTTGATTCCATGACTCTGGTTGCCATGGCAACAGAAAGAAAAAAGCAAATTTTGAAAATCTTCTCCTCCAAAACTACTGGCAAAGTTAATTGGAAGAGAAGTTCCTTAGGTCACTCTCTACCAAGATTGTTCAAATTATTTTGATCCGTTAAAAAACATGGCCGCCAGGGGGCGGAGTCCGTTTTTCTTATATGTATATAGTACACATTTTAAAACTCTTCTTGTCCAAAAGTACTCACTCAAATTATGGCTGGCAGAGGGCAGAGCCCAGTTTCCATTATCATAAGATATTTGCTTTTTTTTCCTCCCTCTAATACCTCTTTTTTTTAATTATTTATTTATTATTATTATTATTATTTTAGAATTATAGCCTTATTAAGATAGACTAAATCGGCTTTTTTAAGATAAAGAGGCTACAGTGGTTTATTAAAACATTTAAGTAGGCTAAAAATAAGCTACACTGACAGAATGCTGTGGTCTGTGTACTACATTGGCCAAACATGATAAAGTTGTAGCCAATTTAATACATATCCGATTTAGAGTGAATGGACTGACTAACTCACAACAGTCTACATTTCTTCAGTAACAAAGCATTTTTCATGACCTTATTTTATGCATTGCCTTTTAAACATAGCTTTTTTATTTCCAGACTAGGCCTATTCGCATTAAATGGTCATTTAAATCTCCTATATACTTCAAATCGGA
>CM037782.1:34019930-34060154 GCA_021229015.1 Solen grandis | reverse complement strand
ACTTGGACAATGTCATTACTATAATGGGTAGATGTGAATGAAGCAGGGATTTTCCGGTTTAGCGATTTTTCAAAACTCTTCAAAGTTGGGTTTAAATTTATATTTTTGATGTAACTTCCTTATACTTTGATTAATTTCAAAACTCTAAGTACCAAAATATGGTCTTAAAATTCTCTACATCTCACTCACTTAATGTGTGCACTTATTTCCAATGATTTTTAAGATATAAGCTGTTAAACTTGACATAACGGCAAAATCGCCAATCCCCATCAATGGTTCGAATCTTGGATTGGCCATAAAACATTTGCCTTTTCGAATTTTGAAAAACGGACACCGGGATGCAAAACACAATTTTTGGACCGATTTCCATCAAAATTTCACAGAATGTGTATATTACGTTCTAGTTGTGCATCCTGGTGTCCGTCTTTTGAAATTCGAAAAGGAAAAGGTTTTATGGCGAATCCAAGATTCGAACCATTGACGTCAAATTTCAAATACGTATAAAATCGCTTCCAGGTGAGTTAAGGAGCTGATTTTTTGACAGATTATAAGCCTTCAAGAGTGCTTTACATTCTGTGAAGATGAACGTCATTTGGCGTCATAAGGTGAAAAATAATTTCTAATTTCTAATTTCTACGTGTTAACTTCCATATGTTGCAACGTCAAAGCACCTTAAAAATTCAATAGCATATGCTTCAGATAGAACATTTTGCATTTCAATGATTTTCATTTGCCTATGACGTGTTTTGACGTCAAACTTGACGTCGTTTAGAATTGTTTGTACGCGGTCTACAGCCATTATTTCTTGACCGATTTTCATCAAAATTTGAAAGAATGTGTATATTAGGCTCTACTTGTGCATACCGGTTTTACAAATTCGAAAAGGCAAAGGTTTTATCGCGAATCCAAGATTCGAACCATTGACTTCAAATTTCAAATAAGTATAAAATCGGTTCCAAATGAGTTAGAAAGCTGATATTTGGACTGAATATTAGTCTCCAAGACCACTTTCTATTCTGTGAAGTCGAACGTCATTTGACGTTATATGACGTCAGAAGATCTAAAAGATTTAAAAAAAGTTGATAGATTTGTCTTGGTTTTGATACCTTTATCGACGTCACGGTCACGTGGTATTGCTACACTGTAAATTAAGCATTTTCGGAAAATACCCTACTTTCACTTTTACGCAATTTTAAACATTTTCGGAAAATGTAATTGGCAAAGGCCAAGAACATTGAAAATTGTATGGCAAATATTTTGAATGCAATGATTTTCAAATTAAAGGTCAGTATAAACGTTCGTATACGCTCTACAGAATTTATTTTTGAATCAATTTTCTGGTACATTTCACAGAAGGTTTATAATTACTAGATTTCGTTTGCACGGCAAACGATAGAACTTTCTGCAAACAGTTAAAAACTCAATCAAACTGAAAATTATTGATACGGAATACGCAGAAAATATTGGTTTCTAGAGTGTAACCTATGCATTCTTTGAAAAACTTAAATGAATTCATCAATTCATAATGCCGAGCGCTTACAAATTTTTGATCTGACATCTATTCTGATGTCATATGAATAAGAATATTATTGCATATGAAAATTCAGCATATTTTAATCATAATATATAAACATATTATAATCCCATTACGTAAAATAACGTCTGGCCTATGGAAATCTTAAGAAAACGTTTTGAATTACAACATGTGTGAATTTCAGCTTTTTACCTTATATGGGTCGCTGAAATACTAAACTTAATTTCGAGGTCATATTTTGAAAATGAAAGTAAGGATGCACAAGAAAAGCTTAACTTAAACCTTCTGTGAAATGTATTAGAAAATCGATTAAAAAAAAATTCTGCAGAGCGTGTACGAACGTTGTAACTGACGTCAAATCTAGCATCATTTTCCGAAAATGCTTAATTTACAGTGTAGCAATATCACGGGATCGTGACGTCGCTGGAGGTATTAAAAGAGATAAATTATCAACTTTTTTAAATTCATTTAGACATTCAGACGTCATATGACGGCAAATGACGCTCGTCTTCACAAAATAGAAAGTGGTCTTAGAGACTAATATTCAGTCCAAATATCAGCTTTTTAATTCACTTGGAGGCGATTTTATACGCATTTGAAATTTGACGTCAATGGTTCGAATCTTGGATTCGCCAAAGAACTATTACCTTTTCAAATATGGAAAAATGACACAGCGATAAATTCTGTAAAAATTTGGTGAAAATCGGTCCAGAAATAATGGCTGTAGACCGTGTAAAACCTTTTTGTCCTGACGTCAAACCTTATGTTATATGACGCCAAATAAATATGAAATATATTGCATTCAAAAGGACATGATCCGATGTTTATGCCATCAAATTTCCATGGTCTTGGGAACTTTACAACATACTAAAATTAACGCTTAGATATCACAAATTCTTTTTGACATTATGACGTCGAATAACGTCAAATGACAATCATCTTCACAGAATGTAAAGCCCACTAGGAGACTTATATACTGTCCAAATATCAGCTTTATAACTTATCTGAAAGTGATTTTATACGTATTTGAAATTTGACGTCAATGGTTCGAATCTTGGATTCGCCATAAAACCTTTGCCTTTGCGAATTTGGAAAAACGGACACCGGGATGCACAACTAGAGCCTAACATACATAGTCTGTGAAATTTTGATGAAAATCGGCCCAGAAATAATGGCTGTAGACCGCGTACAAACATTTTTAGACGACGTCAAGTTTGACGTCAAAACACGTCATAGTAAAAAAAACTTATTGAAATGCAAAATGTTCTATCTGAAGCATATGCTATTAAATTTTCAAGTTCGGATTTTTAAATATAAAAATTTACATGTAAAATTTAGAAATTACTTTACAACTCATGACGTCATATGACGTCAAAAGACATTCATCTTCTGAGAATATAAAGAAAACCTAGAAACGTATATTCTGTCCAAATATGATCTTTCTAGCTCATCTGTAAGCGATTTTATACGCATTTGAAATTTGACGTCAATGGTTCGAATCTTGGATTCGCCATAAAACCTTTGCCTTTTCGAATTTGGAAAAACAGACACCGGGATGCACAACTTAAGCCTAACATATATATTCTGTGAAATTTTGATGAAAATCGGCCCGGAAATAATGGCTAAAGACCGCGTACAAACATTTTTAGACGACGTCAAGTTTGACGTCAAAACACGTCAAAGTCAAATAAACTTATTGAAATGCAAAATGTTCTATTTGAAGCATATGCTATAAAATTTTCAAGGTGCTCAGATGTTTTCAACATATAAAAATTTACATGTAAATGTTAGAAATTATTTTTCAACTCATGACGTCATATGACGTCATACGACATTCATCTTCTGGGAATATAAAGAAAACATAGAGACTTATACTCTGTCCAAATATGATCTTTCTAGCTCATCTGTAAGCGATTTTATACGCATTTGAAATTTGACGTCATTAGTTCGAATTTTGGATTCGCCATAAAACCTTTGCCTTTTCGAATTTGGAAAAACGGACATCGGGATGCACAACTAGAGCCTAACATACACATTCTGTGAAATTTTGCTAAAAATCGGCCCGGAAATAATGGCTGTAGACCGCGTACAAACTTTTTCACCTGACGTCAAATCTGACGTTATATGACGTCATATGAATATGAAATTCATTGCATTCGAAAGCTCATGGTTTGAAATATATGCCATAAAATTTTCATTGTTCTGGGCCATTGGCAACACATCGGAATTAACACAAATACAAGAGGAAGAAAAAAAGAATAAGAATAAGAACTAGATTTCATTCGTTGATACGAATGATAGGACTTTCTGCTAACATTGAAAAATATAAAGATTAATTCCGATAGAAAGGATATATATTAAAGTTCCTACCTTTTACTCTTTTTTTTTTCATATGGACTTCTCATGCATGAACTTTTTGAAATAAGCCATATTCCAAAAATAAACAAGTAACTGGTGTTGCAAGCAACACATGAGTCCCCTACCGGTGAGGTGCATAATTTTTCCATTACCACAGCAACCAGAATTTTGGTCCAAGAAAAACAAGACTTTGGTTAAAGTAAATGTAAGGGAATATTTAAGTTATGACCATTTAAGCAAGACTTATATGTAGAGTTGTTGTCTCTGGTGTGCCCACTATACAATTCATGCAAGCAAGACAGATGCAAGAAATAGAATTAATAATAGTTACCTTGGCTGATCCAAAATGTTTTTCTTTAGTCTTTAGTCTTGTTGATGAGAAATGAGAGCTTTCACTCTGCATCACCACCCTGACTATATACATGCCTTATAAAATTTATTATAAAGTTATCGCGGTCGCGGGATCCCATTTTTTGCCATATTTTCACTATTTCCGTTACCATAGCAACCACAATTTTAGTCAAAGAACAAAAATAAAATGATGTGCATAATCTACATATTGCCATCTAGTGTACCAAGTTTCATCAAGTTAGCATGCTTAGTTATAAAGTTGGGATCCCATTTTTGCCATATTTTACTTTTTCCATTAACATATCAACAACAATTTTAGTTTCGACACATTGCCATCTAGTCATATACCAAGTTTCATCAAGTTAGCTTGCTTAGTTATAAAGTTATCGCGGGATCCCATTTTTGCCATACTTTCACTATTTCCGTTACCATAGCAACCACAATTTACGAACATATACGACTGCGTTCAGACAATAATAGGACATTGAGGATAGTAATCCGACTTTTTCGCTTTTCGTGTCGTAGCGCTGTCTGATCTCAAACGGGAGCCATAATCGGCACTGTGTGAACGCCGCATTACAGACAAATTAGCTTGCAGCGTCTTGAACGGATGACATGTGTTGATCATTTTGTTTAAAACGTCTACACTTATACACGCTCATGGTATCTCAAGCTGGCAATTAAATTACATTGTATTATAACATATTATCATTTATCATAAATTTGGAATATAGCTTGTACAACATTTATCGATTGATGCAACAATAAAGTCGGGAAATTGCAATGTTTCAACAACGGTCTAAATGACATGTGTCAAAACGCTCAAAGGATTATGGGTAACACAATGCTGCAACTGATATTCATAAGTAACGTAAATAAAATGATTTGACAAAACATTAAATCATTGTCAACACTTGTTTAATTTGTTTGTTTGTTTGTTCGGTTTAACGTCCCACCGACAGTATTTCAGTCATTTGGAGACGATGTCTACTTAATGCAGTTATAGTGCTGCCACACTGCAGTATCACGTCGTAGACATGTGGCATGATACCACACCCAGTCACATTATCCTGATACCGGGCCAACCAGTCCTGCAACTACCCTTATATGCTAAGTGTCAAGCAAGGGAGCTATAACAGTACCATTTTTTACGACTTTGGTATCGAACCCACGACCTCCCGCTCCCGAGGCGGACGCTCTAAACACTCGGCCACCGGGAACGGTACACCTGTTTAGCTAGTAATATCAATATGATATAAGTAAAAAGTTTGTTTTTTTTCAATTTATATGACTAAGACATATCTGTAAACTTACATTTTCCGAAAATGCTTCAATTAAGGTGAAAGCGAAAGTAGGATATTTTATGAAAATTCTTACAAATGGCTTTATATTCGTATTTTTTATGTAACTTCCTTATTTCTTGATCAATTTCAAAACTCTAGGTGCCAAAATAATCGTCTTAAAATTCTCTACATCTCACTTGCTTAATGTAAAACTTATTTCTAATGATTCTTAAGATATAAGTCGTAAAATTCTGACATGACGGCAAAATCGCTGAAATTCTATATGTTTAAATTTTTATTTTTGATGTTACTTCCTTATACTTTGATCAATTTCAAAACTTAAGGTACCAAAATAATCGTCTTAAAATTCTCTACATCTCATTCGCTGAATGTGTTGACTTATTTCATATGGGTTTTAAGATATAAGCCTTGAAACTTAAAATCGCTGAAATTCTACATGTTTAAATTCTTATTTTTGATGTAACTTCCTTATACTTGGATCAATTTCAAAACTTTAGGTACCAAAATAATCGTCTTAAAATTCTCTACATTTCACACGCTTTATCTATAGGAATATTTTTAATACTTTTTGAGATACAAGCTCTTAAACCTCTTGAAAAATGAAAAAATCACCAAAGGTATATGCACGAATATGCATGAATCTTGGGTCAATCATTAAACTTTAAGCATCAAAAGAACGACCAAACATTGCTCTACAAATAATATTCATCATCATATTTTCAAAAATCAAAGGATTTCGAGATATAAACTGTTAAACACACTGAGGGTTACCGAATTTTGTTTTTTCCGCCATAACTCAACCGATTCAACCCCGATCATCAAAAACTAAATATCATCTGAAAGGTCTTTCTAAGCACTACAAATTATACGCATAGTGTCTCGATAGAATATTTACCGTTTTTGAGATATTTAAGGCCGAAGAAAAACCCGATAATTGATATATGACCTTGACCTTTGGGATTTTCCGGAAACGGAAGTGACATGGCTCTATAGATTCTAATACTGCATCTTCAGACAAAATTTCAAGTAAATCATGCAAAAAATAAAGCCTACAGGGCTTAAAAGCCGTTAAGTTTTAATACGAAAGTTTTAAGAGCATTATGACGTCATGTGACGTCATATGGCGTTCATTTTTTTAGAATGTATAGAAGATCTGGAAACTAATATTCAGCCCAAATCTCAGCTTTCTAGCTTTTCTGGAAGCGATTTTATACGCATTTGAAATTTGACGTCATTAGTTCGAATCTTGGATTCGCCATAAAACCTTTGCCTTTTCGAATTTGGAAAAACGGACACCGGGATGCACAACTAGAGCCTAACATACACATTCTGTGAAATTTTGATGAAAATCGATCCAGCAATAATGGCTGTAGACCGCGTACAAACTTTTTCACCTGACGTCAAATCTGACGTTATATAACGTCATATGAATATACAATTCATTGCATCCGAAAGCTCATGGTTTGAAATATATGCCATAAAATTTTCATTGTTCTGAGTCAATGGCAACACCTCGAAATTAACACAAATATAAGAGGAAGAAAAAAAGAATAAGAAGAAGAAGAAGAAGAAGAAGAAGAAGAAGCAGAAGAATAATAAAAAAACAGTACAAACCCAATATGACTTTCTGCCTGTAGGCAGAAAGTCCTAATAACTAGAACCGCAAGCGGTATCTCGCTTTTCGCTTTTAACCTAATCAACTTGAACACTTTATTTCAACTCAGCCACAATTTTCAATATGAAACAGAAGGAAAAGGTATTTGAAGACCTACTCTCATTTGCACATTTTTTTTTTTTTTTTTTTTTGCAATGTTAGAACATTCAAACTCTTCTAGCGCAAATATTTTCCCATACCCTATCCCTTGAAATCCATCACATTCTGTGGTGCAGTCAACAAGGAACAAAATGCTGAAAACCGCATTTCATCAGACTTTAACATTTTGAGCTATAAGCAAAAGAGTGATTTTAAGCAAAACGCCCTCTAGCGGCAAAATTAGAAACAAAATTGCAAAAACAGCAAATAGTTCAAACAAGTACATAAGTCGCACTAGTCAAACGTTTTATTCTTATGTATCAGAATTTGAAGCATAAAACCTGATTTACAATTATTCCAAAAAAGGATCAAATTTTGGACTGCCGTATAATGACCAAAACAAGTCCGATCTTCAAAAACTAAACATTACTGGAAAGAGCTCTTTAAGAACTAAAACTTTTGTTCATATACTCTCAATGAAATATTTTTAGTTTTGGAGCTATTTGTAGCCGAATGAAAACACAATAATCGTAATATGACCTTGAACTTTTCAATTCTTTTTTATTTTTTGAATTGTGAGGCCCTTTCAAACATAACAATACATATCGTGTGAAAACTTCATGAAGAATGAACAGAAAATAAAGTCAGGAGCGACAAAAACATGTTTTTGAAATTTTAATTTTTCCTAAAATTTAGTGAAGTTTGACCGTTTCTAGAGGACAAACCACGCATTTCCTTAATTCGCCATCCCATATATTTTGTGTGTATACGTCTTTTAAATGGTATGCCGGAGACGGAATTCTTCTATCTGATCTCTAACAAAAACGGATAGGTTTTTTGTAGACCTACCCTCATTTGCACAGTTTTGGTTTGTTTTTTGTTTTTTTGTTTTTTTTGCAAGGTTCGAACATTCAACCTTCCGTAGCTCAAAAGCTTTCAGCCACACGGACCCTCGAATCCTATCATATGTTATTAGGCTATCAACAGGGAACAGAATGCAAAAAACCGCATTCGAATCGGACTTCAACTTTTTGAGTTATAAGCAAAATAATGATTTCAAAGAAAAGCGCCCCCTAGCGGCAAAATGAGAAAGAAAATTGATTAAAATTTTACTGTTAGGTACCTAGCAAAGCAGCAAATAGTTCAATCAAGTATACTAACGTTAGTCGCACAAGTCAAGCTTTTTATTCTTATGTATCAGAATTTGAAGCATAAAACCTGATTTACAATTATTCCAAAAAAGGATCAAACTTTGGACTGCCGTATAATGAAAAGATCAAGTCCGATCTTCAAAAACTAAACATTATACGAAAGAACTATTTAGAACTAAAACTTTTGTTCATATACTCTCAATGAAATATTTTTAGTTTTGGAGCTATTTGTGGCCGAATAAAAACACAATAATCGTAATATGACCTTGACCTTTTCAATTCTTTTTTATTTTTTGAATTGTGAGGCCCTTTCAAACATAACAATACATATCGTGTGAAAATTCCATGAAGAATGAACAGAAAATAAAGTCAGGAGCGACAAAAACATGTTTTTGAAATTTTAATTTTTCCTAAAATTTAGTGAAGTTTGACCGTTTCTAGAGGACAAACCACGCATTTCCTTAATTCGCCACCCCATATATTTTGTGCGTATATGTCTTGCAAATCGTATGCAGCAAACAGAATTATTCTATCTGATCTCTAACAAAAGTGGGTAGGTTTTTCGTAGACCTACCCTCATTTTTCCACTTTTTTCCAAGGTTCGAACATTCAACCTCTCCTAGAACAATTTTTTTCCCGTACTCGATGATAAGATATCCATCATATTTTATTGGACTGTCAACAAGGAACATTATGTAAAAAGCCGCATCTAAATCAGGTTTCAAATTTTTGAGTTATTAGCAAAACAGTGATTACATGCATTGCGCCCCCTAGTGGCTAAATCAGAAAAAAATGTGAAAAGTTTGACCAATTAGGTACATGTTCATATAAAGATGACTCCATGCCCAAAATTTCATAGCTGTAGCTTTTTTCATCTGGCCGCTAGGCTGGACACAAAAATGGGTGGAATTGGAAAAATAATAAAAAACAACAAAAAAAACAACAAATCAACAGAAGAAGAACAATAGGTTTTCGCCCAGCAGAGGCGAAAACCTAACTAGATGTCATTCGTCTAAACGAATGATAGGACTTTCTGTAACCTGTGTTAATGCAAAAAGCAGGAGATAGAAGTTTCATGTAATGTCTCACCTCTGGTAGTATTTCATGTTCATGGTGATTAATTGACATTATATTATAAATAAGCGTTTAGTTACGAAGAAAAAAAAAGTAGCAGTAGTAGTAGTATGCTTATGACGTCATATGACGTCACGACTCAAAATATATTAAGAAATTCTGCAGAACTGCAAACTGTGTAAGTTTCAACTTTCTATCTCATCCCGAAGTTCTTTAGCCCTAAAATGAAATTTTTGGTCCTATGTTCGAATCTTACTTCAGCCACAATACTTCGGTTTTTCGGAATTAAGGTTAGCTGACAAAATATTCACACCTTAGTTTCAAGATGTACCAGCTGTAAAAATTTGAAGAAAATCTGATCATAAATGGCGGCTGTAGAGCGCGAACACCATTTTTCATTATTTTTAGCTCTGACGTCATATGACGTCATAGGGTGTTGAAAATGCTGTTGCTTAAAAGCGCATACTTTACTGCAATAACTCTGAAATTTTCATTATTCTGAACAATTGGCATCATGTCGAAATCATTGCCCCAAATTAAAAATAAGTGGTATGCTTATGACGTCCTCTGACGTCACGATTCAAAATATTTGTAGAAATAATGCAGAACTGCAAACTGTGCAAGTTTCAACTTTCTATCTCATCCTGAAGCTTTTCAATCCTAAAATGAAATTTTTGGTCCTATGTTCGAATATTACTTCAGCCACAGAACTTCGGTTTTTCGGAATTTCGGTAAGCTGGCAGGATATGTACACCTTAGTTTCAAGGTGTACCATCTGTGAAAATTACAAGAAAATCCGAACATAAATGGCGGCAGTAGAGCGCGAACACCATTGTTCAATATTTTTAGCTCTGACGTCACATGACGTCATAGGGTGCTGAAGATGCTTTTGTTCAAAAACGCATACTTTACAGTCATAACTCTAAAATCTTCATTATTCTGAACAACTGGCCTTATGAAAATTAAGAAGTATGCTTATGACGTCACATGACGACATTTGACGTCACGACTCAAAATATATTAAGAAATTCTGCAGAACTGCAAACTGTGTAAGTTTCAACTTTCTATCTCATCCTGAAGCTCTTTAATCCTAAAATGAAATTTTCGGTCCTATGTTCGAATCTTATTTCAGCCACAGAACTTCGGTCTTTCGGAATTTCGGTTACTGACAGGATATGCACACCTTAGTTTCAAGATGTACCATCTGTGAAAATTTGAAGACAATCCGACCATAAATTACGGCTGTAGAGCGCGAACACCATTTTTCACTATTTTTAGCTGTGACGTCATGTGACGTCATAGGCTGCTGATAATCATTGAAATCAAAATTAACTCACCTGACTAATAACCCATTAAAATTTCATCGTCCTAGGACTATTGCAACATATTAAAATAAGCGTTTAGTAAGGAAGAAGAAAAGAATAATAATAATAAAAAAATGACGTTACGTGACGTCATATGACGTTTATTTTCACATAATTGTTAGACACCCAGAGACCTACTAACTGACAAAATTTCAACTTTCTATCTCAAAGGGACTGTTTTTTTAATTTAAAAATTTTAATTGGATCCGCCTTTTTTCGAATTTTAAAAACGGACACCGGTATAAATAAGAAAATATACACTTCAAAATTTAAAAACCCTTAAAAGGAAAATGTGACGTCATATGACGTTATAGGCTTCTGAAAATCATTGAAATAAAAAATTCAGCATCTGAATCATGTGTCATTAAATTTTCATTGCCATTCGACAATTTCAACATATAGAAATACCCTTGTTAATGTTCGAAATACATTATCATATAATGACGTCACGTGACGTCATATGACGTTTATTTTCACAAAATGTTTAAGACTCCCAGAGACCTATATACTGACCAAATATCACTTTTCTATCTCAAATAGACCGATTTTATAAGCATTTAAAAATTTACGACCTTGGTTCGAATCTTGGATTCGCTATAGAACCATAGACTTTTCGAATTTTGAAAAACGGACACCGAGATGCACAACTAGAACTTAATATACACATTCTGTGAAAATTTGATGAAATCGGTTCAAAAATAATGGCTTCAGACCGCGTATAAACTTTTGTTGCATATTTCAAGTGTGACGTCATATGACGTCAAAGACATATGAAAATCATAGAAATCAAAATTTCAGCATTTGAAGCATGTGTCATTAAATTTTCATTGCCCTTCGACAATTTCAACATATAGAAATATTCTTGTTAATATTAAATAATTATCATATAATGACGTCACGTGACGTCATATGACATTTATTTTCACAAAATGTTTAAAACTTCTAGAGACCTATATACTGACTAAATCTCAACTTTCTATCTTAAATAGGACAGATTTTATAAGCATTTAAAAATTTACGACCTTGGTTCGAATATTGGATTCGATATAGATCCATGGAATTTTCGAATTTGGAAAAACGGACAACGGGATGCACAACTAGAGCCTAACATACACATTCTGTGAAAATTTGATGAAAATCGGTCCAGAAATAATGGCTGTAGACCGCGTACAAACTTTTTCACCTGACGTCGAATCTGACGTTATATGACGTCATATGAATATGAAATTCATTGCATCCGAAAGCCCATGGTTTGAAATATATGCCATAAAATTTTCATTGTTCTGAGTCAATGGCAACACCTCGAAATTAACACAAATATAAGAGGAAGAAAAAAAGAATAATAAGAATAATAAAAAAACAGTACAAACCCAATAGGACTTTCTGCCGAAAGGGCAGAAAGTCCTAATAATAACTAGATTTCATTCGTTGATACGAATGATAGGACTTTCTGCAACATTTTGAAATGTAAAGATTAATACCGTTAGAAAGAATATATATTATATTTCCTACCTTTTATTTTTTTTTTCATATGGACTTCTCATGCATGAACTTTGTGAAGTAAGCCATATGTCGAAAATAAATAAATCTTTATTTTGATATCGCTTTCTTATAACTTGACCAATTTTATTTTAATTGTTGTTGTTGTTGTATTGGGGTTTACCGTCGCTGTGGTAGTATTTCAATCATATAGACACTCCAGCTAATTACAGGTGGAGTACCGTTAGAAAGCTCTTAAAACATGCTACATTTTATACGCATAATGTGTAAACTTATCTTCAGTCGTTTCTGAGATATTGACTGTTAAACCTCAAGAAAACAGCATATTATCAGCAAAATTAGCTTCATTTTATTTAGTTTTTTTTGCTTATAACTTTGTATTGCGTAAACCAATTTTAATAAAGTAAATATTTTTGGAAACGTCAATTATTCAGCTATAATTCTTATTCATACATATATTTACAAAAATCGATATTTATTGAGATAGAAAGAAGAAAAGAATAATAATAATAAACAAATGACGTCACGTGACGTCATATGACGTTTATTTTCACATAATTGTTAAGACACCCAGAGACCTACTAACTGACAAAATTTCAACTTTCTATCTCAAATACGACAGTTTTTATAAGCATTTAAATATTGACGTCCTTGGTTCGAACCTTGGATCCGCCATATATGCTTGGACTTTTCGAATTTTGAAAAACGGACACCGGTATACACAATTAGAACGTAATATACACATTCTGTGAAAATTTGATGAAAATCGGCCCATTAATAATGGCTCTGGACCGTGTACAAACTTTTGTAGTCTATTTCAAATGTGACGTCATATGACGCCATAGGCTTCTGAAAATCATTGAAATCGAAATATCAGCATCTGATTCATTTCTCATTAAATTTTCATTGTCCTTTGATAATTTCAACATATAGAAATACTCTTGTTAATATTAGAAATACATTATCATATAATGACGTCAAGTGACGTCATGTGACGTTTATTTTCACAAAATGTTTAAGACTCCCAGAGACCTATATACTGACCAAATATCACTTTTATATCTCAAATAAATCCGATTTTATAAGCATTTAAAAGTTTACGACCTTGGTTCGAATCTTGAATTCGCTATAGAACCATGGACTTTTCGAATTTTGAAAAACGGACACCGGGATGCACAACTAGAACTTAATTTACACATTTTGTGAAAAATTGATGAAATTCGGTTCATAAACAATGGCTGTAGACCGCGTACAAACTTTTGTTGCATATTTCAAGTGTGACGTCATATGACGTCATAGGCATATGAAAATCATAGAAATCAAAATCTTATCCTTTGAAGCATGTGTCATTAAATTTTCATTGCCCTTCAACAATTTCAACATATAGAAATATTCTTGTTAATATTAGAAATACATTATCATATAATGACGTCACGTGGCGTCATATGACATTTATTTTCATAAAATGTTTAAATCTTCTAGAGACCTATATACTGACCCAATATCATCTTTCTATCTCAAATAGGACCGATTTTATAAGAATTTGAAAATTTACGACCTTGGTTCGAATCTTGGAATCGCTATAGAACCTTGGACTTTTCGAATTTTGGAAAACGGACACCGGGATGCACAACTAGAATTTAATATACACATTCTGTGAAAATTTGATGAAAATCGGTTCATTAATAATGGCTCTGGACCGCGTACAAACTTTTGTAGCTTATTTCAAGTGTGACGTCATATGACGTCATAGAGAAATGAAAATCATAGAAATCAAAATAACATTTCTTAGAGAATATAACATCAAAATTTCATTGTACATGGACCATATTAACATATATAATTATGTGTTTAAAAATTAGAAATTTGATGACGTCATATAACGTCACAAGACGTCCATTTTCACAAAATATTTAAATCTATCGGAGATCTATATACTGACAAAATATCAACCTTCTGTCTCATTTAGGGACGATTTTATGAGCATTTATCAATTTGACGTCCTTGGTTTGAATCTTGCATTCGCCATAGAACCTTGTGCTTTTCGAATTTTGAAAAACGGACAACGAGATGCACAACTAAAGCTTAATATACACATTCTGTGAAAATTTGATAAAAATCGGTTTATTAATTACCGCTCTGGACCGCGTACAAACTTTTGTAGCAAATTGCCGAGTGTGACGTCATATAACGTCATAGGCATTTGAAAATTATAGAATTTTTTAATTACGCATATGAATAATATGCCATCGAAATTTCATTCTCCTAGGACGATTGCAACATATGAAAATCCGCGAGGAAGAAAAGAATAATAATAACTAGATTTCATTCGTTGATACGAATGATAGGACTTTCTGCTAAAATTGAAAAATATTAAGATTAATACCGTTAGAAAGAATATATATTAAATTCTCTACCCTTTACTTTTTTTCGTATGGACTTCTTTTAGCTTTGACGTCACATGACGTCATAAGTGCTGAAAATTCTTTTGTTAAAAAGGCATACATTACTCTCATAACTCTGAAATTTTCATTATTCTGAACAACTGGCATCATGTCGAAATCATTGCCCTAAAATTAAATCAAGAAGTATGCTTATGACGTCACATGACGTCATATGACGCAACGACTCAAAATATATATAGAAATTCTGCAGAACTGCAAACTGTGTAAGTTTCAACTTTCTATCTCATCCTGAAGCTCTTTAATCCTAAAATGAAATCTTCGGTCCTATGTTCGAATCTTATTTCAGCGACAGAACTTCGGTCTTTCAGAATTTCGGTTAGCTGATAGGATATACACACCTTAGTTTCAAGATGTACCATCTGTGAAAATTTGAAGAAAATCCGACCATAAATGGCGGCTGTAGAGCGTGAACACCATTTTTCACTATTTTTAGCTCTGACGTCATATGACGACATAGGGTGCTGAAGATGCTTTTGTTCAAAAGCACATACTTTACTGTCATAAATCTGAAATTTTCATTATTCTGAACAACTGGCATCATGTCGAAATCATTGCCCTAAAATAAAAAGTAAGAAGTATGCTTATGACGTCAAATGACGTCATATGACGTCAGAAATCAAAACATATGTAGAAATTCTGCAGAACTGCAAACTGTGTAAGTTTCAACTTTCTATCTCATCCTGAAGCTCTTTAATCCTAAAATGAAATTTTCGGTCCTATGTTCGAATCTTATTTCAGCCACAGAAATTCGGTCTTTCGGAATTTCGGTTAGCTGACAGGATATGCACACCTTAGTTTGAAGATATACCATCTGTGAAAATTTGAAGAAAATCCGACTATAAATGACGGCTGTAGAGCGCAAACACCACTTTTCACTATTTTTAGCTGTGACGTCATGTGACGTCATAGGCTAAAGACAATCATTGAAAACAAAATTTCCTCACGTGACTAATAACCCATAAAAATTTCATGGTCCTAGGACTATTGCAACATATTAAAATAAGCGTTTAGTTAGGAAGAAGAAAAGAATAATAATAATAAACAAATGACGTCCCGTGACGTCATATGACGTTTATTTTCACATAATTGTAAGACATCCAGAGACCTACTAACTGACAAAATTTCAACTTTCTATCTCAAATAGGACAGTTTTTATAAGCATTTAAAAATTGACGTCCTTGGTTCGAATCTTGGATCCGCCATAGATGCTTGGTCTTTTCGAATTTTGAAAAACGGACACCGGTATACACAATAAGAACGTAATATACACATTCTGTGAAAATTTGATAAAAATCGGCCCATTAATAATGGCTCTGGACCGTGTACAAACTTTCGTAGTCAATTTCAAATGTGACGTCATATGACGTCATAGGCTTCTGAAAATCATTGAAATCGAAATTTCATCGTCTGAATCATTTGTCATTAAATTTTCATTGCCCTTCGACAATTTCAACATATAGAAATACTCTTATTAATATAAGAAATACATTATCATATAATGACGTCAAGTGACGTCATGTGACGTTTATTTTCACAAAATGTTTAAGACTCCCAGAGACCTATATACTGACCAAATATCACTTTTATATCTCAAATAAATCCGATTTTATAAGCATTTAAAAGTTTACGACCTTGGTTCGAATCTTGAATTCGCTATAGAACCATGGACTTTTCGAATTTTGAAAAACGGACACCGGGATGCACAACTAGAACTTAATTTACACATTTTGTGAAAAATTGATGAAATTCGGTTCATAAACAATGGCTGTAGACGGCGTACAAACTTTTGTTGCATATTTCAAGTGTGACGTCATATGACGTCATAGGCATATGAAAA
Organism: Solen grandis; assembly: GCA_021229015.1. Taxonomy (NCBI): domain Eukaryota; kingdom Metazoa; phylum Mollusca; class Bivalvia; order Adapedonta; family Solenidae; genus Solen; species Solen grandis. The sequence goes on along the minus strand of CM037782.1, from coordinate 34,043,463 downwards.
TCATAGAAATCAAAATCTTATCCTTTGAAGCATGTGTCATTAAATTTTCATTGCCCTTCAACAATTTCAACATATAGAAATATTCTTGTTAATATTAGAAATACATTATCATATAATGACGTCACGTGGCGTCATATGACATTTATTTTCATAAAATGTTTAAATCTTCTAGAGACCTATATACTGACCCAATATCATCTTTCTATCTCAAATAGGACCGATTTTATAAGAATTTGAAAATTTACGACCTTGGTTCGAATCTTGGAATCGCTATAGAACCTTGGACTTTTCGAATTTTGGAAAACGGACACCGGGATGCACAACTAGAATTTAATATACACATTCTGTGAAAATTTGATGAAAATCGGTTCATTAATAATGGCTCTGGACCGCGTACAAACTTTTGTAGCTTATTTCAAGTGTGACGTCATATGACGTCATAGAGAAATGAAAATCATAGAAATCAAAATAACATTTCTTAGAGAATATAACATCAAAATTTCATTGTACATGGACCATATTAACATATATAATTATGTGTTTAAAAATTAGAAATTTGATGACGTCATATAACGTCACAAGACGTCCATTTTCACAAAATATTTAAATCTATCGGAGATCTATATACTGACAAAATATCAACCTTCTGTCTCATTTAGGGACGATTTTATGAGCATTTATCAATTTGACGTCCTTGGTTTGAATCTTGCATTCGCCATAGAACCTTGTGCTTTTCGAATTTTGAAAAACGGACAACGAGATGCACAACTAAAGCTTAATATACACATTCTGTGAAAATTTGATAAAAATCGGTTTATTAATTACCGCTCTGGACCGCGTACAAACTTTTGTAGCAAATTGCCGAGTGTGACGTCATATAACGTCATAGGCATTTGAAAATTATAGAATTTTTTAATTACGCATATGAATAATATGCCATCGAAATTTCATTCTCCTAGGACGATTGCAACATATGAAAATCCGCGAGGAAGAAAAGAATAATAATAACTAGATTTCATTCGTTGATACGAATGATAGGACTTTCTGCTAAAATTGAAAAATATTAAGATTAATACCGTTAGAAAGAATATATATTAAATTCTCTACCCTTTACTTTTTTTCGTATGGACTTCTTTTAGCTTTGACGTCACATGACGTCATAAGTGCTGAAAATTCTTTAGTTAAAAAGCGCATACATTACTCTCATAACTCTGAAATTTTCATTATTCTGAACAACTGGCATCATGTCGAAATCATTGCCCTAAAATTAAATCAAGAAGTATGCTTATGACGTCACATGACGTCATATGACGCAACGACTCAAAATATAAATAGAAATTCTGCAGAACTGCAAACTGTGTAAGTTTCAACTTTCTATCTCATCCTGAAGCTCTTTAATCCTAAAATGAAATCTTCGGTCCTATGTTCGAATCTTATTTCAGCGACAGAACTTCGGTCTTTCAGAATTTCGGTTAGCTGATAGGATATACACACCTTAGTTTCAAGATGTACCATCTGTGAAAATTTGAAGAAAATCCGACCATAAATGGCGGCTGTAGAGCGTGAACACCATTTTCACTATTTTTAGCTCTTACGTCATATGACGACATAGGGTGCTGAAGATGCTTTTGTTCAAAAGCACATACTTTACTGTCATAAATCTGAAATTTTCATTATTCTGAACAACTGGCATCATGTCGAAATCATTGCCCTAAAATAAAAAGTAAGAAGTATGCTTATGACGTCAAATGACGTCATATGACGTCAGAAATCAAAACATATGTAGAAATTCTGCAGAACTGCAAACTGTGTAAGTTTCAACTTTCTATCTCATCCTGAAGCTCTTTAATCCTAAAATGAAATTTTCGGTCCTATGTTCGAATCTTATTTCAGCCACAGAAATTCGGTCTTTCGGAATTTCGGTTAGCTGACAGGATATGCACACCTTAGTTTGAAGATATACCATCTGTGAAAATTTGAAGAAAATCCGACTATAAATGACGGCTGTAGATCGCAAACACCACTTTTCACTATTTTTAGCTGTGACGTCATGTGACGTCATAGGCTAAAGACAATCATTGAAAACAAAATTTCCTCACGTGACTAATAACCCATAAAAAATTCATGGTCCTAGGACTATTGCAACATATTAAAATAAGCGTTTAGTTAGGAAGAAGAAAAGAATAATAATAATAAACAAATGACGTCCCGTGACGTCATATGACGTTTATTTTCACATAATTGTAAGACACCCAGAGACCTACTAACTGACAAAATTTCAACTTTCTATCTCAAATAGGACAGTTTTTATAAGCATTTAAAAATTGACGTCCTTGGTTCGAATCTTGGATCCGCCATAGATGCTTGGACTTTTCGAATTTTGAAAAACGGACACCGGTATACACAATAAGAACGTAATATACACATTCTGTGAAAATTTGATAAAAATCGGCCCATTAATAATGGCTCTGGACCGTGTACAAACTTTCGTAGTCAATTTCAAATGTGACGTCATATGACGTCATAGGCTTCTGAAAATCATTGAAATCGAAATTTCATCGTCTGAATCATTTGTCATTAAATTTTCATTGCCCTTCGACAATTTCAACATATAGAAATACTCTTATTAATATAAGAAATACATTATCATATAATGACGTCAAGTGACGTCATATGACGTTTATTTTCACAAAATGTTTAAGACTCCCAGAGACCTATATACTGACCAAATATCACTTTTATATCTCAAATAAATCCGATTTTATAAGCATTTAAAAGTTTACGACATTGGTTCGAATCTTGAATTCGCTATAGAACCATGGACTTTTCGAATTTTGAAAAACGGACACCGGGATGCACAACTAGAACTTAATTTACACATTTTGTGAAAAATTGATGAAATTCGGTTCATAAACAATGGCTGTAGACCGCGTACAAACTTTTGTTGCATATTTCAAGTGTGACGTCATATGACGTCATAGGCATATGAAAATCATAGAAATCAAAATCTTATCCTTTGAAGCATGTGTCATTAAATTTTCATTGCCCTTCAACAATTTCAACATATAGAAATATTCTTGTTAATATTAGAAATACATTATCATATAATGACGTCACGTGGCATCATATGACATTTATTTTCATAAAATGTTTAAATCTATATATACTATATCAACTTTCTATCTTAAATAGGACAGATTTTATAAGCATTTAAAAATTTACGACCTTGGTTCGAATCTTGGATTCGCTATAGAACCATGGACTTTTCGAATTTTGAAAAACGTACACCGGGATGCACAACTAGAGCCTAACATACACATTCTGTGAAATTTTGATGAAAATCGGTCCAGAAATAATGGCTGTAGACCGCGTACAACCTTTTTCACGTGACGTCAAATCTGACGTTATATGACGTCCTATGAATAAAAAATTCATTGCATCCGAAAGCTCATGGTTTGAAATATATGCCATAAAATTTTCATTGTTCTGAGTCAATGGCAACACCTCGAAATTAACACAAATATAAGAGGAAGAAAAAAAGAATAAGAAGAAGAAGAACTAGATGTCAATTGTTTAAACGAATGATAGGACTTTCTGCAACATCTGCTGTATATAGTATATATATAGAAGATGACATAATAGATAATCTGTCCAAATTGCAGCTTTCTATCTCCTCTATTTCTATATAAAATAGCACAAATAGAACACATTCTGTGAATTTTAATAAAAGTCCGCCCATATCTTGCACATGTAGTTTACATACAAAATTTATACTATGTCATATGACATGGAAGAAAAATTAAACAGTGTTCAAATGTAAGTTTCTAACTTTCATCACACATAGAATTTCATCACTCCAGCTCAGTTGTAACCTTGTTTAATTTTAGCCTCAGTAGGAAGAAGTATTGAATATTTGTATAGTGCTATATCTTTTCGACACCTGTAACGTAGTTAAACGTATTTAGCGATTTTGGCGTGTTTGGGCTTCCGTAGTTTTGCCATAAATTCCTGGAATTTCGAACTATGGTGATATTTTGAAAGGTAACATCCCAGCCTACAAACGGATGCAATATGAATATCGTTAGCATAACAATGCAGTTTTTAGATGGTCTAAAATGTTGGGCTGCGTGTGAATTTTTCAAGGCTTGCAAACTGCTCGCTAGCTACATAGTGTTGCAAATACGGATTTTTGTCTTGTGCCGTTGTACATGTATTAACTTCAATGCTTATTTTGGAAACAGTCAACATTCGACAAAAAAAAATCAAAAAAAAATCAAGATATAGCCCATCAATTGCAATTTGATATTTTTTTTTTTTTTTTTTTTTTTTTTAAGTCGTTGCGCAAGTATTTAAGCTTGGTGACCCCTGCGCGTGACCTTTTCCATATTTTTATGATGCATGATTATGAAATATCTTATTTTCCATGTAACTTTTTTATATGAAGTCCAATTTCAATAAACTTGGTACCGTTAGAAAGCTCAAGAAAACAGCTTCAGCATAATTAGCTTCATTTCATTTAGTTTTTTTGCTTATAACTTTGTATTGCGTAAACCAATTTTAATAAACTAAATATCTTTGGAAACGTCAATTATTCAGCTATAATTTTTATTCATACATATATTTACAAAAATCGATATTTATTGAGATATGGCTACATATATGCAGTAGGGGTGAAATCAAAATTTCCTCACGTGCCTAATAACCCATAAACATTTCATCGTCCTAGGACTATTGCAGCATATGAAAATAAGCGTTTAGTTAGGAAGAAGAAAAGAATAATAATAATAAACAAATGACGTCACGTGACGTTTATTTTCACATCATTGTTAAGACACCCAGAGACCTACTAACTGACAAAATTTCAACTTTCTATCTCAAATAGGACAGTTTTTATAAGCATTTAAATATTGACGTCATTGGTTCGAATCTTGGATCCGCCATATATGCTTGGACTTTTCGAATTTTGAAAAACGGACACCGGCATACACAATAAGAACGTAATCTACACACTCTGTGAAAATTTGATGAAAATCGGCCCATTAATAATGGCTCTGGACCGTGTACAAACCTTTGTAGTCAATTTCAAATGTGACGTCATATGACGTCATAGGCTTCTGAAAATCATTGAAATCGAAATATCCGCGTCTGAATCATTTGTCATTAAATTTTCATTGCCCTTCGATAATTTCAACATATAGAAATATTCTTGTTAATATTAAAAATACATTATCATATAATGACGTCACGTGACGTCATATGACGTTTCTTTTCACAAAATGTTAAAGACTCTTAGAGACCTATATAATGACCAAATATCACTTTTCTATCTTAAATAGGACCGATTTTATAAGCATTTAAAAATTTACGACCTTGGTTCGAATCTTGAATTCGCTATACAACCATGGACTTTTCGAATTTTGAAAAACGGACACCGAGATGCACAACTAGAACTTAATATACACATTCTCTGAAAATTTGATAAAAATCGGCCCATTAATAATGGCTTTGGACCGTGTACAAACTTTCGTAGTCAATTTCAAATGTGACGTCATATGACGTCATAGGCTTCTGAAAATCATTGAAATCGAAATATCAGCATCTGAAGCATGAGGCATTAAATTTTCATTGCCCTTCGAAAATTTCAAGATATAGAAATAATCTTGTTAGAATTAGAAATTCATTATCATATAATGACGTCACGTGACGTCATATGACATTTATTTTCACAAAATGTTTAAGACTCCCAGAGACCTATATACTGACCCAATATCATTTTTCTATCTCAAATAGGACCGATTTTATAAGAATTTGAAAATTTACGACCTTGGTTCGAATCTTGGAATCGCTATAGAACCATGGACTTTTCGAATTTTGAAAAACGGACACCGGGATGCACAACTAGAACTTAATATTCACATTCTGTGAAAATTTGATGAAAATCGGTTCATAAACAATGGCTCTGGACCGCGTACAAACTTTTGTTGCATATTTCAAGTGTGACGTCATATGACGTCATAGGCACATGAAAATAATAGAAATCAAACTTTTAGCGATTGAAGCATGTGTCATTAAATTTTCATTGCCCTTCGACAATTTCAACATATAGAAATACTCTTGTTAATATTAGAAATACAATATCATATAATTACGTCACGTGACGTCATATGACATTTATTTTCACAAAATGTTTAAGACTCCCAGAGACCTATATACTGACTAAATATCAACTTTCTATCTTAAATAGGACAGATTTTATAAGCATTTAAAAAATTTACGACCTTGGTTCGAATCTTGGATTCGCTATAGAACCATGGACTTTTCGAATTCTAAAAAACAGACACCGGGATGCACAACTAGAACTTAATATACACAATCTGTGAAAATTTTATGAAAATCGGTTCACAAACAATGGCTGTAGACCGCGTACAAACTTTTGTAGCATATTTCAAATGTTACGTCATATGACGTCATATGCATATGAAAATCATAGAAATCAAAATTTCATCGCATCAAGTATATGCCATTAAAATTTCATGGCCCTGGGACCATTGCAACATGCTTAAATTAACGCTCAGTTTGGAAGAAAAAAAGAATAAGAAGAACTAGATTTCATTCGTTGATACGAATGATAGGACTTTCTGCTAAAATTGAAAAATATTAAGATTAATTCCGTTAGAAAGAATATATATTAAATTCTCTACCCTTTACTCTTTTATTTTTTTTCGTATGGACTTCTTTTAGCTTTGATGTCACATGACGTCATAGGGTGCTGAAAATTCTTTTGTTCAAAAGCGCATACTCTACTGTCGTAACTCTGAAATTTTCATTATTCTGAACAACTGGCATCATGTCAAAATCATTACCCTTAAAATGAAAATTAAGAAGTATGCCTATGACGTCACATGACGTCATATGACGTCACGACTCAAAATATATGTAGAAATTCTGCAGAACTGCAAACTGTGTAAGTATCAACTTTCTATCTTATCCTGAAGCTCTTTCATCCTAAAATGAAATTTTCGGTCCTATGTTCGAATCTTACTTCAGCCACAGAACTTCGGTCTTTCGGAATTTCGGTTGGCTGACAGGATATGCACACCTTAGTTTCAAGATGTACCATCTGTGAAAATTTGAAGTAAATCCGACCATAAATGACGGCTGTAGAGCGCAAACACCATTTTTCACTATTTTTAGCTGTGGCGTCATGTGACGTCAAAGGGTGCTGAAGATGCTTTTATTCAAAAGCGCATACTTTACTGTCATAACTCTGAAATTTTCATTATTCTGAACAACTGGCATCATGTCGAAATCATTACCCTAAAATGAAAATTAAGAAGTATGCCTATGACGTCACATGACGTCATATGACGTCACGACTGAAAATATATGTTGAAATTCTGCAGAACTGCAAACTGTGTAAGTTTCAACTTTCTATCTCATCCTGAAGCTCTTTTATCCTATAATGAAATTTTCGGTCCTATGTTCGAATCTTATTTCAGCCACAGAACTTCGGTCTTTCGGAATTTTGGTTAGCTGACAGGATATGCACACCTTTGATTCAAAATGTACCATCTGTGAAAATTTGATGAAAATCCGACCATAAATGACGGCTGTAGAGCGCGAACACCATTTTTCACTATTTTTAGCTGTGACATCATGTGACGTCATAGGGTGCTGAAGATGCTTTTGTTCAAAAACGCATACTTTACTGTCATATCTCTGAAATTTTCATTACTCTGAACAACTGGCATCATGTCGAAATCATTGCCCGAAAATGAAAATTTAGAAATATGCCTATGAAGTCACATGACGTCATATGACGTCACCACTCAAAATATATGTAGAAATTCTGCAGAACTGCAAACTGTGTAAGTTTCAACTTTCTATCTCATCCTGAAGCTCTTTAATCCTTAAATGAAATTTTCGGTCCTATGTTCGAATCTTATTTCAGCCACAGAACTTCGGTCTTTCGGAATTTAGGTTAGCTGACAGGAAGCACACCTTTGATTCAAGATGTACCATCTGTGAAAATTTGAAGAAAATCCGACCATAAATGACGGCTGTAGAGCGCGAACACCATTTTTCACTATTTTTAGCTGTGACGTCATATGACGTCATAGGGTGCTGAAAATCATTGAAATCAAAATTTCCTCACGTGACTAATACGCCATAAAAATTTCATCGTCCTAGGACTATTGCAACATATAAAAATAAGCGTTTAGTTAGGAAGAAGAAAAGAATAATAATAATAATAACTAGATTTCATTCGTTGATACGAATGATAGGACTTTCTGCTACATTTGTCAAATACTTAAAAGCAAAAAAAGTAAGAGGATATAAAATTGCAGCCTTTAACTTGCTTTTGTATGGCCATAACTTACATGAACTTTGAAAAATAAACCGTTTAACTTGGAGGAAATGGCAAAAGTAACTGAAAATCATTTTTTTATATCGATTTATTTAACTAGGACTATTTTTATAATCTATGTTACAAATCAAATTTATTTAAAACGCTTACAATTCGAATTCCATCCTGTAATAATGGCTGTAGACCGCGTACAAGAGTGTTTAGACAACGTCAAGTTTGATGTCACATGACATCATAGGCATAAGAAAATGAATGAAATGAAATATTAAGTATCTTAAATATATCAAGTAATTTTTTCATGCTCCTTGCAACTTTGCAACATATAGAAATTAACGCGTAGATATATTAACATTCTTTTTGACATTATGACGTAAAATAACGTTAATCTTCACAGAATATAAATAAGTCTTAAAGACTAATATTCAGTCCAAATATCAACTTTCTAAATCATCTCGAAGCGATTTATATGTTTTTGAAATTTGACGTCAATGTTTCGAAACTTGGATTCGCCATACAACCATTGCCTTTTCGTCTTTTCAAATTTGTAAAACAGGACCCGGGATACACAACTAAAGCGTTACATATACATTCTTTGAAATTTGCTTAAATTCGGTCCAAAATAATGGCTGTACACTGCGTAAAACCTTTTTGTCCTGACGTCAAATCTGATGTGATATAACGTCAAATTAATATGAATTACATTGCATTTTAAAGCATTTCTAAAGTATATACCATAAGATTTCATGGTCCTGGGAAGTTAACAACATATTAAATTTACGCATCTATATCAGAAATAATTTTTGACCTTATGACGTCATATGACGTCAAATGACGTTCATCTTCAGAGAATGTAAAGCACTCTTGGAGACTTATTTACTTTTCAAATATTAGATTTCTAACTCATCTGGAAACGATTTTATACGTATTTAAAATTTGACGCCAATGGTTCGAATATTGGATCCGCCATAAAACCTTTGCATTTTTGAATTTGGAAGAACGGACACCGGAATGCTCAACTATAACCTAATATACACTTTCTGTGAAGTTTTTATGAAAATCGGTTCATAAACAATGGCTGTAGACCGCGTACAAACTTTTGTAGCATCTGGCAAGTGTAACGTCATATGACGTCATAGGCATATGAAAACTGTAGAATTAAAAATATCAACATTTGAAGCAAAATGTCATATAATTTCCATTTCCATGGACCATTTTAACATATAGAAATTTTCTTGTAAATATTAGAAATAGATTTTCATGTATTGACGTCATCTGACGTCACATGACGTTCATTTTCACAAAATCGTTCAGTCATCCATAATTCTACACAATGTTCAAATATCAATATTCTATCTCATATGGGACCGATTTTATAAGCATTTGAAAATTAACGACCTCGGTTCAAATCTTGGATTCTCCATAGAACCATGGTCTTTAAGAATTTTGAAAAACGGATAGCGGGATGCACAACTAGATCTTAATATACACATTCTGTGAACATTTGATGAACATCGGTTTATAAGTAATGGCTGTAGACCGCGTACAAACTTTTGTAGAATATGTCAAGTGTGACGTCATATGACGTCATATGCTTATAAAAATTATTGAAATAGAAATTATATCGTGTGAAACATATGCCATTAAATTTTTATTGCTCTTCGACCATTTCAACATATAGAAATAATCTTGTTAATGTTAGTAATATATTTTCATATAATGACGTCACGTGACGTCATATGATGCAAATTTTCAAAATATTTTTAAGACTCCGAGAGACCTACATACTGACCAAATATCAACTTTCTATCTCAAATAGGACTGCTTTTATAAGCATTTGAAAATTTACGACCTTGGTTCGAATCTTGGATTCGCTATAGAACCTTGGCAATTTCGAATTTTGAGAAACGGACACCGGGATGCACAACTAGAACTTAATATACACATTCTGTGAAAATTTGATGAAAATCGGTTCATCAATAATGGCTGTGGACCGCGTACAAACTTTTGTAGCTTATTTCACGTGTGACGTCATATGACGTCATAGAGATATGAAAATCATAGAAATCAAAATTACAGCGATTGAAGCATGTGTAAATTTTCCCGTTAATATTAGAAAAACATTATCATATAATGACGTCACGTGACGTCATATGACATTTATTTTCACAAAATGTTTAAAACTTCTAGAGACCTATATACTGATTAAATATCAACTTTCTATCTTAAATTGGACAGAATTTATAAGCATTTAAAAATTTACGACCTTGGTTCGAATCTTGGATTCGCTATAGAACCATGGACTTTTCGAATTTTGAAAAACGGACACCGGCATGCACAACTAGAACTTAATATACACATTCTGTGAAAAATTGATGAAAATCGGTTCACAAACAATGGCTGTAGAGCGCGTACAAACTTTTGTAGCATATTTCAAATGTGACGTCATATGACGTCATAGGCATATGAAAATCATAGAAATCAAAATTTCCTCACGTGACTAATAAGTCATAAAAATTTCATCGTCCTAGGAGTATTGCAACATAGAAAAATAAGCGTTTAGTTAGGAAGAAAAAAAGAATAATAATAATAACTAGATTTCATTCGTTGATACGAATGATAGGACTTTCTGCTAACATTGAAAAATATAAAGATTAATTCCGTTAGAAAGAATATATATTAAATTCCCTACCTTTTACTTTTTTTTTTTTTTTTCGTATGGACTTCTCATGCATGAACTTTTTGAAATAAGCCATATTCCAAAAATAAACAAGTAACAGGGATTTGAAGTTCAGTAGAATTTAGTATTCCGTATATATAAGAAAAAATATGTTTTGTATGTATGGAGTACTATTATTTTCAGAATTTTATTTTAAATTACTGAACTTCAAATCCCTTTGATATTTATTTCAATTTAAAAACACACACTCACAGACAAGTGAATTTATATCTAAGTCTTTAAATAATTTATTTTACAACAAGAAAATTACCAAGAAACAGCTGATTTCTCCATACTGCCTGGGTTTTTTTTTCTTTCAACGCCCGAATAGTCAGCCCTTTAATAATTTAAATTTAACGGTTTGACAGATTGCGGGAAAATAATCGCAATATCGCTGACCAATTTCGCAGCGTAAAAATCCGAATCATCCCGAAATGTACTGCGCTGCTGGTCCAGGTTGTTGTCCTTTTCTCGGATTCGCATATATTTCAAACAAATAAACATACAAAGGAGGATTATTTTCACGACAATTTTGTATATTTCGATAGAGAAATATATATTTGAGTGATTCCGTATGTTAACTTCATAGATTTATTTGAATGATTTGAAAAAACGGAGTTGAAGCGAGTCGACCCCTGAAAAGATGTCCACCCTTATTGATAGTGTATGTACAGTGTGTGTGTGTGTGTGTGTGGTGTGTGTGTATGAGAGCAAGTCCCTGTGGCCTAGGTCACACATTCAGGATTTTTACTGCCGTCCTTGATAGGACCATTCCCGATTAAAATGTGTCAAAAGTCTGATCAAGATCCTGTGATTCGTGGCTGGAAATTCAAACTTTTATTAAAATTTGTAAAAAACATTTATTTAATCACGACAACAATCAGATATTGTTCAGGAGGCGTCCCGATCCAGCCGTTTCCAGCAGAATTCGTCCCGATTATCCGTTCTCAATCCGATTCTGATCCGATACAGCAGAATTTGTCACGACATAGTCACGATTGTAATCCGACTAGACAAAATCGGCTGAGTTTCCCGAATGTTACGGGACACACCTAACTGTCAGGAGTGCTTGGCCGACCTCTCCGGACCATTCCCGATCCGTAGGACTCTGTTACGAACATATACGACTGCGTTCAGACAATGATAGGACATTGAGGATAGTAATCCGACTTTTTCGCTTTTCGTGTCGTAGCGCTGTCTGATCTCAAACGGGAGCCATAATCGACACTGTGTGAACGCCGCATTACAGACAAATTAGCTTGCAGCGTCTTGAACGGATGACATGTGTTGATCATTTTGTTTAAAACGTCTACACTTATACACGCTCATGGTATCTCAAGCTGGCAATTAAATTACATTGTACTATAACATATATTTTCACATAGGTTATCATTTATAATAAATTTGGAATATAGCTTGTACAACATTTATCGATAGATGCAACAATAAAGTCGGGAAATTGCAATGTTTCAACAACGGTCTAAATGACATGTGTCAAAACGCTCAAAGGATTATGGGTAACACAATACTGCAACTGATATTCATAAGTAACGTAAATAAAATGATTTGACAAAACATTAAATCATTGTCAACACTTGTTTAATTTGTTTGTTTGTTTGTTCGGTTTAACGTCCCACCGACAGTATTTCAGTCATTTGGAGACGATGTCTACTTAATGCAGTTATAGTGCTGCCACACTGCAGTATCACGTCGTAGACATGTGGCATGATATCACACCCAGTCACATTATCCTGATACTGGGCCAACCAGTCCTGCAACTACCCTTATATGCTAAGTGTCAAGCAAGGGAGCTATAACAGTACCATTTTTTACGACTTTGGTATCGAACCCACGACCTCCCGCTCTCGAGGCGGACGCTCTAAACACTCGGCCACCGGGAACGGTACACCTGTTTAGCTAGTAATATCAATATGATATAAGTAAAAGGTTGTTTTTTTCAATTTATATGACTAATACATATCTGTAAACTTACATTTTCCGAAAATGCTTCAATTAAGGTGAAAGCGAAAGTAGGATATTTTATGAAAATTCTTACAAATGGCTTTATATTCGTATTTTTTATGTAACTTCCTTATTTCTTGATCAATTTCAAAACTCTAGGTGCCAAAATAATCGTCTTAAAATTCTCTACATCTCACTTGCTTAATGTAAAACTTATTTCTAATGATTCTTAAGATATAAGTCGTAAAATTCTGACATGACGGCAAAATCGCTGAAATTCTATATGTTTAAATTTTTATTTTTGATGTTACTTCCTTATACTTTGATCAATTTCAAAACTTAAGGTACCAAACTAATCGTCTTAAAATTCTCTACATCTCATTCGCTTTATCTATAGGAACATTTTTAATACTTTTTGAGATACAAGCTCTTAAACCTCTTGAAAAATGAAAAAATCACCAAAGCTATATGCACGAATTTCGTTTTTCCCCATTACTCCATGAATCTTAGGTCAATCATTAAACTTTAAGCATCAAAAGAACGGCCAAACATTGCTCTACAAATAATATTAATCATCATATTTTCAAAAATCAAAGAATTTCGAGATATAAACTGTTAAACACACTGAGGGTTACCTAATTTTGTTTTTTCCGCCATAACTCAACCGATTCAACCCCGATCATCAAAAACTAAATATAATCTGAAAGGTCTTTCTAAGCACTACAAATTATACGCATAGTGTCTCGATAGAATATTTACCGTTTTTGAGATATTTAAGGCCGAAGAAAAACCCGATAATTGATATATGACCTTGACCTTTGGGATTTTCCGGAAACGGAAGTGACATGGCTCTATAGATTCTAATACTGCATCTTCAGACAAAATTTCAAGTAAATCATGCAAAAAATAAAGCCTACAGGGCTTAAAAACCGTTAAGTTTTAATACGAAAGTTTTAAGAGCATTATGACGTCATGTGACGTCATATCACGTTTATCTTTTCAGAATGTATAGAAGATCTGGAAACTAATATTCAGCCTAAATCTCAGCTTTCTAGCTTTTCTAGAAGCGATTTTATACGCATTTGAAATTTGACGTCATAGGTTCGAATCTTGGATTCGCCATAAAACATTTGCCTTTTCGAATTTGGAAAAACGGACACCGGGATGCACAACTAGAGCCTAACATACACATTCTGTAAAATTTTGATGAAAATCGATCCAGAAATAATGGCTGTAGACCGCGTACAAACCTTTTCACCTGACGTCAAATCTGACGTTATATGACGTCATATGAATATACAATTCATTGCATCCGAAAGCTCATGGTTTGAAATATATGCCATAAAATTTTCATTGTTCTGAGTCAATGGCAACACCTCGAAATTAACACAAATATAAGAGGAAGAAAAAAAGAATAAGAAGAAGAAGAAGAAGCAGAAGAATAATAAAAAAACAGTACAAACCCAATATGACTTTCTGCCTGTAGGCAGAAAGTCCTAATAACTAGATGTCATTCGTGAAAACGAATGATAGGACTTTCTGCAAGCTGTGTTAATGCAAAAAGCAGGAGATAGAAGTTTTATGTAATGATTCACCTCTGGTAGTATTTCATGTTCATGCTGAACAACTGACATTATATTCCGAAATAAGTGCAAATAATAAGAACTAAGTATTTCACTAATTTTAGCTCTGACGTCACATGACGTCATAGGGTACTGAAAATTCTTTTGTTCAAAAGCGTATACTTTACTTTCATAACTCTGAAATTTTCATTATTCTGAACAACTGGCATCATGTCGAAATCATTGCCCTAAAATGAAAATTACGAAGTATGCTTATGACGTCACATGACATTATATGACGTCACGACTCAAAATATATGTAGAAATTCTGCAGGACTGCAATCTGTGTAAGTTTCAACTTTCTATCTCATCCTGAAGCTCTTTAATCCTAAAATGAAATTTTCGGTCCTATGTTCGAATCTTATTTCAGCCACAAAACTTCGGTCTTTCGGAATTTCGGTTAACTGACAGGATATGCACACCTTAGTTTCATGATGTACCATCTGTGAAAATTTGAGGAAAATCCGACCATAAATGACGGCTGTAGAGCGCGAACACCATTTTTCACTATTTTTAGCTGTGACGTCACATGACGTCATAGGGTGCTGAAGTTGCTTTTGTTCAAAAGCGCATACTTTACTTTCATAACTCTGAAATTTTCATTATTCTGAACAACTTGCATCATGTCGAAATCATTGCCCTAATATGAAAATTAAGAAGTATGCTTATGACGTCACATGACGTCATATGACGTCAGGACTCAAAATATATGTAGAAATTTTTGAGGACTGCAAACTTTGTAAGTTCCAACTTTTTATCTCATCCTGAAGCTCTTTAATCCTAAAATTAAATTTTCGGTCCTTTGTTCGAATCTTATTTCCGCGACAGAACTTCGGTCTTTCGGAATTTCGGTTAGCTGACAAGATATGCACACCATAGTTTCAAGATGTACCATCTGTGAAAATTTGAAGAAAATCCGACCATAAATGACGGCTGTAGAGCGCGAACACCATTTTTCACTATTTTTAGCTGTGACGTCATGTGACGTCATAAGGTGCTGAAGATGCTTTTGTTCAAAAGCGCATACTTTTCTGTCATAACTCTGAAATTTTCATTATTCTGAACAACTGGCATCATGTCGAAATCATTGCCCTAATATGAAAATTAAGAAGTAGGCCTATGACGTCACATGACGTCATATGACGTCAGGACTCAAAATGTATGTAGAAATTCTTCAGAACTGCAAACTGTGTAAGATTTAACTTTCTATCTCATCCTGAAGCTCTTTTATCCTAAAATGAAATTTTCGGTCCTATGTTCGAATCTTATTTCAGCCACAGAACTTCGGTCTTTCGGAATTTCGATTAGCTGATAGGATATGCACACCTTTGATTCAAGATGTACCATCTGTGAAAATTTGAAGAAAATCCGACCATAAATGACGGCTGTAGAGCGCGAACACCATTTTTCACTATTTTTAGCTGTGACGTCATGTGACGTCATAGGGTGCTGAAAATCATTGAAATCAAAATTTCCTCACGTGACTAATAAGCCATAAAAAGTTCATCGTCCTAGGACTATTGCAACATATAAAAATAAGCGTTTAGTTAGGAAGAAGAAAAGAATAATAATAATAATAAACATAACAAACCGAATAGGACTTTCTGCTTTAGGCAGAAAGTCCTAACTAGATGTCATTCGTGAAAACGAATGATAGGACTTTCTGCAAGCTGTGTTAATGCAAAAAGCAGGAAATAGAAGTTTCATGTAATGATTCACCTCTGGTAGTATTTCATGTTCATGCTAAACAATTGACATTATATTCCGAAATTAATGCAAATGATAAGAACTTAGTATTAGTCTGTGACGTAACATGATGTTATATGACGTCAGGACATGACTGCAAACTTGATTTCTAGTTTAAAGGTCCTATGTTCGAATCTTGCTTCAGCCACAATACTTCGGTTTTTCGGAATTAAGGTTAGCTGACAAAATATTCACACCTTAGTTTCAAAATGTACCATCTGTAAAAATTTGAAGAAAATCTGATCACAAATGGCGGCTGTAGAGCGCGAATACCATTTTTCACTATTTTAGCTCTGACGTCACGTGACGTCATAGGGTGCTGAAAATGCTGTTGCTCAAAAGCGCACACTTTACTGCAATAACTCTGAAATTTCCATTATTCTGAACAACTGGCATCATGTCGAAATCATTGCCCCAAATTAAAACTAAGTGGTATGCTTATGACGTCCAATGACGTCACGATTCAAAATATTTGTAGAAATGCTGCAGAACTGCAAACTGTGTAAGTTTCAACTTTCTATCTCATCCTGAAGCTCTTCAATCCTAAAATGAAATTTTTGGTCCTATGTTCGAATCTTATTTCAGCCACAGAACTTCGGTTTTTCGGAATTTCGGTTAGCTGGCAGGATATGCACACCTTAGTTTCAAGGTGTACCATCTGTGAAAATTTGAAGAAAATCCGACCATAAACGGCGGCTGTAGAGCGCGAACACCATGTTTCAATATTTTTAGCTCTGACGTCACAGGACGTCATAGGGTGCTGAAGATGCTTTTGTTCAAAAGCTCATACTTTACTGTCATAACACTGAAATTTTCATTATTCTGAACAACTGACATCATGTCGAAATCATTGCCCTAATATGAAAATTAAGAAGTATGCTTATGACGTCACATGACGACATTTGACGTCACGACTCAAAATATATTAAGAAATTATGCAGAACTGCAAACTGTGTAAGTTTCAACTTTCTATCTCATCCTGAAGCTCTTTAATCCTAAAATGAAATGTTCGGTCCCATGTTCGAATCTTATTTCAGCCACAGAACTTCGGTCTTTCGGAATTTCGGTTAGCTGACAGGATATGCACACCTTAGTTTCAAGATGTAAAATCTGTGAAATTTTAAGAAAATCCGACCATAAATGGCGGCTGTAGAGCGTGAACACCATTTTTCACTATTTTTAGCTCTAACGTCACATGACGTCATATGGTGCTGAAAATGTTTTTGCTCAAAAATGTATACTTTACTGTTATAACTCTGAAATTTTCCTTATTCTGAACAACTGGCATCATGTCGAAATCATTGTCCTAAAATGAAAATTAAGAAGTATGCTTATGACGTCACGACTCAAAATATTTGTAGAAATTCTGCAGAACTGCAAACTGTGTAAGTTTCAACTTTCTATCTCATTCTGAAGCTCTTTAATCCTAAAATGAAATTTTCGGTCCTATGTTCGAATCTTATTTCAGCCACAGAACTTCGGTCTTTCGGAATTTCGGTTAGCTTAAAGGATATACATATCTTAGTTTCAAGATATACCATCTGTGAAAATTTGAAGAAAATTCGACCATAAATGGCGGCTGTAGAGCGTGAACACCATTTTTCACTATTTTTAGCTCTGACGTCACATGACGTCATAGGGTGCTGATGATGCTTTTTTTCAAAAGCGCATCTATTTCTGTCATAACTCTGAAATTTTCATTATTCTGAACAACTGGCATCATGTCAAAATCATTGCCCCAAATTAAAATTAAGATGTATGCTTATGACGTCACATGACGTCATATGACGTCACGACTCAAAATATATTAAGAAATTCTGCAGAACTACAAGCTGTGTAAGTTTCAACTTTCTATTTCATCCTGAAGCTCTTTAATCCTAAAATGAAATTTTCGGTCCTATGTTCGAATCTTATTTAAGCCACAGAACTTCGGTCTTTCGGAATTTCGGTTAGCTGAAAGGATATACACATCTTAGTTTCAAGATATACCATCTGTGAAAATTTGAAGAAACTTCGACCATAAATGGCGGCTGTAGAGCGTGAACACCATTTTTCACTATTTTAAGCTCTGACGTCACATGACGTCATAGGGTGCTGAAGATGCTTTTTTTCAAAAGCGCATCCATTTCTGTCATAACTCTGAAATTTTCATTATTCTGAACAACTGGCATCATGTAGAAATCATTGCCTTTAAATGAAAATTCAGATGTATGCTTATGACGTCACATGACGTCATATGACGTCACGACTCAAAATATATTAAGAAATTCTGAAGAACTGCAAACTGTGTAAGTTTCAACTTTCTATTTCATCCTGAAGCTCTTTAATGCTAAAATGAAATTTTCGGTCCTATGTTCGAATCTTATTTTAGCCACAGAACTTCGGTCTTTCGGAATTTCGGTTAGCTGACAGGATATGTACACCTTAGTTTCAAGATGTACCATTTGTGAAAATTTTAAGAAAATCCGACCATAAATGACGGCTGTAGAGCGCGAACACCATTTTTCACTATTTTTAGCTGTGACGTTATGTGACGTCATAGCGTGCTGACAATCATTGAAATCAAAATTTCCTCACGTGACTAATAACCCATAAAAATTTCATCGTCCTAGGACTATTGCAACATATTAAAATAAGCGTTTTGTTAGGAAGAAGAAAAGAATAATAATAATAAAAAATGACGTCACGTGACGTCATATGACGTTTATTTTCACATAATTGTTAAGACTCCCAGAGACCTACTAACTGAAAAAATTTCAACTTTCTATCTCAAATAGGACAGTTTTTATAAGCATTTAAAAATTGACGTCCTTGGTTCGAATCTTGGATCCGCCATAGATGCTTGGACTTTTCGAATTTTGAAAAACCGGACACCGGTATACACAATAAGAACGTAATATACACATTCTGTGAAAATTTGATGAAAATCGGCCCTTAATAATGGCTCTGGACCGTGTACAAACTTTCGTAGTCAATTTCAAATGTGACGTCATATGACGTCATAGGCCTCTGAAAATTATTGAAATCGAAATTTCAGTGTCTGAATCATTTGTCATTAAATTTTCATTGCCCTTCGACAATTCAATATATAGAAATACTCTTGTTAATATTAGAAATACATTATCATATAATGACGTCACGTGACGTCATATGACATTTATTTTCACAAAATGTTTAAGACTCTTAGGGACCTATATACTGACCAAATATCACTTTTCTATCTCAAAAAGGACCGATTTTATAAGCATTTAAAAATTTACGACCTTGGTTCGAATCTTGGAATCGCTATAGAACCATGGACTTTTCGCATTTTGAAAAACGGACAACGAGATGCACAACTAGAACTTAATATACACATTCTGTGAAAATTTGATGAAAATCGGCCCATTAATAATGGTTCTGGACCGTGTACAAACTTTCGTAGTCAATTTCAAATGTGACGTAATATGACGTCATAGGCTTCTGAAAATCTTTGAAATCGATATTACAGCATCTGAAGCATGCGGCATTAATTTTTCATTGCCCTTCATAAATTTCAAGATATAGAAATAATCTTGTTAGAATTAGAAATTCATTATCATATAATGACGTCACGTGACGTCATATGACATTTATTTTCACAAAATGTTTAAGACTCCCAGAGACCTATATACTGACCCAATATCATCTTTCTATCTCAAATAGGACCGATTTTATAAGAATTTGAAAATTTACGACCTTGGTTCGAATCTTGGAATCGCTATAGAACCTTGGACTTTTCGAATTTTGAAAAAACGGACACCGGGATGCACAACTAGAACTTAATATACACATTCTGTGAAAATTTGATGAAAATCGATTCATAAACAATGGCTGTAGACCGCGTACAAACTTTTGTTGCATATTTCCAGTGTGACGTCATATGACGTCATAGGCATATGAAAATCATAGAAATCAAAATTTAGTTTGAACATGTGTCTTTAAATTTTATTGCCTTTCGAAATTTAATCTTGTTAAAATTAATGACGTCACGTGACGTCATATGACAAATATTTTCACAAAATTTTTAAAACTTCTAGAGACCTATATACTGACTAAATATCAACTTTCTTTCTTAAATAGGACAGATTTTATAAGCATTTAAAAATTTACGACCTTGGTTCGAATCTTGGATTCGCTATAGAACCATGGACTTTTCGAATTTTGAAAAACGGACACCGGGATGCATAACTAGAACTTAATATACACAATCTGTGAAAATTTATGAAAATCGGTTCACAAACAATGGCTGTAGACCGCGTACAAACTTTTGTAGCATATTTCAAATGTGACGTCATATGACGTCATAGGCATATGAAAATCATAGAAATCAAAATTTCCTGACGTGGCTAATAAGTTAGGAGTATTGCAACATAGAAAAATAAGCGTTTAGTTAGGAAGAAAAAAAGAATAATAATAATAATAACTAGATGTCATTCGTGAAAACGAATGATAGGACTTTCTGCAAGCTGTGTTAATGCAAAAAGCAGGAGATAGAAGTTTCATGTAATGACTCACCTCTGGTAGTATTTCATGTTCATGCTGAACAATTGACATTATATTCCGAAATTAGTGCAAATGATAAGAACTAAGTATTAGTCTGTGACGTCACACGACGTCATATGATATCATAACTCTAAACATATGTAGAAATTCTGCAGAACTGCAAACTGTTTAAGTTTCAACTTTCTATCTCATCCTGAAGCTCTCTAATCCTAAAATGAAATTTTCGGTCCTATGTTCGAATCTTATTTCAGCCACAGAACTTCGGTCTTTCGGAATTTCGATTAGCTGACAGGATATGCACACCTAACTTTCAAGATGTACCATCTGTGAATATTTGAAGAAAATCCGACCATAAATAGCGGCTGTAGAGCGTGAACACCATTTTTCACTATATTTAGCTCTGACGTCACATGACGTCATAGTGTGCTAAAGATGCTTTTGTTCAAAAGGGCATATTTTACTGTCATAACTCTGAAATTTTCGTTATTCTGAACAACTGGCATCATGTCAAAATCATTGCCCAAATATGAAAATTAAGAAGTATGCTTATGACGTCACAAGACGTCATATGACGTCAAGACTCAAGATATATGTAGAAATTCTGCAGAACTGCAAACTGTGTAAGTTTCAACTTTCTATCTCATCCTGAAGCTCTTTAATCCTAAAATGAAATTATCGGTCCTATGTTCGAATCTTATTTCAGCCACAGAACTTCGGTCTTTCGGAATTTCGGTTAGTTGACAGGATATGTACACCTGAGTTTCAAAATGTACCATCTGTGAAAATTTGAAGAAAATCCGACCATAAATGACGGCTGTAGAGCGTGAACACCATTTTTCACTATATTTAGCTCTGACGTCACATGACGTCATAGTGTGCTAAAGATGCTTTTGTTCAAAAGGGCATATTTTACTGTCATAACTCTGAAATTTTCGTTATTCTGAACAACTGGCATCATGTCGAAATCATTGCCCAAATATGAAAATTAAGAAGTATGCTTATGACGTCACATGACGTCATATGACGTCACGACTCAAAATTTTTGTAGAAATTCTGCAGAACTGCAAACTGTGTAAGTTTCAACTTTCCATCTCATCCTGAAGCTCTTTTATCCTAAAATGAAATTTTCGGTCCTATGTTCGAATCTTATTTCAGCCACAGAACTTCGGTCTTTCGGAATTTCGGTTAGCTGACAGGATATGCACACCTTTGATTCAAGATGTACCATCTGTAAAAATTTGAAGAAAATCCGACCATAAATGACGGCTGTAGAGCGCGAACACCATTTTTCACTATTTTTAGCTGTGACGTCATGTGACGTCATAGGGTGCTGAAAATCATTGAAATCAAAATTTCCTCACGTGACTAATAAGCCATAAAAATTTCATCGTCCTAGGACTATTGCAACATATAAAAATAAGCGTTTAGTTAGGAAGAAGAAAAGAATAATAATAATAATAATAATAAACATAACAAACCCAATAGGACTTTCTGCTTTAGGCAGAAAGTCCTAACTAGATGTCATTCGTGAAAACGAATGATAGGACTTTCTGCAAGCTATGTTAATGCAAAAAGCAGGAGATAGAAGTTTCATGTAATGACTCACCTCTGGTAGTATTTCATGTTCATGCTGAACAACTGACATTATATTCCGAAATTAGTGCAAATGATAAGAACTAAGTATTAGTCTGTGACGTAACATGATGTCATATGACGTCAGGACATGACTGCAAACTTGATTTCTAGTTTAAAGGTCCTATGTTCGAATCTTCCTTCAGTCACAATAACTCGGTCTTTCGGAATTAAGGTTAGCTGACAAAATATTCACACCTTAGTTTCAAGATGTACCATCTGTAAAAATTTGAAGAAAATCGGACCATAAATGGCGGCTGTAGAGCGTGAACACCATTTTTCACTATTTTTAGCTCAGACGTCACATGACGCCATAGGGTGCTGAAGATGCTTTTGTTCAAAAGCGCATACTTTACTGTCATAACTCTGAAATTTTCATTATTTGAACAACTGGCATCATGCAAATCAATGCCCTAAAATGAAAATTTAGATGTATGCTTATGACGTCACATGACGTCATATGACGTCACGACTCAAAATCTGTTAAGAAATTCTGCAGAACTGCAAACTGTGTAAGTTTCAACTTTTATTTCATCCTGAATCTCTTAAATCCTAAAATGAAATTTTCGGTCCTATGTTCGAATCTTAATTCAGCCACATAACTTCGATCTTTCGGAATTTCGGTTAGCTTACAGGATATGCACATCTTAGTTTTAAGATGTACCATCTGTGAAAATTTGAAGAAAATCCGACCATAAATGGCTACTGTAGAGCGTGAAAACCATTTTTCACTATTTTTTGCTGTGACGTCACATGACGTCATAGGTGCTGAAAATTATAATGTTCAAAAGCGTATACTTTACTTTCATAACTCTGACATTTTCATTATTCTGAACAACTGGCATCATGTCGAAATCATTGCCCTAATATAAAAATTAAGAAGTATGGTTATGACGTTACATGACGTCGTGTGACGTCACGACTCAAGATATATTAAGAAATTCTGCAGAACTGCAAACGTTG
>CM037782.1:34002843-34019830 GCA_021229015.1 Solen grandis | reverse complement strand
AAATTAAAATTTAAAACAAAATCCTAATTCCAGACCACTAGGACCACGAACAACTAAAACCAATCAGTCCGAGTAAAGGGTGGATCAAGGGTATTACTACAGGTCTAACAGGGGTATTAAAAAGATTGCCTATACACTTCCATTAATTAATACCTTCTGACAGTACTACTGAACAAATTGTAATAACTGATTAGCTTGGATCCATAAAGGAAAGTAGACATTGACCTTTTGACTTTTGACAGTGTATTACCTCAGTTACACACTTAATCTCAATTTCGTTAATCATTGTCAACTTAAAGTAATTTTATTTTTTTCAATCAAAAGGAATGATTTTGAATATGAATTTGTTTAAATATCAGCTTAATACATATTTTATATCAAAAGGACCTCGGGCATCAATAGTGAAAGAAATGAGGGTATTTCCCTTTTTGGGAATTTGCTATTCAGAATTGAGGGTGATTTCAGCACATTTTCCCAGTTCTTCCTTTTAAAACCCTTTTCCCTCAAAAGACCATTTGATGCACTCAATACCACATAAAGCCATTGCAGAAAACCATTTAAACCTTACCAAATATAATTATAAATCCTCATTTCCAGACCACTGAGGACAGCGAACCATAAAACCTATCACCTGCATTACTCGCAGGCGATCGGTTTTATGCTTTTCGAAATAGTCTTTTTTTGGGGTTTCCTCTATGATGATAGGGTTAAGCTTTTTCTTTGTAATAGATTGTTTTTTTTGACTAAGAAAACAAAAAGACCCTACAGTTGGCTCCGGGAAAACCTTTTTGCTTTATGCCAAAAGAGTTTTTAGATTTAAAAAAACCCTTTTTCCCTCATAGGGGACACCAGAAAAGACCTATTTTGCGTAACTCGCGGGCTGATCAGTTTTTATGCTGTTCACTGCTCCTAGGGTCTGGAAAAGAGATTTTGAATTTAAATTTGGGAAGATTTAACGTGGTTTTCTGCAAACAGGCCTTTATGGGTACCTATTGAGTGCGTCAAAAGATCTATATGAGGGGAAAGGGTGAAGGACAAAAAGCCTGTCAAAAGGGGTTTTCTCTTTTAAGATAACTTTGCATTACCATGATATGGGGATTTAAAAGAAAACCTTTCCCTGTGCTCTATCAAGAGGCATAAATTTTGTAAAGTTTTCTGATGTAATCACAGGGGAAGACAATTTTCCCCATATAAGTTTAAAACTTTTAATTTTTGGAACAGAAATTATAAGGACTTTTATTTTCGTCTGACTACTCAATCTTTGGGGTTTCCTGCTTACCAGGATAGTTAACATTTTTTTAATGGATTTTGGGTATGGTCATTTAATTGTCAAGGGTTCTTGTTAATTTTTAATTCAGAACAAAAATGGGGAAAATTTTGATTTAATTTCAGTTACTGTTTCCCCCCTTTTTATTTTCAGATTAATATAAGCTCAATTTAATAAGTAAAAATTTAAACCCGTTATTTTTTATAGTATTTGAATGTAAAACACATTTCAATCATTTTTCATTTAATCAAACTCTATATACATGTACCAACCCTTTTAAAATTCTATCAAATCTATCATACTAATACCTCACATAATTTCTTTACTTCTTTTTACAACATATTGGAAAAATATATTTCTCAGGATGAAACATCTATTTAAGGAAAAAAAAAGGATAACTGCAGGAAAAGCGAACCTTTGGCTTTTGGCATAAAGTCACCTTTGATGCCCTGATTAGAATCCCTACTTCACCTTGCTTAGGAAATCTACCGAACCCCGTAACCACACCCCTCATCAAGGGGAGAATTCCTTATATATGTCTCTAACATCTGGAATCAATTGCATCGTTTGCCAGCTTTTTATTCCCCATTTCTGGGTTTTAAAAAAAATTACAATAGTTACCAATTAAAAATTTTTTTTATACCCTTTCCAATTTCCAAAAGGATAAATAAGTTTAATCATGAAAAAAGTTTTACGTTTTGGGGAAATACAGTAAGGGCATTTGCACATGTGTTTACTTGAAATAGGATTAATTTAAGCTGATTGATAGGGAAGAACTTTTTTTCACAAAATTTTTTAAAAAAAATTCTTTTGGGTGTTTTATTTTGCGTGTGGGGGCTAATTTTTTTACTGTTGAAAGCACATTTTTTTCCTGGGGCTGTAAAGAATTATTTCAACTCATGTAGTAGGGATGTTTCGCTAAAAAACGTTTTTTTTTTATAAATAAATTTAAAACATATGTATATAAATCTTTCTGAACTTCAAATGTTCAAAAGTTTAAATGATTTTTTTCTTAAAAACTGCAACTACTATATTGTTTTTAGCAAAAAACCCGATCAAACCCCCCCTTTCATAAATTGTTGGATCTTGGTTTCGCTCTTTTTGTCATCATCTGAAGGGGGTTTAAATCAAAATTTTTTCTTATTTTTTTTTTTTGGTGTTAAGAATTACTGCTGCTCTAAAGTTTTATGAAAGGGGACATCGGGCATTTTTCTTTTAAAAAAAAATTGAACCTTTTTTGATCTTTGCAAAGTATTAGCAGTTGGTAAAGTTTTATCATTTTTTAAAAAAAAAGGTGTAATTTTAACACCCTGCTTTTTCATTTTGTGACTGCATTTATTGACATACATGTAAAATTTGGTATCTGTTCAGACAAATGGATTTCATCGGGGTACCATGGTTCCCAGACACACCAAGGACAACATCAACACCACTCAGTGACAGTGCAATTTTCTTTAAATTTAACCCTTTCCCCATATAGACTCTTTTTGACAATCAATATCCACATAAAGCCTGATCTCAGAAAACCACAGTTAAACCTTACCAAATTTAATTACAAAATCCTCATTTGCGACCACTGAGGAGCAGGTTTGATCATTTTTATGCTTTTCGCATAGGCTTTTAAAAGGGTATCCTCTTTGAGGAAAGGGTTTTTTTTTTTAAACTTACTGTATTCTTTTCTATATTGATTGGGAATTCTCAGTACTGTTTATTTATCTGCTTGGGGGTTTCCTGAGTTAATTTTCTTTTCCCAGTGAATAAATAAGAATTCTTGCCCCACAAACAGGGTTCTCCTTCTTGGGTTTTCGCACCTCGCAGTGCAAAAACCCTATTGTTCTCTTCGTTTTTTTTTTTTTTTTTATTATTATTTTCTAACCTTTTTTTTGGAAGGGCATATCACCATGTAAAAAAAAGTCACATGTATAAATTTAATCATATTACCAGTATTTAAAAATATCCTAACGTTGAGAAAATTTCTTTTATGTCTTACTTTTCCCGCCGGGGCTTTTGCATAAATTTTTTAAAATGGCTAAAAACTCACTTTTTGAGGTCCTTTTCAAATGGGGTTTTTTTTGCTTTCTGTTCCTTTTGAACCAAAAAAAATAAATTTCGAGGGTACTGCGCAAAATATTTGGCTACAGAAGTTAAATTTCAAACCCTCGAAAAAACTGTGCAAATGGGGGTGGGTCTACAAAAAAACCTATCCATTTTTTTTAAAGATCAATAGATGAATTCTTTTTGCTGCAAATGTTTTGCAACATATCGCAAAAAATAAGGGGGTGGCGAATTTAAAAATTTAGGTTTGTCCCGGGAAACGGTCAAACTTCCTAAATTTTAGGAAAATTTTAAATTTCAAAAACATTTTTTTATCGTTTCTGCTTTATTTTTTTTAATTCTTCAATATTTTCAAAAAGATGTATTGTTATGTCGGAAAGGGGACACAATTAAAAATTAAAAATAAATGAAAAGGTAAAGGGTCATATTACATTATTGTTTTTTTTGGGCCAAAAATAGCTCCAAAACTAAAAAAATTTTCTTTGAAGTATATGGCAAAATTTTA
The DNA here is from genome assembly GCA_021229015.1 of Solen grandis. Taxonomy (NCBI): domain Eukaryota; kingdom Metazoa; phylum Mollusca; class Bivalvia; order Adapedonta; family Solenidae; genus Solen; species Solen grandis. Next base: position 34,016,003 of record CM037782.1, on the reverse strand, counting down.
TTTCTTCAAGACCTTTCCAGTGAGTTTATTTTAAAAGACGGATTTGATTTGGCCCCCTTTTTTTAAAACGGCATCCAAAGTTTGACCTTTTTTGGAAAAATTTTAAATCATTTTTATGCTTAAAATTTGTATAATAAAAATAGAATGTCGACTATGCGACTTGTAACTTGATTGAACTATTTGCTGCATTCCCAGGACCAATGGTAAAATTGAAATTTTTTTTTCTCATTTTTGCCGCTAGGGGGCGCTAGCTTGAAAGCACCATCTACTTAAAACTAAAAAAATTTAAAGTCTGATCCAAATGGGGTTTTTTTTCTTATTTCCTTGTTGATACCTAAAAAAATGATATTTTCGGGGTAGAATACTAAAACTTTTGAGCTAGAAAGGGAAGGTTAAAAAGTTCGAATCGAAAAAAAACGTAAAGAGGGTAGGTCAACGAAAAACCTATCCATTTTTTGTTAGAGACCCTAAAAAAAAAAAAGGGAATTCTTTTTACTGCAAAAAATTTTGAAAAACAATACCACAAAATAAGGGGGTAGCAAAATTAAAAAAATCAGGGTTGTCCTCTAAAAAGGGTCAAAACCCAAAAAAATTTGGGAAAAATTTAAAAAATTTCAAAAAAACATGTTTTTTGTCGCTCCTACTTATTTTTTGGTTCATTCTTCAAAAAATTTTTCACAATTATGTATTTCTATCTAAAAGGGGCCCCAAAATTAAAAAATTTAAAAATTAATGAAAAAATCAAGGGCAAGTTTCGAATATTTGTTTTTTTTTCGGCCCCAAAAAGCTCCAAAACTAAAAAAATTTCATTAAGAGTAAAGAACAAAACTTTTTTTTCTTGAAGACTCTTCCCGTGATTTTAGTTTTTGAGACGGAATTGATTTGTCATATTACCACAAAAGTTTGATCCTTTTTTGGAAAAATTTTTAAGTCAGTTTTTTTTGCTTTAAACTGTGAATTAAGAAATATAATGTTCGACTTAACTTTTCGAACACTTCCTGCATGCAGTACCTAATATAAAATTTTTAAAAATTTTGTTCCCTTTTGCCGCTAGGGGGGCTTAGCTTGAAACACTCTTTTGCTTAAACTTAAAAAAATTTATGTCCATTTAACACAGTTTTTTTCATTTTTTTCCGGTTGATAGGGAATAAAATAGATAGTTTCAATGTATAAGTGTCTGAAAATGTTTCTTAATAACGGAAGGGGAAAGTTGTAAATCAGTTTTTAGCTTTAAAAGTGATTAAAAAGGAATAGAAGTTTGAAATTGCGACTTGTATACTTGATTGAACCATTTCTGCTTGCTAGGGCCTAATAAAAAAATTTTTAAACATTTTGGTTCTCATTTTGCCGCTTGGGGGCGATTACTTTTAATCACTATAATAATTTTAAAAAAAAAGAAGTCTATTTTTAATGCGATTTTTTTTTTCATTCTGTTTGTGACATCAATTTGAAATGACACAAAAAAGAAAAGCAATTTCAAAAAATATTAATTCAATGCAAAAATTGTTCGTAATATGCGACTGGGAAATTTTCTTGTCGTGTGTCATTTTATACTGTTGTTTGTTTGTTTGCAATTTTTGTTTACAATACAATTGTCATTTGTCCCATCAAAAGCAAACCACATATAACATTGCAGAAAACCCAAGTCCGTAAAAAATGTTTTTTAATTTTTCGACCTACCCGACAGGTAATCTCAAAATTTTTCTTCTTGGTAAAAAGTCGTTAACTGCGACAAAAAAGTTTTAATGATCACTGTTAACAGATTCAACAACCATTAATGAAGAAATATGTTTTTTTTGAATCATGCACTCTGAACTGAAATTTAATTTCTTTCAGAAAACTGAGATTCCCCCCGATTTTATAAGAAGGGAAAAACTCAACAATACTCCTTGGGTAAAAAGCTTTTAAACATTGCACAGAAATTCAAAAATCACTGTTAACAGTATCAAAAAGCAATTGAACGAAGAAATTTTTTTTCGAATCATGCACTCTTTAACTAATGGAATTTCTTTCATGAAAAACCATATTCGACTAATAACTGAAGGTAATACTCCAAAAAACTTCTTTTGGGGAAAAGTCTTTTTTAAAAAATTTCGCAAAAGGTTTTAAAGATCCTTTAACACTAAAACAAGCCATGAACGAAAAAAATATTTTTTGAATCAGCACCCCTAAAATTTAAAGGAAATTTCTTTTTCGAAAAACCATGAAAACGCGATTTCGATTCTAAAATTTCTTCTTTTTTTGTAATGGGTACAATCATTTTCTGATTATTATGGCCATATTTAGACCTTACAGTCAAAAATTTCCCCTTTTTGGGTCCGGTATTTCCTGGAGAGACGCATCGGAAAACAATGCTGGGTCAAGGGGGTCTGGGTGAAAACCCTAGCACATTTTGCGAAAAACCCCATGCTTTTTTAGTGCCCGTTGTATAGCACTGTACCTGGGAGACAAACCTGGTAAAATCATACTGAGTTCTCCAGTTCCCATAGCAACCCCCTTAAATTTTATTAAACCAGAAACAAACCAAATTTTACCTCAAAGTGTATAAAACTTTTTATAACCAGGGCTGGAAGGCAATTACTAAACTAAATAAAAACACAAAAAAATTTTCCCGATAACAAATATGATTAATGTAAACATTTTTTTAAGCTTGACTCTTTGATTTTAGCCCTTTCCCCCAAATTAAAACAATTTGACGCCCCCAATAGGTACCACATAAAGCTTTACGCAGAAAACCAAGTTTAAAACCTTTCCAAATTTTTTAAATTTTAAAATCCTCATACCGTCCCCTAGGGCCACAAAAGCATAAAACCTGATCACCGAGTTTTCCCAGGCTGATCTGGTTTTATGCTGTTCCTAGGCTTTTTATGGGATCCTCTATAGGGAAAGGGTTAAACAAAGCTTAAAAAAAAGCTTAACCAATTGCATATGCACTTACAGTAACGAAACAAAAAGACTGACCTGCGTTTAATTATTAAGATTTAAACATTTATAGTATATAAAGCTTTTAAACCTTTATTATTTGTAAAATACAACTTTTTTTTTTGACAGTTTTTTTACTGAAAAAAGCAAGTTTTGTATCAAATGATATCATTTTTTTTAAAATCTAAAAATTATTTTACAATAAAAGTCTAGAATTTCATAAATTTCTTTGACCTTGTTTAGATACATGTGTGAGAATGAATGTGAAATGAACCTCATAAATTTCAACAAGTGAGTGACAAATCCTTTCTGTAATTGTCCATGAGAAATGTCCAATTTAAACACCAAATATAGAAAGTTTATTGTGTAAAATGGTCTGAATGCTAACACATTCCAATTATACAAATAAATCTTCTTACAGCTGGTAAACCATGCACAGTATGTTACTTACAAATTATTTTAAAAAATTTAGATTAGGGCAGGGGAAAAAATCTGACTTTATAGATTTTTTGAAAGATTAGAATAAAATTTTTCCATTATGATTTTTCATGCTTTTTAATATGACCAATTAAAAGCCACGAGTGTTTAATCCATTACCTCATGAATATTCATTACAAATTTAGACTTGTTTTAATATTCATTGATTGAACTTTAAAGGTAAGGAAACAGCAGATTTTTTCTTTGCTATGCAGTCCTTTAGAATCGAGTTTTACAAGCAAGGAGACCCTGATCAACAGCCTTTCAGGGAATGATCACTGTTTACCAACGCATCATTAGGTTTTCGTGGACTGCAACGCAGCCGCGAAAACCTACTGTTCTTCTTGTGTTTCTTTTTCCCTTTTTTTTAGCTCACCCTGACCAGAGGGCTCAAGTGAGCTATTGTGACCAGGTCTTCGTCCGTCGTCCGTCCGTCCGTCCCCGTCCGCCCGTCCGTCCGTCCGTCTCCTTCAACATTTTGCTTCAAACGACATCTCCTCCTTAACCGCTTGGTCAATTTTGATAAAACTTTACAGGGATGTTCCTTGGGTGGTCCCCTTTCAAAGTTGTTCAAAAAATTGAATTCCATTTGGAATTCTGGTTGCCATGGCAACGGAAAGAAAAAACTAAAATGTCTTCTTTCTCCAAAACAACCAAACTGAATTTCAAAATGTTTTGGCACAGATGTTCCTTTGGTAAGTTCTACCAAGATTTTTTCAAATTATTTGGATCCTAAAAAAACATGGCCGCCAGGGGCGGGGCTTATTTTGCCTTATATGTATATAGAAAACCCTTTTAAAAACAACATCTCCTCTGAAACCACTGGACAGAATTTGTTTAAAACTTGGAGGGATGATCCTTGGGTCAACCTTCACAAAAGTTGCTAAATAAACTTGATCCATGTAAAAACTCTGGTTCCCCATGGCAACAAAAGGAAAAAAATGAAAACTTTAAAAATCATCTTCTTCAAACAAACTGGCCAGATTTTAAAATAAATTGGTACAGATGTTCCTTGGGGTCAACCCTACCAAAGTTGCTAAAATTATTCCGATCCGTAAAAAAACATGGCCGCCAGGGGGGGGGCTTATTTTTTATGTCTTATAATGTAATAGAGAAACCTTAAACAACTTTCCTCCTCTGAAACCACGGGACAAATTTGATTCAAATTGGCAGGGATGACCCTTTGGGGTCAACCTTCACAAAAGTTGCTAAAATAAACTTAAATCCATGTAGAACTCTGGTTGCCATGGCAACAAAAAGGGAAAAAAATGAAAACTTTAAAAATAAATCTTCTTCAAAACTACTGGCCAGATTTTAAAAAAATTGGTACAGATGTCCTTGGGGTCAACCTCTACCAAAGTTGCTAAAATTATCCGATCTGTAAAAAAACATGGCCGCCAGGGGCGGGCTTATTTGCCTATATGTATATAGAAAACCTTAAACAACATCCCCTCTGAAACCACGGACAGAATTTGATTCAAATTGGCAGGGATGATCCTTGGGTCAACCTTCACAAAAGTTGCTAAAATAAAATTGATCCATGTAGAACTTTTGGTTCCATGGCAACAAAAAAACAAGAAAAAAAGAAAACTTTAAAAGTCATCTTCTTCAAAACTACTGGCCAGATTTTAAAATAAATTGGTAAGATATTCCTTGGCCAACCTCTACCAAAGTTGCAAAAAATTATTCTGATCCGTAAAAAAACATGGCCGCCGGGGGCGGGGCTTATTTGCCTTATATGTACATAGAGAACCTTTAAACAACATCTCCTCTGAAACCACTGGACAGATTTAGTTTTAAACTTGGCAGGGATGATCCTTGGGTCAACCTTTCACAAAAGCGCTAAAATAAACATGATCCATGTAGAACTCTGGTTGCCATGGCAACAAAAAGAAAAAAAATATGAAAACTTTAAAAATCATCTTCTTCAAAACTGTTTGGCCCAAATTTTTAAATAAAATTGGTACAGATGTTCCTTGGGTCAACCTTTTTAAATCTCGGGTGAGCGATTTGGGGCCCCATCAAATAAAAAAATTTTCCCCATGTTACTCACATTTTATCAAAGTTGGAAACCACTAAGTTTTTTTTTCTTTTTATACAAAAGTTTTGCCGCTAGTGGCGTTTAGCATAAAAACAAAAAAATTCCGATAACTCGTCATTTGCATTTTTTTTTGTATGCAGTTTTTTGCATTCGGGTTCTTTTAAAAAATGCCCGTTAAAATATGATGAGTGGCAATACCATATCTTTGAAATTTTTGAGCTAGGGGGGGTTGAATTTTTAAACCCTTTGAAAAAATCTGGCAATTAGGGTTTTCCACAAAAAACAGGGCCCATTTTTTTGGGAGATTTTTTTACGCTATTCTTTTTTTTTTAAAATTTGATTCCAAAAAATCTTTGCGCACAAAATAATGGGGTGGCGTTTTCAAAAAATTTTTTAAAATGGCTTTCAATAAGCGGTCAAAGTGCACTAAAATATGGAGGAAAAAAATTTTTCGAGAATGGGCTTTTTTTTTATTTTTTGGGATTCTGTAAATTTTTTTTTAATCAATTTTTATGAAATTTTCACGGGATTGAATTTTTTGGGTTTTTCCCAGGGATTTAACTTTTTTAAATTTTTAAAAAAATAAAAGGGGAAAGGGTAAATTTTGTATTATTGGTTTTTTTTTTTACCTTAAATATCTAAAAAACTAAAAATTTTTTTTTTCAAAAAAAATAGGGGTAAAATCAAAAGCCTCTAAAAATTTATTTTTTGAAAAATTTTTATTTTTTTTCAATCGGGTTTTGTTTTGGGTTGTTTGGGGCAGTAAAAAATTTTTGGTCAAATTTTTAAATTGTTTTTTAAACCCCTTTAAAGTTTAAATGTGTGATAAAAATTTTTTCATCTTTGGGGAAAAAAGAATGTTTTAAACCTCGTCAACAAAAAAAAAATTTTTAAAAATCTTTCAAGAATTGATGAATTTATAGAAAATTTTTCAAAAAAGACCCAGAATAAAAACAAGAAAATTTGACAGAAGTTACCTATGTTCTATAAAAAAGTTTGCAGCTCTAAAAACTGGCTTGCAACAGGTCAATGTACAGTGTATGTGTAACAAATTGAAGCAATGTGTCAACACTGGCGAATGACCTGTGAAAAAAGCGCTCAAAAAAAACATGGGTAAAGAGAGAGAGGGAGAGAGAGGGGATAAAATTGTGCCCCTTTTTTCACATGTATTTTTATTCCCCCCACACCTCACTTTTTTAATTTGGGGATAGCAAAACAACTAAGTACATTACAAACTCCCCCTTTTTAAAACAATTTTAAAGCTTACCAAAAGTTCCTTCTAGTGCATTACTGAATTTTTTAGGCATAGAGTGAAAGCTGATATATTTTTAACCCCAAAAGGCTTGTTACTTTAAAACCCAAATTTTTTTTTTAAAAAATAAATTGTAAATCATTTATACTCCGAAAACTATTTTTTCCCTTTTAATAATAAACAGGATTTCCCCAAAAACCCAAACCCGATTTTTTAAATGTTAAAATATAAAAAATGGGACACTTTGGGAAACCCTTTTTTAGCGCACAGTGAAAAAAACAACATTAATCAAATCGTTTAAAAGTGGGGCCCACTTAGATCATATTGGCTTTATTGCCAAAATATGGAAGCTTAAAGGGATCTCAAAACCCCCTTTTTTAAATGACCCCCACCCCCCTTTATTCAAAATTTAATTTAAAAAATTTTTTTTCCAAGATTTACATAGAAATAACAAAATTTGGGCAAAGCAATATATAAAAAAATATATTTGGGTTTTGGCGGTTTTTTTTCAAATTTAAATTTTGGATTTAGTATAAAAAATATATCATCAAGCAAAAATTCACCCACCCGCCGTTGTGTGGGGATCTGTTTTTTTATTAGGCAGGGTTCCACGTCTGTCACAGGTATTGTTCAAGAGTGGGATATGTTGCTACAAAGGGGGTTTTATGTAGTCATTTAAGTTTTTAAAAAAGTTGTGAACATACCAAAACCAGAAATTATCCTAAAAGTTTCTCTAATTTTTCTTTTTTTTTTTTTATTTTAGCAAAAAAAAATCTTCCTTTTCTTTTTTTTTTTCTCTGTTATTTTTTTTGTCTACTTTAAATTTTTTTTCTTTCTTTCTTTTTATTTTTTCATTTTTTTTTTCTTTTTTTCTTTTTTTTTAAGGGTTTTAAAAAATTTCATAAAAAGGGGCATTAATTTTTTTTTAAGTTTTGTAACACTCATTACTTTTATTCTCTCATTTTTTTCCCCCAACACAGTTTATATGTCGGAAATCAACACAAATTTTTTTTACTTGTTTATTCAATAAGAGAAATTCTTTTTGAATAAAATGAAACAAAAGTCTCAAAAAAAGCAAAAAAAAAAAAAAAAGATCTTGCATTGTCAAAATTAAAGTCCCCCGGGGGTCTTTTTTTAATTTAAAACTAAAAAAAAAGCGTATCTCTATATTTTCAATATCAAAATTTTAATTCTAAAATAAATGCCGTATAAATCCTATAATCATCATTAAAAAAATTGACCCCAATAATAAATTTTTAAAAAAAAATAATTATGAAAGGGGGTCATAAACAAAACAACCCACATATTATCACTTTTTCATTCATTATATTTTGGGGGCCTCCGGGGCCGAGAGGGTTTAAAGGGCCCGTGACTTTAACACTCACTCTCCCCCTTTCACCGCGGGGGTTTTTGAATCCCGGCAGGGTCATTGGGATTTTCATGTGAGGAAGCCTTCCGCTGGCTTGCGGGGGGGGGGGGGGGTTTCTACCCGGATGCTCCGTGCATTCGTGTCCTTCCTCCCACCTGAAAATTAGCGGGACTCGCTATATGACTGAAATCGTCAAGCGACGGAAAACCCCAAAAATAGTCAAGTCATTATATTTTTAATTGTTTTGTGAAAAAACTAGCCTACTACTCATTTCCCCATTGTAGCAGATAATTTATTTAAAGCATCAACCCACAGGGGTTTTTTACCGAAACATATAGGTACTATTTTGGCTAAAGACTCCCTGCCGTGATGACCCAATTAGCGGGTCTGATCACAGCAAGGGGGGGCCTGGCTCAGGGGGAACATAAATTTTTCCCCTTTTCGAGATGCCTTTAAGTTTTGGTCACATATAAAGCTTTTTGCATTTTTTTTTTTTTTCTGGTTTTAATTTGGGCTGATCGGGTTTGAAACCCCTGTTGTTTAAATCACAAAAACCCGTTGCATTTCCCAGTATGAAAATCTAGTTCAAACTAAGCCCTGTATGAAAAAAGGGTTTTTGGAATAGTGTATATTTTTTCTAACCAACCCTTGTGATTTTTTAAAAAAGGGTTTCTGAAATTTTTAAATTTTGGTACTGGTCTTACATTTTAATCTTTAACAAATAGACCTGTATTGTTGTCAGAAAAACATTTAAAAAAAAAGTACCCCATCTTTTTTGATTATTTTTTCAACATCCCAACCCCATAATTAAATCAGTAAACTCTTGTCATCAGCTCTACAGGTATACAACATGTAAAATAGTGAAGAAAAAAAAAACACTGTCTAAATTATTGATGATTAGGAGAACACTTTTTCACTTAACCTTTAAACTTCATTTATTTAAAAAAGTTTTTAAACATAATTAAACAAGGAATTAATGAAATATCAAATATCTTTTTGCTCATATTTTTTTCAATTTTAAACCAGTCCCTTTGGGAAAAAAGGATCAGCTTTTCTTTCACTGCTACTCCTTTTTTATTTTAAACCCTTTAAGCATGAAGAAAAAAAAATTCCCCAAATGGTTTAAAAATGCCACCCCCTTGGAAAAATAATAATATTTTTTTTGTATTTTTTAAACAAAATTTTTGTTTTTTTAGAAAATTTTAAAAGAGGCGTATTTTAGCAATAGATTTAAAAATTGTTTATTTTTTCAAAAAAGAAATATGAGTTTAAAGGTGGGAAAAAAACCTTTTTAAATCACAAAATTTTTTTTTCAAGTCCTTTAGTTTATTTCATGTTTTTTAAGGATCTATGTAAACTTTCCCCGACACAAAAAAGTCCCAAAATTTTTGGAACAAGATACCTGCGCAGATAAACAATTAACACCGAAACCTTAAGATCAAAGGGGGCGGGGAGGGTTTTTTAAAACCCGTGTGACTTTATAAAAGGGGTTGACATACTGTAAAAGAGAGAGATGGGGATGTTTTTTTTGTAAATTTGTAGCAGTTTTTAGTGACAATGTGTCATTGGGGCCCTTTTTTCAGGACAACTAGGGTATTTAAAGTTTTGCATCTGTATAACCCATTAATAAATTACTGCTTTAGGAAAAAAAACTGATCAAATAGGTTTAAATTTTTGAAAACCCAAAATCCAGTTTTTTTATATACAATACCCATATTTGCCCTTTTATTTTTATACAATTTTGTACCCTATTTTTTAAAATGCGAGTATTTATATACAAGTTAAAGTACTCGTATTTGGGAATATGCAAGTTTTTATATTCAAGAAAAAACCGTTTTATATATTTAAAAATACAAATATGTACCCGTATTTGTAAAAATGCAAGTTTTTATGCTAGTAAGTACACAATTTGTTAAAATTTTTATATACAATTTTTTACCATATTTGTTAATGCAAAATATTTATATACAAAATGTAAACCCCTATTTGGGTTTTTATTTATTAAAAAAGATGTACCCCCCAAAAAGTAATAAGCGAAATATTTATATACAATAAAAAACCCCCTTAATTTTTTTATATATTTAAAATACAAGTATGTACCCGATTTGTAATTTGTGTTTTTTTTAAAATACAAATATGTACTCTATTTTGGGAATAGCAGTATTTATATAAAATATGTACCCTATTTTTTTATATTTATATACAAGTGTTTCCCATATTTTAATATGCAAGTATTTATATACAAGTTTTTTAAACTGCAACTCAAATTCCCTCTTCTGATTGGTCAATAATTTGGTAAATTAGTCATGTACACTGGGGATAAAGGATGAAATTTCCTCATCAGTATTGGTTTTAAAGCAGAAACGGGGTTAAAAAATTTTCAGTATAATAAAACTGTTAACAGTTTCCTGAAAAGGGGAATACTATTTTTTCCGGGGTGAGAAAAATCATGTCACCCTCGCCAAACGGTTCGGGCAAAAATGACTTTCCTCACTGGGAATAAATAGTCATGTACCCTGTCAAGAAAATGTAAAACTAATAATGTACCCGTATTTGTAATATATCTATATACAAGTATTTACACATACTGGTTATATATTTGTGTGCAAATATGTACCAGTATTTCTTATATATTTATGTACATGTATGTACTCATATTTGATATATATGTATACAAGTATGTACCCGTATTTGTTATATACTCATGTACAAATATATATCAGCATTTGTTATATATTTATATACAAGTGTGTACCAGGATTATGAATATGTAACTCATCAAAAATCCTCAGAGAAATAAGTTTGATACATTGAAGAAATTCCAGCAGTTGAAATATCAGGAACATAATTATTGTGTCAAATGAACGGAAGGTTTATACATGTAGCGATTGTACATGTATTCTGGGCCTCCGTGGCCGAGAGGGTAAAGTCGCTGACTTTAGAACTTACTCAGCCCCTCACCACTTGGGTTCGAAACCCGGCAGGTCATTCGGATTTTCATGTGAGGAAGCCTTCCAGCTGGCTTGCGGTAGGTTGTTGGTTCTACCCGGATGACTCCGTGCATTCGGGGTCTTCCTCAACTTGTAATTAGCTGGACGTCGCTATATGACTGAAATACTGTCGAAGCAACGGTTAACTCACATAGTCATAGTTTGTACATGTATTCTTTTTTATGCCCCCGGATCAATAGATTGGGGCATATAGTTTTTAGTCTTTCTGTTTGTTTGTCTGTTTGTCAGAAAACTTTAACCTCGACTATAACACGGAAGTCCTTCCACCTACAAACTTCACAGGTGCATGCACCTTGATGAGCTCTACCTTTCAGGATATCTTGACCATCAAATGACCCTGACCCCAAAGGTCTAAGGCCCCCCTCAGAGGCATGGTGTTCATTCGAACACAGCGCTTGATGTTTGAGAAAAAAAAACACATATAGAAATGTATAATTTTTGGACCAACATGTTTTGGCTTCCTAAATGATCTTAATACTTATTACGTAATAGTTTTCTCTGCATTTTGCATGTTGTTTTTTTTGTTTTTTTCCTCAACACAAAAAACAACATACAAATCTACAATTGGGAGCTGTGTATGTTTATCCAAGGAAACTATATATGACTACAACCTAATATTTATCCTAATATTAATAAATAAGGTTGAATGCATTCTGCATATCACTTCATAAAGTAATTGAAGCATGTCCAGTTGATTTAATATTGAAAACAGGTAACCAGTTACAGAAATCTTACTCACTTGTTATTAAGTACACAATATTTTATTGAGATCACACAGTATATATACTTTTACAGGATACCTTTAAGAAGGAATTTTAATTACAATTGTTATTAATTTGAAAATATTAATCATCCTTAGTGATATAGTTTATTCTGTCTAGAATTTTGTTTTCGCAATGATTAAACATTCTGACATTTATTTATGAAGGCTTATTTGAAAAATGGGACAGGAGAAAAAAATGTGCCCTGATTCTACTTATTTTTTTTTGTAGTCACGTTTAATACATTTGATCCATTTCTGTTTGAGAATGACATAGTTATAGTGATATATGGAGAGATTATAAAATACGAGCTCTTCCCCTTCTGTTGGAATGTCTGACACTATCATATACAGGTTTCTGTTTAGATAGCTGAGTCCAGTGAAATTTATTGTCTACACTCATACCTTCCCACTCAATCTTTTCTACACCTCATCTCCAAATTAAACCCCTTTCTTGAATTAGATAAAGCTTCACAGGGTTATAATCAGCATCAAGTCTTATTGTGCATATCGTTTGGTTAGGATTTGTTATCACAGAGTTATGGCCCTTTGTTTTTTTAGCAAAATTATAAATCATTATCAATGTACATCCGCACTGTATCTCCAAACCTTTGGATAGAAGTGGATAAAACTTTACATTTTTGATAGGCCCAATTTTAGTATCTCATTTTATTGTTTTATTATTTTTTGTCTGAGGTTTTATTTATCAATAGGATTGACTTGAAACAGAGGCCTAGGTGGATAAACACTAATGATTACAAATATCTGGCCATGTTGAATTTAATAATGATTTAATAAAGCAGTATACAGTGGGTATTCATAATCTGCTGTCATAGCTTGTGATACACTGTAAAACAGCTGTTAACCAATTGAATAGGTATTTTCACAGCTTAACCCTTTCCCTCATATATACTCATTTTGACGCCCTCAATAGGTACCACATAAAGCCTGACCTGCAGAAAACCACAGTTAAACCTTACCAAATTTAAAATTACAAAATCCTCATTTCCCAAACCCCTGAGGAGCAGCGAACAGCATAAAACCTGATCACCTGCGAGTTACTCGCAGCTGATCTGGTTTTATGCTGTTTGCATAGGCTTTTCATGGTTTTCCTCTATGAGGGAAAGGGTTAAAAAGAAAGAAAGCAAGGTACCACTGCTACACTTTGTGAAATGGAGTGTTGTAAATTGCTATTTTAAATTCAAGGATCACAAAAGATAATTTTGGTTATATTTTGGGTGATTGAAAACAAGGTCATGGTCACTGTTAATAAAAAAAAAAATACAGTTGAAAAAATAATGAAAAAATTGAAAGTTTATTTGTATGAA
>CM037782.1:33952743-34002743 GCA_021229015.1 Solen grandis | reverse complement strand
TGCTTAAATGCCAAATATTAATGATTTGATTATCATTTTATGGTAAAACGATGCGTTTTATTTCATCCTAAAAAATGTAGAGGTGGTTGGGTAGATATAGTATTAACGCGAATATATATATATATATATATATATATATATATATATATATATATATATACTACCACTGAGTGAGTCTCCTGAAACATCGTTGAAAGGCTCATTTTGAAGCAGCAGTCTAATGCCTCAAAGCCATGAATAAGATAAAGATATATAGACCTATCATTTATTTAAGACTGTAACGGTCCTTTAGGCATACGTTCCATTTCAACAAAGTCTTGAAAAAATCTCCATACAGTTATTATTTCTTGAGGGGGATTTATGATTGGTCAAGGCCGTGTGTTATTAAGTCCACCAGCTTTAAGTAATAATAATGTTCAGCTCCTCGGCCTCGCTTCCTGTCGCAGAGCGACGGTTTCACCTGCTTACCGCTGCTGCTGTATCTAGACTCGGGACCCCCGGGACTCTGGCGTCTTTCATCTCTTGTCGCTCATTATTCATAGTGCACGGTTCTGTCAACCCAATTACACAGACAAATAAGCTACATTATAGGCCAATTAGAAAGCATAAACGTTCGCTATACGACGTCTGAGCGGAGGACAGAACAGAACAGAACAGAACAAAATTTTATTTGGACTTAAGCACGAAGCTCATCATCACAAAACAACAAGATATACTGCATGCAACATGAAAGACAGTACATACATATATTAATGAAGCAAATATGTATATATAATGTATATATGTATATATGTGAGAGTGACTAACAAAATTTAAATATTTGAAATACTTACTTAAATCACATTAAATATGCTATTTAAATATTAACCTGAATCATTAAGTGTATTATCTCTAAGTTGAAATCCTTGTTTACAATAAATAGCTAGTTTAGTTAATAATTTCTTATTTTCAGAACATAAAAGATTTACAAATTTAAACATATTTGGTCTATTTATATAATACTTTGGTATATACTTTGATCTTAAAACTGCATATAATGGACAAACAAGAATAAAATGAAACTCATCTTCAATATCGTTTCTATTACATAAATTGCACTTCCTATCATTTCTCTCAATTTGCCTATGTCTACCCGTTTCGATTAATAAATTATGGGATGATAATCTTAATCTTGCTATGATATTTCTATGTTGAACATTTTCTAATAAATGCAAATATGACGCTCTTTCCATGTTAAGTTTTATTTCTTTAAAAAGATATAACGACGAGCTATTTTGTACTGCTGTTTGCCAATGGCTAAAATAAATATCTTTAAATCGTGTTGATAGGACCATACAAAACATTTGAATATTCACCGACTCTGGAAATAACAGAGTGGATTCGGACGTTCAATTAGGCCCCTGAAAGGATAGATGGATTGGTAATTAGAGAGCTTGAAGATACCGTAGCATTATTCCGTCCGATATTAGGGCGATAATTGTACCTGGAAAATTAGCTCAGGTGCGCGCTTAGAGTTTTATGAAATTGGATTTTCAGACATCCAATGGTATCGTATTAACAATGTTATGGATTGTATACGAAAAGAATAATAATATCGTGATGCAAAGCAAAATGACTTACTTTCTAAACATTCTGGCGTATAAGGAAATGAAAAATGGAACTGCAAACGGCTGTGTTCATATGGCAGAAAGCCAAATGAAATTTGGGAAATGAAAGAACATGAAAATAACGGTTATCAACTGTCTCTTCCGTGTGTAAACTGCTTATATTATTTCGCAATCTGGAATTTTCATTTAATTTTGAAGTTAATCAGTAAATTGAAGGGGGAACAATAATTATAACGGAATGTTATGCAGTTTGAACACTAAACCATTGAAATCATATTTCTTAAGTATTTCCCCCGAAAATGTTACCTTTATATCTATCACTAAAATCCACATGGCGACATTTTTTTATATTTTATACAGGACAATTGGGAATAGGGGGATGCCGTCCGTAATTTAAACATAACATCTCGCATTTCACGTCTTTATCTAGCATCACATGTTTCATAAAATGCGGAATCTGTCGAAACCGGTATTTTTTGGGACGTCATCTAGGTTTAATATAACAATATATCCTAAAATTTCGTGACCATTAAAACCAATTAATTTCCGATTTTCATTTTCTTCTAAACTATGGAGTGCTGTCAGTGAATTTGTCGATTAAGATAAATGGCATATTCGTGTTCAGGACAAAGATAGAAGTGTCTATCGATTAATAATCACAGAGTGAAAAAGAGCAGCTAATTAAGTGGTAATTAGAATGTCTTGCTAATGAATGCATGTGGGTCCGTCACTTTGCTTGCAACTGAGTAGGATTTAGAGAGACGGAGCAAGAAAATTATGATTTTTTGAGATGTTTACCGGGTTTGCAAGAACCTGAAAAATCAAAGAAGTGCGTTCATTTCAAGACAGGGATCAAGGAAAGACAGGGATCAGGGAGGGGTTAAGTGTACATCTGTAGGTGTTGTTGTTTAATCTCTTGATTTTAAACATCCTACTGTAGGACGTCGGTCCTGTTGGTGAAAATGTCTGCAAGAGACACGAGTCAGATATAAGCTTAACTTAGAACAATTTTGTTTGACTTCAAACCTTTCTTTTACGTTGCTTTGTACAAGTTTTTACAAACTGCTAACCCTTCCTGACTGTTCCTGGGCTATAAGATCTTGAGAAATCTTTGCCTCCAACCGGGGTTTCGAGGTGGCTCTCTCCGGAGTCCCTCCGTTGTCAATGAATACTTTTACCTAGTGACATAAAAACCAGCAACAAGCAAAGAAAGATAGAGACAAGAGATCGAATCCTCAACCTTTCGCCCCATCTCGCCAACCACCAAGTGGTCACTTCTCGCACCACATGACGATTACTAGTAACTAGTAAAGGTGATTTAGTTATTCGTTCTTACTTATAATGATGATATAACGACCATGCTTACCAACGAGTTTACAAAAATTCAGTTATTTATATTACACGATACATTAAATTAAATACAAGTGTAATTAGGTCTAACTAGATATTGTGAAACTGTAATCAAGGAAATCACACTTCAGTGCTTATCGTGATTTTCATCTCAGAGCACTAAATTCATCGGACGTACATGAGTTTTGGACACATACAGAATAAATTCAGACCGATTGTGTTATCAGTAGATCACCGAAAGTGTCCTAATCACCACTTGTATCCGGGACGTCTCCTCCCTGTGAACCGGATCATGGAGACAAATATTTAGAACACTTAATAGAGTACATGTAAAGATACTTGATGACACAATTAATGTAGATTTGATAAGATCTATTTTTAACAGATCATCATCACCACCAACAACAAAACATCAACAACATCATCATAATCACCATCACCATCATTATCATAAAAACCACCATCATAATTTTCATCAACATCATCATCATTGTCGTCGTCGTCACCACCAAAATCATCTCCATCTTCATGACCATGATCAACATTATCTTCCATTACATTACAGCGTTTATCACCACCACCATTATCATCATCACCATCAAAAGCAACTACTGACAACAATTTAAGAACATAAACAACAAAGCAGCGCAAATCATCAATAACAGACAGAAGAAGACACATGAAGGTTTTAAGAAATTCCCATTCATTTCCAGCTCTTTCCACATACTTCAGTTGCTCCCGGGTCCCCCATTCATTCCTCCCCAAACCTGTCCCCACAGCCCCTAAACAACTGTATAATCTCCTTGTGACAAGATTCCAATGATCCTGCTCCATTTTCTCACATATTTAGGAAAGTACGCGTAATTGTTAGTGTCATTTTGGACGGTAGAAGACGGAATCCTGAGGCATTTTCCCCAGACATCCGAGGCGGGAAAAGGACAAATGGTTCCACCGCTATTAGAATTGATCGATCATCCGCCAAACACATCGCTCTCCCTTCTGTTTTATTTTGTCAAAACATCCATGTTTACTTTCAACGCTCCTGTCATTTATTTGTTTGTAATTAATCAATTTGATACTCGTATTATGCTATAATTATTCTACTTGAATAAATTTATGAGACATTGAAATGTATCTTCTGTCTATTTATTCGTAGCATCTTACTTTCATTCCTCTGTCCATCTGTCATTCAGGTTTTCCATTACTTTCTTTCTTCTTTACCTTCTGTAAAATATATTTGAGTTTTTTAAACTATTAATTGAGTGTTGAACTCCATGAAGCAAGTGCAGTATACTATCCCAATGATTTATATAAATTGTATTTACCTAGTGAGAGATCCCGTGATTGCTTTTACCAGCTATAATGAGAATATACGTTACAAATAAGTCTTTAGTATATACCGTGATAATTAATAAACAGATGTTTATATTTACTATTGGAGGAAAATCGAATGCATGATAACTTTATAAATTTGTTAGTTATTGTCTTTAAAAGAGAGAGAGAGGAGAGTATTCTTCTTGTTGTAATAAGACAAGCTACACTGCATATCTCCCGAAGTATTTTTAAGACATGGCTTGGGAATAATTTCTTGTTTGTATCGCAATTCTGGTTACCGTAAATTGGATTGGAGAGGGATGAACACGTGGAAGAAAAAAAGAAACGCAACAATCAATGCTTTGGTTACATATTCTCATTTTGGCTAGATCAAAAGAAATTCTCAACTCTGGTCTGTTTAGACAACGTGTATATGTACATCAAATAGCATAAATGTTTGATATTTTTGGTAACTTTATATAAGAGATAAAACACTCTGGGACATTGTGATTTCAAAGTAGACGAGCTCCGAAACTATTTAGTATAATGTCGTAGCTAACAGCACGCTGCCTCCGATTTCGGAGATGAATTACTGTCCCATAATACCTTGTTTCAAAATCAATTTATCATAATTAAGTAAGACTGAAAACTGATACTCTTTTCATCGTCTTCTAGCGCACGGTGTATGTAATAACAAGGTCCGGGATCATTAATATATGACGGAATGAAAATCCGCCTGAGAGATTGCTGGAGCTTTTTTGTGACAAAGTGTATTTAATTCCCTTCCAATTTTGTGCTTCAATTTTAGCACTTGAAGTGCATTAAAAACCTTAGAGTCTATAATTGGAATATGTCGCTAAAATAGAAGGGTATAAATTGCATATCGATTTGTAACTTCTCCAGTTAATGACAATTTTGACTGTTTCGCCTGTGAACAACAAGATATAGAGTATGCAGGCCGTTCTGCGTGGCTATAAACCGTAATGTAATACATGGCACCAGTAAGTTACGTTCAACGTTCAGGAAATGTCGTCTTGGAAGTATGAACTTTTTGACTAATGCTTTCGTGAGATCGTGCAGGGAACCTGTGTTCCTGAGACGTGTCCCTGGTTGAGTGTTTAATCGTTCAGGTTGGCTTTCTTTGACTAAATTTATGCTACCGCAATCCTAATTTGTAAAATCAGTTTTAAAACTTCGCACACTGTATTTTTATTTCACAATCAAGTCTGAAATATTGACCTTTTTTCAGCTGACCCCTCGAAACACCGTCCGTTGGGAATCAGCTGTTCTCCAGATATATTTATTCACTGTAAATGTCTATATGCATATTGAAGTAAATAAATTTTAGACTCAAAAATGTTCTTAGTAGTGTAGAAAATTAATGTACAACTAAGATGCGACGAAAGTTTGAATGAATAAATGAATTGAAGTTTGAGGATGGAAGAGTCTCTATCTCCTGTATGGCATGGTGACACAAGGCATTAGACTTCTCCACTAATGATGACAGCAGATCCATTACCGAGCGTTAACACTGTATATGCATGTTGCACTACTTTCACCCAATAAACATCGTCTCCGAAAATTAGATTTTGACGACATTAAGATAATTCCAACATGTATAATTTTATATGCCTATATACATATCAACTTTCTATTACGCTTCAAAAGGCAGACCGGAGCGCAAGCATCTCTGCACTCAAAATATGACAATCTGGTATTTTTTCTCTTGCCAAACTTTCGTTTTCCATTAATAATTCTTTTCATGGACACACATAACAAGTTTAGGCCTAAGTTACCAATCAATGCAAATTTTAAGCGACACCGCTAGGACGATCCCCCGACTCCGGTTCCTTACCCAAATCGAATTATCACAAGATGTGAAGCGGCCGATAGCAGTCACCGAATAGACTTGATCTGCATAGTAATTTGCTCCACTGTCGTTTTACATTTTACCGTCCCGGAAAATCTTTGCTTTCTAATGAGCGGAAACGTTTTCTTCTGTAACGAGTCGCAAGTATTTATTTCCAACGGAATCTGCCGTAATCTCGTATAATCTCGGACAGTGCGAATCGATCCGCGTTGAGTGACGCTGCTCAGTTCGCAGGATTACACGTTGAGGGATATAGAATTAGAAAGTGTCCCCGAAGTATGCTCTTGGGTTTTATAAGAAGTGACAGTCCCCATGTGTTCGTGAGCGGCAAAAGGCCCGCACCTTCCAGTCTCCTTCATTGTGTTAGCACGATGTCCCTGGAATAAAACAGTACCGAATGGAATATTGACCGTACGTGTCCGGTAATTGACCCAATAACAACCACATTATAAATACATGATCACTTCCCCCTCATCAGTATCATCATTACCACCCCGACAATAAACATCACCATTCATGACGTCATCAATGTCACCAGCAACATCATATCTTATCGTACCATAGGTTAGTCTACTCTCTCTCTCTCTCTCTCTTGACACAATAAAGCAACAAAACAAAGCATAGCTTTGAAATATCAAAAATACAAAAATACAGGTATTAAAGACAAAACGAACCTGGTTACCTTTATGTTATGATTCATAACCGTAAATAACATTATACATAAGAGATGAAGTCTGTTTTGTATACAGAACCATTCTTTGATATGTATATACGTGCATATTGTATATGATGCTGAATACATTATTATATGTATATAAAGAAAGATGTATTTAGCACTGATATACATAGATACATAATTATATGTGAGTGAAAAATGTTTCCATCTATATCATGAGACTGATAAAGAAGCTCCGTGAACTTGGCATTTATCAGATGATATCAAATGTTTGATTTTATGGTGTTCTTTGATTATAAATTAAGGTGCGTGCTGTAGGTAATACATGAAACACAAGCCAAATCCGTGTAGAGCTATTTCAGGTGCGATATATGAACTTATTATATATAATTAATGGTCGTGAATATTGTGTTTTTCAGACAGATGGTGGTAGCCCGGACACGACAAAAGAATACAAGAGGGTGGCCATTGTGGATGACTTCTTCGACATTATCTATGGCGTCCACGTGGAGATGGACGGACGAGGCGGGAAACACGCCGGTCAGAAACGGACGTATCGGGCTGTAAGCTTCAATTGTTGACCTTTCCAGTCCCGGCCAATACTCACCAGTCATCTTTCTTCTTTTTTTTTACAACTGTTAACCATAAATTCTATATACAAGATTCGAGGAATACACATTTACAACTGTAACAAGAACAGGCAATAGTTTGCTCTATCAACCCCCCCCCCCCCCTTCCCTTTACACCCTCTTTTCGCTTGTTGCTTCAAGAAGTAACATAAAGAATCTTTGTGAATATCGCAACAACTTCCATACCGATCTAACTTTAATTAAATCGTAAGAAAAAAAAAAAAAAAATGCTTAAAAGTAACGTTATTTTGATGTTACTTAGCGCTTAGTAGAATTGAAGCCAGAGTAGTATAAGAGTAAGTAACTCGTCAAACTTAAGTAAGTTTATTTCCAGTAAAATTACTTACAGATGAGATACATGACAAGGCTGGGATTTGTTTTTTAGTTTGAACTAATTTTTACGGTGCGTGCATTCATGGATCCATATTCTTATTGCAGTCAAACTGTTGTTCGATGAGATGAAATATTTACAACATGGTATATGTACATATATTATGACCCCTTGTTTTATTTATATTTTTAATCGAAGGTATCCTTTTAATTTCATAAAATTAAAAATAGATTATATAATATTTAATTATACTAGTTCATCCGAAACAGCAGTACCTTAGACAAGGAAATAGTCTGCTTAGAAGAGGACTTATCCCGCATGGACAGCAAGGTTACCATGGGCGCATAACACATATAATCAAATGTGTCATGAAAGGTCTCTTATTTAAGTATTTAAGTATTTAAGACATGAAGAATGCTTAAAACACACGCTTGTTTCTTCGATCCACTAATGTAGAGTTACACGCAAAGTTCACAGCTTGGTGTCTCCCCTGTCCTCCTCCACAGGAGACAGACAGACAGACAGACAGACAGACCCCTTGCAGATGGTTCAGGTACGAGTCTGAGACGTTACCTAAAATAAACTAAGACAGGGAAATAGATCATAATAGAACGTCAAAATGATCTAAATTATCAAAGCATAATTAAAGTATTGGATCAAAGAACTTTCTTCTTTTATTTTCGCGATATTTTATTACAAGCATGTATGTTAATTAAGGAAAAGTCTATGGAGACAGTTTTGGGGAAAATGTCTAGAAAATTCGGTAAAGGATTATGGGATCATACATATACAGAGGCCAAGAAGGACCACCGAGAAACGCGGCAAGACGAAGGAAGAAAAGAAGTAAGATTGAAAGGGGGTGAAAAAGTAGAAGGAGGATGGGAATTGGGGAGGAAGAAAAAGGAAGAGGGTACGGTGAAGAGGAAAAGAGACGGAAAACCGTGAAGACGAAGCAATATGTGGATGTAAAAGATTACAGGCGGACAGACAAGCATGCATTCTGAATATGTTCAGACAGAAGCGAGGACGTAAAAAACACTACATAAAGCTGGATGATAAAGACCGATGGTGTGGGCTAGGCCAAAAGTGACAGAACAGGTGTAACACCACTAAGAACATCAGAACACGAAGATGGATGGAGTACATACAGCATGATAGGGCATATTAGAGAGAGAGAGAGAGAGAGAGAGAGAGAGAGACAAACTGTCAACGGAGACTTATCAGTGTCCATAACACCTGCTCTC
This sequence comes from Solen grandis, assembly GCA_021229015.1. Classification (NCBI taxonomy): domain Eukaryota; kingdom Metazoa; phylum Mollusca; class Bivalvia; order Adapedonta; family Solenidae; genus Solen; species Solen grandis. The sequence continues at coordinate 33,993,722 of CM037782.1, read as the reverse complement.
CAAACATGAGGAGACTGTCATTGTCATCTACGGTGCTGATTGGTTTTCGCACGTCCCCTTATGGTGGTGACAGCACGGGGTGAAACAGCGCTCCCGTCACGTAACACCATGGAAACTGCTACAACACTATTGAGGAATGGGTCTGTTTGGACGGGTTCTGTTGCCGTGGTGAAAAAAAAGTTACTAGTATTGTGTGATTGTTAACAAGGAATGTGAGATGTATCTGCCACTTTCCGTATAAATATTGGGTCTGGTCACATTTAACCCCAGAGGATTACGTACTTCCCATGGTCTTGATTTTTATGTAACCGGAAGTGTATTCTTACATATATGGTCCTCTGTGAACTGACATCTACAGATGGCAACCGAATATTCACTACTTTCTATGAAAGGTTGGCCGAAACTTTCTGAATCAGAACACATTTAGGCTCTTTGGCAGCTTTCATCAATGTTATTATTTGGCAACATTATATAACTTTGATATTAAAATTTAAGAGAGAGAGAGGTCCCCTCTTTGACTTTTTTCCTTATCTTTTCTCCATCTCATAGTTTCAAAATTAATCTAATAAAATGCTTTGTTTTTGTTAATATTTTTTCACTATATGCAGTATCTAGTTATTTAGATTAACTATCTTTTTTTTAATAATCTATTTTTTTTTTTTTTTGGCAGATACAAATAATCACCACATTTTGAATCCAGGTCCTACGGATCGATCTTAAAGTTCAATTGTCCAGAATCTTAAAATTGAAAGACAACAAAAAATGTTCAGTCTTTTGCACTATAATGTCAGATGGGACTGTATCTAAAACGTGTTGAAAACATAAGAAAATTGCTTCTTTCTCAATTAATAGGGGCATAACTATGTAAAGTGACCTAACATGTCATCGAATAAAGATAGACATAACATGATATATATGCTGTATGTCTATAATAACTACTTAGTGTAGGTGTGAACGTACAAAATTAGACCCATTATTGGATAGATAGATCTTTCCCCATATAACCCCTTTTTCTTTAATGAAAATATATTCTTTCTACAAAATTATATTAGATCTTTATCTTGTGCTTATGTAGTTCGGAAAATCACAAACGCTGTGTTTAATTATACAGCCACTTATTACTGATATCAATTTATTTTTTTCTATTAAGTCTCCTAAGACAAACACTTATTTACTTGCAAATCAAATGAACTTAATCATTAATTCTATCATTATTACTAAAAACTAGTGGTTTTTGATCCGGTCCGAAACGCAAGTAAGAATTCATGATTTTTTTTTTCAGATTGCCGAGACGTATGCCTTCTTACCACGAGAGGCTGTGACCCGGTTCTTGATGTCCTGTCACGACTGCCAGAAGCGGATGCATATCGGGACCGACCTGCCCATCAAACAAAACAACAACAACAACGAGCACCTTGTTCCGCACGTGAAGAGTGTCCCGGGGGAACCAAACATCATCGATTTCAGGTGAGTGCTCTGATTAGATTTCATGCTCCGCTAATGGACGAATGTCCCGGATGGCATTTCTTATCTCAGGTGTATTACTCCGCCAATCTGTTAAATTGAAAGCCGGGACGCAGGACACGTGTAGTTAGAGTCATATCCGGGATGTTGCGATTTCGCAGATCATCTCCACTTCGGTCCTGATCAGTTAACATCGTAGAACATTTAGCAATTGAAATGATGAGTACAGTATTCAAATCTGTAGCCACAGATAACAAACCTTTCTCTGTAATATTTGTTTTAGTGTTTATTTTGATATTTAACTAAATACACCTGTGCTGAGAAAAACACATTTTCAATAATGACAAAATCCGATATACGTGTATCAAATATCATTAAAAACAGTATTTTGAACGGTGTAAAGTTTATATCTATAAGATAAGCTAATCTTTTATCATCGTGATTTGTGTTTTACTAAATGAATCAATATAATACTTTAGATATAAACACATAAACACCCGGCCCAACGGATCTAGAATTTAGTAACTAGTCATGTTATAAGACATGGTCATCATTCAACCAATTATTATTTAATCTAAATTAAAAAATTTTTTTAGATCTACCAGGTTAGCATTACTTGATCCTTTAATATTACCGTTGTCTTTTCAACTTTATATTCTTATTAAAAAAATGTTTGTTGTTGTTGTTTTAAAAATCATTAAACAAATTACCTTCGATGGTTAGAGCGTCCGCCTCATGAGCGGGAGGTCGTGGGTTTGACCCCCGGTCGCGACATACCAAAGTCGTAAAAACTGATACTGTTATAGCCCCCTTGCTTGGCGCTCAGCATATAGGGGTAGTTTGCAGGACTGGTTGGCTCGGTGTCAGGATAATGTGACTGGGTGTGGTATCGTGCCATATGTCTACGGCGTGATACTGCAGTGTGGCAGCACTATATCTGTCTCAAGTAAACATCGTCTCCAAATGACTGAAAAACTGTCGATGAGACGTTAAACCCAACAAACATACAAACAAACAAGATGATGATGTTTGTGTACTATGTGCAAAACTTACAATTGTTACATGAAATGATAGTCTCTTATAATTCATACCTGGATATCATGGTTTATCATTTTTGTTTGTGTAACCATGGTGAGACTATATAATAAAGTGGATGTGGTACTCGTTAATGACTTGATGGTATCATGGCCGAGTCAAAACACCATATCTGAACCATGTAGACAATGTCCAGAAAATGACAAACACGCAAAGTTGAAAGCTATATCAGACTGAATACAGGTTCGCTGTTAAGGTGGCCCATCCGATCTCAAGCTATTGCCGATCAGTATGACAGTAGGTTGTTTTGATCTATATTGACCAGATTTAGTGTAATTCGTAGCCACAGTGTCACTGATAAAATAAACATGATTGTCTCCCTTGCAGTGTGCCTATAACTCAGACGTATCTTAATCACATGAGGAATAACGGTTATCTCCCTTCACACAGCTTCATGGATTACGAGGTAGGCTACTTAATATTTCCGTGTCAACCCTTTACTTCATTTAGACTCATTTTGACGCATTGACAAATAGAACAGACCCAGATTACACAGCTCCTATAGGAGCTGTCTGATCAGGGACTCCTCTGTTTGCTCATACATTATCGTAGCCCAGTTTCTATAAAGTCTGTGATGCAAAAAAAAACTCATGATTCCATATACCATTATATGTTCAGTTAATCAAAAGATAAATTTGAACATGAATATTCATGACGTAAAGGGTTAAATTTTCAAACGATACTATGGTACTAAGATTATTAATATTTCAAAACAGGAGAATGACTGTATAATTCATATGGCATTGAAAAAATATTACTTGATGTCTATCTGACTTTCAGTTCGAGTAACTGACGACTCCTTGTGAAATTTAATAATACGTGAAACGCGATATCGTCTTTGTGTGAAACACTTATTTTATGACAAAATCCGTTGCCATAGGAACGGCCCAATAAGCATGGCATTATTTGTCTTATTGGCTTTTTTTCTCTGTAATCCGCAATCAGATAAGGTGAAAACTATCCGGGTTCTCTCCCGCCAGGTATAACCACGAGCATTCAGTGGCATCAGCACACCAGAAACAACAAAGTAAATCGAAGCAATTTACTGGTCTTTTATGGTTATAACACTTTGTTTGTTGATTGCCATGTCTACTGCTGCGCATTGTGTACCTGATCGGAATTTATTGTTGTTGTTTTATACTGGCAGCGAAGGAAATATGAACGGATGGATGGATAGATAGATAGATAGATAGATAGATAGATATATAGATAGATAGATAGATAGATAGATAGATAGATAGATAGATAGATGTGTGATTACATGTAGGTGAACGTGCATCTGCACAAGCGAAATGTATAAATGTATCCCCAATGTTACAAACGACTAACTGTCTACAAACACATACATATATGATAAATTGGCAATGTATACATTTTGAGATCGAAAGCCATATGTGAACATATCAATTGATGAATAAGTAATTAGAAAAAAAACTCAAGATTAATTAGCGGCACTTTAGATCAAGGGGGTAGAACCCTTTTATCGAACATAGCAACGCTCAGTTCGGAACAAAGATGGCGCGTGATTGTCTAAGTTTCATGGTTGAGTGATCAAAGTGAACCACTTAAACACAATCTCAATTTTTGTTTTTTTTCAAAGTTATGTCGGAGAAATTTTCATTAGAGTCAAATGAAAACGGAGACTTCTAATGAACCGGTCCCAAAGATTACCTCATACAGACGCGTTCTTAAATTTTGTGAATTGATATTAATAAAGTCATGGATGTGTACATGAATATTCATGCGGTAAGGGTTCAGTCTCTATATGTGGCGGTTTGGTATGAGAAGTACCTGATTTTGAAAGGTAATCGGTCAACAGGGTACTATTTCAACCATTAATCCAAGGGCCCATAACCTATTCTTACAAATGTATTTTATAGAAGCTCATAATAGTAAAGAACATATCTAAATGTTTGGGTGACGTGGTCAGGTAGAAATGTATATTGACTGCGAGTTAGAATGTTGGAAGTTCGATCTCTGCTGGTGTTGACGTTATCCAAGACCATCATAGGTTAAACGTACTGGTTCAATCCAGGAAACGTCGAAGAGGATTAGCATACATTGAAAATGACGTGAAAATGTAATGATTATTTTCTGAAAATAAATGCCGAACTTTTTAATACAATACACAAATGACGAGCAGTTCTGTTTTACCAATCCTTATGATCGAGGAGATACATACCAGTGGTCGTGGTTCGATCACTGACCGTGAGATATCATATTCGTTTAACCCTTTCCCTCATAGAGGACACCATGAAAAAACCTATGCGAATGTCATAAAACCAGATCAGCCTGCGTGTAACTCGCAGGCTGATCAGGTTTTATGCTGTTCGCTGCTCCTCAGTGGTCTGGAAATGAGGATTTTGTAATTAAATTTGGTAAGGTTTAACTGTGGTTTTCTGCAGATCAGGCTTTATGTGATACCTATTGAGTGCATCAAAATGAGTCTATATGAGGGAAAGGGTTAAATGTGTACTAGTATTATGTCACTCGCAGGACTGGTTAATGTGTGGGGGTATCATGACACTCGTCTTTGACGTGAAATCGCAGTATATTTGTTTCATGTAGACAAATGGAAATAAATGATTGATTTACCATTGTGGGGAACGCTTAAAACAATGAGTTTTTGTTTTGGTTTTCATCTAAGTTAATTTAATAATGAGTGTGGATGACAGATCTTAAACTACCAGAAGAGTTTAATACAGTTTGTATAAAAAAATTAAAAAAATGATTTTAGGCCTACATTTTGGTTAGAGTGTAATTTAGATACCACAATGTAATATCATCTTATCAAATGAATCCGTGTTCCGTTTAAATCAGGCGAGCCTGCGGTTTTGTTGATAGTATATTATGCGTAATGCTATTCAACATATTTTTAAGATGAGATTAACACTGACTTAGAATTTCTTGCAATGCCTGGCTTAACGATGGTTTTGGCGGAAGCAAATGCGTGTTTGACGGTACCTTTAAGGGTAAAAGAGCAGTACAAAGTTCTAAGCCCCGTGATCCACCCTTGTGTTGCGAGATCAATACCATTTCGGCTGCGGGTGAGCGGAGCCCCAGTATGAGTGATTATACCAGACTCTCTTTGTTAGACGACACACCGCGAGGCCTACCTGCAAAATATCGATCCTTCATCGGGACAAGATTTATTTGGATATATCGATTTCTTGGGGACATTGTTATTTAGGCGATGATACCGTCTTGTTGCGGCGATGTCACTTAGAGCTTTGGTAATAAATTATGTATTGTTCAAAAACGATTTTTCACTCGGGGTTTAGGAGACAAACCGACTTATTAAGATAATGGGATTTTATAATTAGCTCGCTAGTAGATAGATGTTTGTTGGTTAAAGATACGAGCGTTTGTAGTTCACGTTTCATATATCGAGTATGCCATAGTTTAAAGATGATAAACCAATGCCTTGTTAAATCAGAGACTAAGCGTAAATTAACATGGAGAATAACACAAAGAACAGAGCTTAAGTATTTTTCACCTGAAATAGAGAGAGAGAGGAGAGAGAGAGAGAGAGAGAGAGGACATGTGGATGGAGTAAAACTGACGATTTAATTTTCTTTTAACTATTTTCCCTTTCTCTAGATACTACCCATGCTTTTCCTATTGGTAAAAAAGGGGGGATTTTAGATAGTTGAGATCTTTTCTTATTTTTTTTTCCATGTTTCAAAAATTGTCGACGTAAAATTGATACTAGCGTTCATATAGTAAGTGTTGAATCTCCTTAGGGTTTACTATTTAGGTAAGAGTATCTAAGAAAATATATGTCGATTGTTTATTATAGGTATACTATACACAGTGGTGCACATGTTAATAGCGAAGACTTTACCGGGGCGATCGGGTATAAGTAACACATGTTCAATATATTACATACAATACAGGTTATAATAAACGAAACAAAGCAACAGCACGGTGTTTATAACATATATAAAACATACAGTATGGAATAAAGACATTACGACTTGTGTTCTAAGCAGTATCTTCTGGTATAATACTACATTCATTACACAACATGACATGTGTTACATTGTCTGACGCATGAATGATTTTGCGTTTGTGTCCCTTATATCACTGAAATAAGTCTTTTAAATATAGAGCCAATGTCTTAATCATTTTCATCTGAGCTCTGAAATACGTCTTCTTGACTACCACGTGAACAAGAACGGTGGCTTCTAATGTTACCAGATTCTAAATTATAAGAACAAATCGATATCACTGTATATCATTTTAAAAATAAATTAGAGTTACGTGATAAACAGGATTTCCCCATATAGTTTTACTCTTAATTGCGATTTAAATTGTTAAACAGTTCATCATATGAATTGCTGACTTTCTGAATTCTCAGTAATGATGTTAAAATGGTAGCGGTTTCATTAGACTGAAAATAACGGGACGCCTTTTAATTTAGATTTTATTTGAAACAATCATTGAAGGTGTATCAACCTCGGTTATTATCGGTACCTCACCCTCACCTAATTACCGCCAGGCCGTCGATTCACTGAGTTTTTTTTTTTTTTTTTTTTGTTTGTGTCTTAGACCTGATCTTCTCAGGTACAGGTACAATGTCGCACGGAATCAATAAGAACGGGCAGAGCTCCGCTGACATTTATAAATAGGTCTCCAGCGCCTCAGTCTTTTTTACCTGTACGTCAATCGATATGAAATTTGGTTGCGGAAGCGGTTCGACTTCCACGGGCGACGGGCACCTGTAATGCCTCCCTCGTTCTTTTTACCTGCGTAAAAATCGATATACAAATTTCGGTTATGGCTTTCACACGAAATTCTCGCTGTCTCTCTATCGATCGGTGGCACTATGTCACGAGGCAGAAGGTACCTGTTGTCGGCACACGGCGTGCTCTTGCCTTCCTCCGCAGGCGCTCAAAATCGATATTTCAGAATCTCCATGGGTGTCTGATGTGACCGGTCTACCTTGACTGTGATTTGAACAACCTCGTGTCTCCACGTTTTATCGTTTTACACATCTGTGTCATAGTTTCTTCTGCATTTTTATTGTCGTCCTAAAATTATGCCTTAAAATTAAATGAAACGTCAATTTAATTATGTTTTTAGGAACGTTTGAATCTCACAGGGCATTATGTAGGTTTCTTTCTTTATTACTGACTTAAACATATAACAGCACGTCTATGGCTCCATATGTTTCTGGAAAAAATCTTTAAAATCTTTTCGTATGCAGAAACGTCATTTAATTCAGCAAAATTTTAGTTGTACTCACGCTGCGGGCTAAAAACATTGCGTTTTATATATATCCTTATATAATAAATACATGTTGTCTTTTACATAAGTATTTTCATATAAGTTATTTGACTATTCAATAACATATACAATGTATTATATTGATTTAGAATTCAATTAAATGTTTAATTGAGAAGATTATTTGTTCATTCTCCATACGCTACTTGTCCGATGTTTCAGCCGTCTTGTATTGTTACAGATGTACGATGTTGCAACCCCTCGATATGTTGCATACTTTGCAGTTTTGATCATTTAAAATGTTTGTGCCTGGTTTTATCGTTACATGCAGATTAAACTAATTCATTTTCGTTTCCATTATTTATTATGGATTAAGAATTAAGAAATGTTTCTGGGCACATATTTTCGTGAATGTGTGTTTTTTTTTTTGTTTTTTGTTTACTATTTTGCAGTTAAAGTAAAATCCCTGTAATGGTTCCGCTACATTTCGGACTTCTTGGCCTTTCACGGAGAATACCAAGATTTCGTAATGTTTCATTAGGATGTCTTGGTTATCTTGGTAGAGGTTAAGTGGTCCAAGACATAGCGAACCATTACAGGGATTTTATCTTAAAACGAAATGATTCTGATGGATCAAAAACCGTGTTATAACTGTCAAACCGTCCGTGAAACCAGCGAAATTTAACACCACACGAGTATGCTGTATATATTTTATCTTAATTTGATTGACTTTTCATCTTGTGTATTGATATATATATACGTAACCCATCGATTGCATTTGATTCGGTTATTGAATTGGTGGAGAATAATAATTTAATTCTGAAAGTGCATCGTTATCTCTTGTAATATGTAAACAGTATTCATATATGAACCTTTGATTACAAAATGAAAAATAGATCATTGTTTGAATACAGGTTTCTGTTAGGGCAGTTTTCAAATGCTGAAAACGTGTTTTAGTATTTCAAATGAACACCTTTATGATAATTAAATGGTATGGCATTGTTATATACTAGTATTTAAAAGCAATGATAAAGTGCATGATAAATTAGAGTACATCTTCAAATGAACTCGCACGTTTTAAGTTAAGTGTTTCTTTCGCGGGCAGTATGCATTTGCGAACTTTGCGAAATTATCATGAACTTGTATCAAGCTCAGAAATCGTTATTATTTATTTAGCCCAATACTTATGCGTGACATTTTATGTCTGCGAACTTAGTGTCCGCGAACTTAAACTTGTTAACAGTCATTACATCTATGCACTTAGATGGGCAGATCTGACAGTTGTTACTTTTTAACACGAAATAACCATCCCGATTCACCAAGCTTACAAAAATGAAATCTCACGGACCACTTACATTTGAATTCTTTTCACATTAATGCCTTAAAACGCTTTTTATTTAAGATATATTTCGACAACCTAGTTTACAATGATATCATTTGTATCAATTATTTTAACGTAATTAGAACATATAAAGATAAAAAAGATGTCACTATAGAAGAACGAGAACCAAAATTCAATATTTGTAAAACATTTTATTTTGTTTCTATACATTTTTAAGCTTTCTGGGAAATGTCAGAAAATCAGATTCAGAGCTTATATATGACGAGTGGGAAAAGGGTTTATTAACGAACAAGTCTGAAATGCCTGGCGATTCTATTGTACGTGAAAGGCGTTGTTTGGTATTATTTACGTACCCCACGGCTAGGGCTTTGTCCTTCTGCTGTGCCGTGCGACCAGGCGTATTCACGTCTTTGATGGAGCCACACCACAGGGAGCAAGGAATCACGGGAAGGGAGGCTTATCCACAGAACTAATCACGTACGTCTTCCTCGTCAAATCGATAGTTGTTCAACTTCAAATAGTCTAAATTTAGAAATTGGTCCAGAGATTGCCTCTCGTGCTGCGGTTACTTAGCAACGGAGACTTACACGTCAACAGGATCAGCACGAGACCCTGTATCTAAGGCGACATTTTGGAGCGCGTTCTCGAGTGTCGTCTGCTGGAAGTACTTAAGTTATTTGTCATAATATGTTGACGTTCCTCTAAATAGACCTGACAGGCAGATGATATGTTTCCTCAGGTTTCCCTCTTAGTATGCAACAAGTGAGCGAGTCTCTTCCCCGTGCCTTATACGCCTATAATTGCCGGGATTTAGCATATTTTTGAAGTCGATCAAATTCGGTTCGTTACTCCGTTATTTGCTTCCTTGATTCTCTGATAAAATGTATTAATGCAATCTTATTGTTTTTGAAAAAGCAATTCCAGCATCCTAATTTGACATTGAATAAAAATTATATTCGGGACCAATTTAATTCAATCTTCTGCAAGTTCCATTTAGTTTCTCCAGGAATCAGAATTTCTAAAAGCTTCTTAAAGGCAGCGTCGATGAATCTCCGTGAGCTATGTTGCAGTAGGAAGCCGTTAGTTCACGCATAATTACGTTAATGCTACTATGCGTGTTTTTTCCATTTCTTATTTCCTTCTTAAACTCATGGTAATAAACCTACAATGCAAAAAATTAACATACAAAAACAATTTTTCAACTTCTTAAAACACAGCAAATCCTAATAAGTATTCTTAAAGAAAGCATTGTGTGAACTTTCCTTCAGAAACTGGTCTCTCTTTCTGCTGTAGTGTAGGGTGAATATAACGACTAGGTAATGTTTTTATAAAAAAAAAAAAAGGATTTTAGGGAATCTGGTAGTCATGAAAATAAATATTTTTTTATAAATGGAATCCGTATGGTTCTATAAGATACGTGCTTCATTTCATATTTCTATGTACATATATAATGTATACACTTACGAAGAGTGATTTTTATTCGAGAACTTCCGCCACAGTTTCTGTGTCAGTACATAAAGAACAATCTAACACATTCACAGTAAAGCGCAACCCTTTTCTAACGATTTAGTCATTTTTTGTTATTATGATGACATAACCTACTTGATGACGACATTTTACTTAAGCAGTCCGTGCGTATATCTACATTCCGAGGGGTTAAAGCGAAACTATGCTAACTAAGTGTATATAAATATATAAGTACTTAGCCTAGTTTCGCTCTCACCCCTCGATACGTGGTACAATAAAAAACGTATTTCTTTGGTCCGGCGATACAAACACGTGGAAAGTCTTTTTTTTTTGTTGTTGTTGTTTTTGCTTGAGATAAAACTTTAAATGACGCTTATATGATCTGGACCACTTTCAATATTCAGGTGTTTTGTTTTTGTCTGATGCTTGTATGTCCCATCGGCAGTATTTTAGTCATTTTAGGAACTTCTACACGAGGGAGTGCTGCCTCACTGCAATATATGGGCCATATAGAAAACTAATTGGTGACCAAATATGTTATCCCCACTATACTATAGAGAGAGAGAGAAAGATTTTAGTTACTATAATTTCAAGTGTTACCATAATAATTAACACACCTAGATCTTAGTTATATTAACTAGTCTTATAACTTAATAGTCCTGATCTATTTAAATAATATTATGTACTCCGTATGACCATGGCAACGTAATGTCGAAGAAAGCTACATTTGTATATAATTATGTGAAATATATGTCCTTATATGTCACTCATAGTAATCGTAATCGGGGATGACTTGGTTGCTACATACAAAGTGGTTGAAATAGTACCAGTATATGTCTTGTAATTAGCGCTCAGTACGTGAGAGTAGTTCCAGGACCTGGTGGTCCAATGTCAGGATTATACATGTATATGTGACTGAACTACTTCCGGTTGGACATTAAACTTAATCAAATAAAACAATTATTATAGCCGATTAAAGGCAATTTGACGTTTTAAAAGACAGACATATGAAGGTGACAGCATGACATACAATGTATGCCCTTTTCTCCAAGAATAAAATCACAATGATTCAATGGGATTCAGTGTATTTGCTGATTTAAGGGAGGAAAATGGCAGCTTTAGCTGTGTACAGTATGTGGTTGTGTGTGGCAATCCACAATATTTTCCAATGTTGGTAACGATTCATGCAATTGTAACACCTTTAAACATTAACTACATGATACGATGAAAATCTCTCAAAAATAAATTTCAGTTTAAAAAGAAATCGTTTTCAATTTCAATAAATTAATTTAAATTGTGCCAACTCTGAGCTGATAACACCCACACCTACCAAATTTACCATATTTGGTGGGTATTTTTTGTACAATTGTTGAAAAATACAATCGAAATGTATTTGAAACATTTTTGTACAAATTTTGAAATATAGATTTCAAGGGTATATGAAACAATGGTTGTTTTCTTTCATTTACGTTAAATCTAGTTAATACGGAAAAAAAGAGGAATATGGATATGGTCTACTAGTTCAACAGCTAGGCCAGAAATATATAACTTGCCAGGCTATACGGAGTACGGGTAACCAATAGGCCAGGAAGCCTTAAAGAATACTGGATAGGTAGCTTCTAGATTTACCATCACATGGAGTGCAGGGCCGATGTTGCCCACTTTTAGCAATGAGATATTGCATCATTTCTCCGCAAGGGAAGGTTCACCATGGGCTGTAAGAGCAAGTCTGCAGTCTCTAGATGATGATTTGCACCTGCTTTTCTTGTCGGGCATTTGAGTGGAGACAGCTGATGCTTCTAACACAGCTGATGAAGAGATTACCTGGATAGTGTCCGAAGATGGTTGCTCTTCCTTGCTGTTGTCAATATTGTTCCAATCTCAGAACCACGTCATACAGCCATCAATGCCGATTTGCTTATTATATATAATTATGTGCATGCATGTTCTCCAAGATTTGGGAGTGGAGATCATTTGGTCGGATGCCCCATGTCTTTGGAAATTGAAAATAAACTTAACATATAGCAATACGAAGGAACACTGTTCTTTCCTATCAAATATGTCGATATGACAGGATCTTGTGATTGAGCTTGGATGAGAATGTTTTTATTGTTAAGGATCAACGGCTTTTCATTGTATCATATGTCTTCTCTCTTTGTTTGATGGTGTCCTGTACACATGTCTGGTATTGTATGGTGCATTTGTGACTCCCTGAAGTAATAATCGCTGATGACAGTCAGTTCACTAGGATGTTTTCAAGCGTTGAACCTTTTCTGATATCCTGCTGTAAGTCGGTCGTTTTATCCAGTGGGTGTTCATCAACATGTTGTATGTTTTAACATTCATTTTACGTCGAGAGGGAAACAAGTTTTTACAGCTTACACTAATCGGTCTCGACAGTTCATGTTTGGACTAGTACTTTGTAAATCCCAAGCTGGTTGTCGGGGTAGAGCAGTGGTTAATGCACTATCTGTTCACCAATGTAACCTGGGTTCGGTCCCAAGTCGGTCTGATGTTGTTTGATCGCCCGTTCAAACACGTAGGTTTTCTCCAAGTATTCCGGTTTCCCTCTACATAAAGGACTAGAAGAACACCATCGGCAGTTTAAACGGGAAGATTTTCATAAGCAATTTCGCTTTCTATATAAGTAACGCTTAAGCTATCATATCACAGTGCCGCGGTCCACAAAAACATATTACGCACACATAAAAAAAGAAAAATATATACATACATTGTACTTTAATGTATTATAATTTCCGTAAGCAATCATATTCGTCAACATTTCAACAAAATACTTAGTTCAATGTTAAACGGTGTATCATGATGACCTATTTGAAACTAAAACAATAGGTATGACTCTGAATATGATAAGTCCTTTTTAATTGCAAATATCCGCTGTAAGCGTGCACACTATTCGCTGCCACCGAATCAGGAGGTTTTATCTGTCTTGAATGGTCCAATGATTATAATAATGCACGCCATAGGTTTATAATATACATAAACACGGTACAGAAAATTTGAAGAGTAGGATATTGTGCATTGTGGGGATTGAACGTAACATTTAACATAGTTAAATGTGCAAAGATGCGGAATTAAAACGATGCTACTAAAGGTAGTCATTTTGATTTTATCATCATAATCATCATCATCATCATCATCATCATTTTCATCCTTCTTTTTCTTCGTTATCATTATTTTTACATGCATTGAAAAGTGTTCGTTCTCAATCGAGTAATATGTAGGTTAATACTTTCAAGTAGGCTGATACATTCAAGTTTAAGAAAGCAACATCATCGGAGATAGTGCTGTGATAAATCTCCTTACACTGACCGGAAACTGATGTACTCTGCTACAAAGAGTGATCTTGCTGTCTTTATACTTTAAGAAAGAGGATGTAGATACCATGTACTTCCAACGGATTGTATATATAGCATTTGATAGAAATAGAACGGAAACTATATCATTTGTTGAATTATAGACCTGGATAAAACAGCTTTGATTTTAAAGGCACTTTGGATTTTTTTCTTTATCAAAACAAAAACATGTATGATAACATGAAGTCAAAATTTTCTTTTTTATTAAAGGAGTCCGACAGGGACAAAAATAAATTCGCCTATTGTATCAAATTCATTGCACATTTTAGGATTATGGGGAATGTAAATTTATAAACAAAGGTCTAGGTCCAGCACAGGTGGAAAATTAGTAGCAGGGGGAAGTGAAGAAAAGAAACAATGCGACATTTGTTCTTCAAAGGAGGTTGTGACTGGAATCACAAATTTCAAAAAATAAATAAATAAATAATAATAAGTAAATGAAATACAAAAAACCTCAAGTCTGTAAATAATGAGAACTTATATGGTTGTGAAATTTGGGGTTTTGGAAAGGTTGATATTTTGGAATTATAGTCTTATAAAAATATTTCTTAGTTGAAATCGTAGACTCTACTATTATGGCATGCATGCATAGCTTTGGAGATTTCCCGCAATAAATAATCGTAGATTATAATATAAGAACTATCCAGTTTGGACAAAACTAGCTAATACAAATAGAACGTGAATTTCTTTTTGTTTTATACATTGTCTATAAAAAATAATGTTAAATAAGGAAATACCGGGGGGGGGGGGGGGGGGGAGTGTATATGTTTATCAGGCGATTCTGAAATTTGTAATTAAATTATTTGGGCATATTTATTTCAGTTTAAAGCACATTTTGTAGGTGTGAATATCTCTGTTTTACTGCAAACCATATAATGTTAGAATTGCTACGTCATGAAAGCATTGATCTCGTTCGTAATTTTGAAAGCAATCATTAAAACTTTCTGATCGTTTTTAGTTAAATCTAGTAGGAATTTCTTTTTTCATTTCACCAACTGCAAAATAAACAAGGGCAGACGTGAAGCACTTTTACAATATTCATTTTAATAAACAAATAAATGACAATGAATTTCATTCCATTTGTTTGAGCTTATCTGCCAGAGTGTCATAACATTGCATAATGATTATTAATAATATAAATTGAACTCGAACGGTTATCTATCTACTGTTTATTCATCCAATGGCATCGACCTTGAAAACTTTGGAAGGTAAACGTTTACATCGTACCCTCCCTATACCGTTCCACCTTTGCCCTCTGTGGCTAAGAGACCCCGCCACCATCCCCCGCAACACCTCCAGCGTGGCGTGTCAAACAATTCTAGATGAAGAGGCCACTAAGTCACGATCGCTGGCTGCCTTAATTAGTCCCCACGCTTATTTAGCAAAACGCACCGGCGACCCTCTCTTTGACGACTACTATCCAGGTAGAACCTTTGTCATATCGATTTTTGGCTTAGCTGGCTCACCCTCTGAGCCACGAGACCCATTGTTTGTTCCGTAGCTAAATCGATATCCAATTTTTGGCAACCCCCTTCAGCAGACGTTATTTTGAATAGCAGTGCGCTTGCCTATATAGCTACTAACCGTCATGTCCCATAATGCCGAACCCCCTATCTGTCACTCTCGAATAATACTGCCCGTCATGGTTAATAGTCCTATTATTAAATCATTCCACGCATGCTCCGTTAGGGTGTATCTGTTGCCTTAAAACAATTCGGCTGCTGTTGTCCTCTATAGATTTAATTTTCGGCTGCTGCGGCTGACAAATCATGTGACCTCACTGGCTGATGTGAACAACAGCTTGCTTGCACCCATATTCGGCTCTTTGATGGTAACAGCACAGCTTGGTAAACTCCATTGGACACGGATTGGATGTGACGTTTGACTTTCTTGGTTTGAACAGATTACACCTCTATTGGATATTTTAAAGAAAAAAAAAGAGGAGAGATAATGAGATATTTATGACAGGTGTTAATTTTAAAACATAACGGGAACACGCTGGATGAGCATAGAGTTACAGCAGACCACTCTCAGGGTGCCCCTGTGACACCGTGTTGGACTATCGGTCAATATTGAGGTTCGTCTGCTTCTGGAAACAGTTAATTTGGAAGAGGGCTCATGCGAACTCCCGGTACAGTGATTGACTTAACATACCACTATAATGTCTAAAAAGGCGCATGGAAAGACGGAGAAGTCCAACAAAGAGGTAAATAACATTTATATTTCCTTATACATGTACAAACTAACGATCGTTTTACACAAGGATGGGGAGCAGATCTTCTAGCATGTATATTTACCTCGGCGTTGCTTCGTGATTTATCCCTACACTCCTCACATATTTGATATTACCCATATGTTTCGTTCCCTTTATCGACTTTTACCAGCTTATTAACGATAGTGGTACACGACTTGTACCGCCATTTGTGATGAGGAGTGTCACTCGGTTCTCGTCTGCAGAAAACAGTCACGCGCGGATTGCTCTCAAAATTGTCGTCTGCATTATCCTGATTCACTCCATATAGACACAGCTATAGATTTTGAATTATTTCTTAACACTCCGAATATTACTTATAGAAGAATTTTAGGCATACAGGTGAGAACTGCTTATGTGAGAAAATGTATCACTGATGCTAAGTTTATCACATGATCGAAGTAATGATATTTTTAGATATCGTGTATATAATAATACTCCTTTTTCTAAAAACAAAGGTTACTTATTTTGGAATCGGTCATAGAAATTCTAAGCATACGATATTTGTTTTCATTATCTTTGAGATATCGTTAAACGGCCTTTGTGACTCGTCATGGTGAGTTGAAAGATAAGATCTACGGAACCTGACTCATCATCTAGCCTCTTTCCTCTTCTTTTTCTTCTTTTCTTTTTTCTTCTTCTTCTTCTTCTTCTAATAGAAAGGGGCTCATGGAACTTAGATAAGACTTATGAGGCTACGATGAGATAATGATGAAACTTGCGTAAGGCTGATAGGATTTGGGTGGGGCACATGACCCTAAGATAAAATCTAATAGGACTTAGCTCGTACGTTTGAGGTTAAGATGAGATTAAGAGAAGATCCATGTGCTGATGAGATATGGAAGGGATACAAAATTTTGATGATAATAATTAATAATAATAATAATAATAATAAAATCTTTATTTATAGAAGGTAGCTCATGAGCATAACCTAAGTCTAAGTTTAAGGTTGATTAAAAATTAAAAAATTTAAATTTGCTGATATTAGCGTGAGATTAAAATGAGACTTATATGACTAAGATTGGGCTTTTGAAGCTAATATTAGCATGAGATTAACTCTTATTTTTTAAAAGAAGATTGAAGTTTAGATGAGATTAATTTGACTTAGATTTGTCTTCTAATTAAATTATTACTAAGATGGGTCTTCTCATGACGTAAAGATTAAACCTATTTGACTAAGGGTTTTGAAGCTAATGTAACTATACTTATGAGGCTAAGTTTGCTCTTCTGAAGCTAATATTAGTATGGGGTACAGATGGGACTTATTTGACTATGATAAGAGTTTTGAAGCAAGCTGATATAAGTATGAGATTAAGATGAGACTTGTTTGATTAAGATGGGGCTTCTGAAGCTAATATTAGCACGAGGTTAAGATGAGACTTATTTGATTAAGATGGGACTTCTGAAGCTAATATTAGCACAAGGTTAAGATGAGACTTACTTGATTAAGATGGGGCTTCTGAAGCTAATATTAGCACAAGGTTAAGATGAGACTTATTTGATTAAGATGGGACTTCTGAAGCTAATATTAGCACGAGGTTAAGATGAGACTTACTTGATTAAGATGGGGCTTCTGAAGCTAATATTAGCACGAGGTTAAGATAAGACTTACTGGAAGAGGGCTTTAAGTAATATTAGCACGAGGTAAGATGAGACTTACTTGATTAAGATGGGGCTTCTGAAGCTAATATTAGCACGAGGTTAAGATAAGACTTACTTGATTAAGATGGGGCTTCTGAAGCTAATATTAGCACGAGGTAAAGATGAGACTTATTTAATTAAGATGGGGCTTCTGAAGCTAATATTAGCACGAGGTTAAGATAAGACTTACTTGATTAAGATGGGGCTTCTGAAGCTAATATTAGCACGAGGTTAAGATGAGACTTATTTGATTAAGATGGGCTTTTGAAGCTAATATTAGCACGAGGTTAAGATGAGACTTATTTGATTAAGATGGGGCTTCTGAAGCTAATATTAGCACAAGGTTAAGATGAGACTTACTTGACTATGATAAGATTTTGGAAGCTGATATTAGCAAGAGATTAAGATAAGACTTATTTGACTAAGATGGGGTATCTGAAGCGAATATTAACATGATGTTAAAATGAGACGAATTTGACTAAAATGAGATTTTTGAAGCGAATATAAGCACGGTATTAAAATGAGACCTTTTTAACTAAGATAAAATTTCTGTAGTTAATTATTGTATAATATAAATATTAGACTTAGTTGCCTAAGGTGAGACTTCAGAGGTTGATACAAATACAAGTATTTGCCTTAGATGAGTTTTGAATGGAAAGGGACAGACCAGAGTAGTATGTAATGGGTCCAGTATAAATGAATGGCCTAAAATGCCAACAAATTTAGACTTAAATTCTTCTTAGATAAGGTTTTGGACTAACATAAAATGATTCCAAAGTTTAGACTGATGAGACCAAAACACAAGACTGAGGTTCCATGCTTTCGAATACCTTAATTTTTGATCTCAAGCCCCGTAAAAGCCCCAGGAAAGAGAGAGAGAGAGAGAGAGAGTCGGGGGGGGGGGGGGGGGGGTAGTCTTTTGATAATGAATTAAGTTAATTAATATGTAGACAGTTCATTAATATCATGGAAGTTTGACAAGAACGCTGACCAATATTTAAACCGGTGCATCTGATTTAAAACTAAAGTTGGCTTCATTTGAACAGAGAAATATTTTTAAATGTCTTAGATCCACTTCAATACATCACCTGATATTTGTTCTATTTGATTTTAAACGGACGTTGACATAACGTTTGCATTTCCATCCAATATATTAATAAACCAGCTTAACAAAGCATGCAACTTTTCTTCAGAAAAAAAAAATCAGTCTTTAAATATATCGACCTAATTTTATCTGCTAGTCCGACTTTGAGCTGGTCCTGGTTCCATAAAATGTTTTCAAAACATTGCAAAACGCAGGATCGAATAACATGTTGTTACTATGAGAATCACATTGACTTGCGGTTGATCTTTCAAGAGTTGCAATGAAGTCTTTCAACTATAACTTGCATGTTTTTTCTTCGTCTCCTTCATTTTTCATTTCATTCCAACAAAGTATTTTCTATTCAATAAAGTACGTTAAGTTTGTCAGGAAAAAAGGAAACATATCCCCTGAATCAATATTTTGTAACCAAATTTAAATTATTCTTTGATTTCTCCTACAATTGTCTATTTCAAATAATTCCGGCAAATTTTACCAGACAATTAAACTGTCATTTTCTACCAGCTAAAATGTCATTTATGAACCTCCTCCTTCTAGTGCATTTCTTTCCACGAGAGCTTCTGGTTTAGGCAGTTTGTAAGATGGACCCTAAATCCAGTTCAATCTGCAAAATGGTAATCTGCTCCTGTTTCGATGAAATACGGTCGCTATAAGACGGTTATAATTTGCTCTAATTCCTTCATAAAAGAATGACATTTTAACTGCAGAGTAATTTCTTCATTACTCCAAATCTTCACGACTCCCCAATTATTCCCTCATAAACACAACAAGCTAAAAGCAGTTGCCGGGAGAGGTACCAATTAATTCAAACTGTTGCAGAAACTCCTGCGAAGTGCCGTAGCAGGAGTTAGATGAATTATTTAGGAAAGGTTACAAATAACTTATGCACATCGGTATAGGAATAACAGTAATCTAAGATATTCTAAATTTGGAACTTGGTCGCATTATTCAAATGTATTCTTGCTTTGCGTTTTGGAGATGTTGGCCTAGTATTTGATACAGAGACCGCGTATAGCAGACCAGACCGTAAAGCAGTGATCAATTTAGCCTTGCATGCTTTTATGAAAACTTTCTTTGAAATAATAAGATGAATTCGATGTTGTTGTTGTTGTTGTTGTTGTTGTGTGTGTGTGTGTGTGTGTGTTTTCTGAATACAAACTGGTGAAATTAAGGATCAAACATTTGACCTTTTTTAACGTGCAACGGGTGTTAGTATCAATGTCAGGGAAGTAAGTGAACTTGTCCTTCATGACATTTTTATTGTTACATGTAAGAAGTGAGACACATTTGTGCATTGTCACTGTATGTGTTAAAAGTTATTAATTAGTCTATACTTGTTACTTTTTGCGACCTTTGGGAAACAAGTTCGAAAAACTTATACTTATCTCTCGATGGCTTCTGGGTTGGACTAGTGCTTTGCGCACGGGAAGGTCAGCAAAGAGTATTGCCTCCAAACGGGGTTCAAACCCACAACAGTTGGCTTCATAGTTTTGTACCTTATCTCTCGACCACGTCACCATTTTAGACCACCTTGTCATTAATAATTGATGTGGAAACCTTGATTTTCTTTACCAAAAGATCAATTATTGTGGTTCGGTTTTGCATACGACCGAATTGACACGTTGCAAACTGACTGAAACACATGTCTCATTTTTTTTTATAAATATGTAAAAATGATATCATTTCTTAACAAAATAGTTCAACACATGCTGCTTCCGTGTTCATAACAGATTCATTCTGTTTAAAAATAACATGCGGAATCATAGAAATTTGTAAAGTTGCATATAGAGGGGAAAGGGTGCATGAGTGGTCTTGTTTTTGACCAAGATCTAATGGGAAAATTTCATATGACCGAAAACCGTTACTGTATGAAATAATTAAAAAAAATATCTACAATGATATACCCTTGCATCAAAATTTAGAAAAAAAATATAATGCCGAACATTCTACATCATTGATTTTTTTTCTCACTCAAGTGGAGAAAGTTTGGAGACAATGGTTCCTGGCTCAACCGATACAAAAATGATTTGTATTCAAGGTGTTCTGTTTCTATGAATTTAATCATTAGTGTCATTCATACGCACACTTCTCCAGTAACACACCGCCTGTATTTAGATAGTAGTGTTAATTAATACGCATATTATTACTTTGAGAGGGATATATACGCACTATATTGTTTGCGCACGAGACCGAAGTCATGCGATGAAAGTAAGTATGTATTTATAAGACTTTGTCACTCTCGCCTTTTGTCCCAATGGATGATGATATTTATTCGGAAATAGGGGTCAAGTAGGTATATAAAGCCTTTAAAACACTCTCTTTTCTTTATATCTTACTAATACTCTCGTTTATCATTAGTTTTGATAAGGTTATTTTAAACACACTATCTTTAGCGACCCCTTTAATGCCGTTATCGAACGCTATACTGTCATTAGCAGTCTGCACTGCGGAACAGTTGCAATTTGCCAGTGACGGTCAGGTGGTAACGTAACTTAGGCTGACCTTATAAGGAAGTATAACCTCCCAATAACGGACACTTGTGAACAGCAGATATTTTATTTCTGGTTTCCTGTGCGTAAAATTTGGTCATAGGTTCTTTGTACTTATTTACCCTATATCGAGTTAACAATATGAATAGTATCACCCAAAATACTTTAAATATCACTGAATATTTCACCTGCTTAGGTTCCGTTTTATCAAACTGTTGGATTCACACACACACACACACACACACACAAATGTACAGGACAGATAATAGTCATGCTGTTTCATCAGATTTTTTGTCCTCACTATAATTTTAATTCAATGTATTTTTATTTAGTAGGAGCCAATGACATTTCACAGAACTGGTGTCAGTTAATCGGAATTTCCTCTCATCCCTTTTGTTTCATTTACAACAATAAACCTCAGTTTTGCACCGTATGCTAGCTGTTCCCAAAATTGAGGAGGAAGAAATGGCTATAGAACAATGGATACTCAACACTGGCTCCACTTGACCTTCACAAAATGTAAATTAAGTAATTTTCCTTCTTTTGCATGTATAAATGATGGGGGAAGTTGTACACAAAATGAGTCAGGCCTATCTATTTTTACAATGTTTCCTAGAGGAGAAGATTGACTTTAGTCCTCACCACTTCAGGAGTGGTCGTCATTTTTCGATTCTCTCATTTGACCATTTTAGTTTCAGAAAGTCTTACAACTTTTGCGTGGGTGTATTTTTATCCCTGAATAAAAGGGTCCTCTAGGGACGCAGCTGGTTTTCTTAAATGATATACCAAGGAAAACTTTGAAATAAAATCTTCTCTCTAACCAGTTGTCAAAGTTTTACTTCATACGGCACAAATTATAACCTCAGAAACTTTTTATTATTTCTTTAACAATGACGATGCTTTAAATATGAGGCCTGAAAAAGGACGCGGCGGTTTGTTGTCATATAATCTGTGAAGAATCTCTGAAACTACATCAGATTTCAAGGTCATATGGCCAAAGTAATCATCTGATTCATGACATAAAATGCTGCAACAAAGAGGACCCCTTGGGGTATACATGTGATTATCAATCAACTCTGGCAGTTTTTAGGGGTCATCATGTCTACTGGCCGTTGGTGCTCAGAGGACCACTGTTTTTCTCTTGCATTTAAATTACCCCCCCCCCCCCTCTCTCTCTCTCTCTCTCATCACCACGTCGATAATTAACATATATATCAAGAACGTTTTATTCCTTATTCCCTATCATTTGTTCATTCTTTAATTAGCATAACATTCTGTCACTCGAACTGAGAAAGAGGCGAAGAGAGAGAGAGAGAGAGAGAGAGAGAGAGAGGGGGGGGGGGGGTCACCATTTTAGACCATCTTGTCATTAATAGAAAGAGAAATAAATAGATGCTATAGAGAAACATGAAAAGATGAAGTTGAAAATACAATGAAGTAACTGAATAACAATTCATGCAAAGAATTCAGGTGGTCGTGTGCGTGGAGGTTGTGTCAGGGAGGACCTCTCTGAGTTTTCATGGTCAGTATTATTCAAATCTCATCTATCCTGTGAACTCACGTTACGTATCATCTTGATCACTTCATCATCTCATGAGACGTAGTCACACTCCTTTAATTTGGCGAGCCATAAAACAATAGGTTCGCCAGTAACCCCCTTGACCCCATCTACACTATCCTCTGACACATTTGCCTCTCTCATCTAATTTTGTATTTATTGAAAGTTTGTGTAATATGCGACATAATATCTTTATATGGTAGAGAGAGAGAGTGACTATTGAATCAGTTAATCAAAATCGGTGCAGCGCGAGTGCTAGAATGGCTTGCTAAAGTCAAATAACGCCTTTTGTAAACACGGGCCCTGTAATTCATATTTTCTTTGAAAGTATGATTTGAAAATCTGGTAGTATTTGACTACCTGTATAACATTTCACAGGTACGCTCCGTAGACAGGGTATCGATTTCTTTGTTTGGTTCGAGATAAATGGGGGACCAATCTAATTGATTCGCCCCCTGAAGCATTCGTAAGGGGCAACAGCTGGCAACGAGGCATTGTTTAGCTATGTTATTGTTAATGGCAAATTATCGAAACATGGGTAAAATGTGACAGAAAGTGCCAGCCTAATGATCAACGAATCTGTTAAATAGTGGTCAATTTGACAACATCCGGAGGCACAGTTTTTCTGAATCATGGCCAGCCAAGTTTAAAACGCTTCCTAATTTTTGCAATGGTAACTATATCATTTTTCTGTGGCTTGAATTATAATGATTGATATTTTTCTTTCGCTGAATTATAAACACAGTCTTTGCCTGCTTGTCGCATATAAAACAGTGCATATTAGATTTGCATGTTACCATGTCGAAGATATATACCGCTAGGAACCCATGGAATGACCTGTAAATGTTTATATCAATATAATAATTATACTTCGTGTGTTTTGCAATACTTTTGAACAAATCAGAGGAAATTTATGAAGAAACGAAACAATTCAGAATGGAAAAAATGGAAGACAGAAAGAATAATTAATCTTCACCACTATCATCATGATCTTCATCAACATTATCCCCATCATCATCAACATCATCATCATCATCAGTTCCTGCCCAGTATTCAAGTTGAAGTACAGATAATTATTTTTTTGCTATCATCGATTTACGTAGGTCTGTCTTCCTAGTTATGAGGTATTACCG
This sequence comes from Solen grandis, assembly GCA_021229015.1. Lineage (NCBI taxonomy): Eukaryota > Metazoa > Mollusca > Bivalvia > Adapedonta > Solenidae > Solen > Solen grandis. Next base: position 33,969,580 of record CM037782.1, on the reverse strand, counting down.
GATTCATAGACGAACTATTAAGATGATCTGATCAGTCCTAATCCTGTACCAGGATCTTTTAAAATCTTATTCTCTTTTATTTTTGAGCTTAGAATGTGCACTATAGAAACATAAGGCGAAAAATAGGGTCGGTAGGTCGACTAAACTTTTTTTTTTCAACTTTTTTTTCATTTTTACCTTATTTATTTGACGAAATTGACAAAAACAGCGTTTTCCAACCATAACAGCCCGAAAACTACGAAAAAAAGTCTAGGGTCGGTACAAAAAAAAGGGTCGTTCGGGTTAGTGGAAACAAGTAACTTTTTTATTACGCCTAAACGTGTTATTTCTTTATCACAATAGCGAATATTAATAGTGTCCCAAAGGTATAACTTGTCACCAGATCACCAAATGTATGACTGAAATTCGAAAAACGAGCTACCTACGAGCATGAGCCATGAGTAGTGCTCCCTGTTCAGCTCCAGTGTCATTCGGAACACCGGTGGATGCTCGTGACTCAACAATCATTCGACCTCCCCATCTACAAAGTGAGACATCACAGAAGCCGTGTTGTACATGGATTATTTTCCCCTACGGAGCCAGGGAGGGAGATAAGTCACCTGTACGAGCTGGGATCGATACCTAGTCGTCACCCTGTTTAACAGGAACCATTTATGTGTGAACTCCGCAAGGAATACTTGCCGCTTCCGCACTCATTCCTTTTCCGATAAAGACAAAGAGGGTAAAGGCGCGTGCGATGTTGCGATTCGTTTCAAATCCTTAGTATTTGTAAAAGTTAAGGGGTTGCCAGCAGTCCTAGAGAAAAATAGGAGCCATTATAAGTCCACTAAGATAAGCTGGTACTCCTTAAGATACTGCGGTAGTCCAGACACGTGTTTAATTAAGAGCGTTTAAAAGAATATGATTAAAGTTATTCTAACGAGAAAAAAAAGAGTAATTTTCCGCAAATGGTAGATTTGCATTTTCGTCGATAATCACGCTATTCGTGCATTGTAAGGAAAGGACATATCAGTTTCCTGGCGCCATCTTGCGGTAGATGCAATGCAATAATGTACCTTAGTAATTGTATACATAGTGGGTAATGTTAATTTCTTGACACGCCATGCATATATAGTGGTTTATCATCTGTCAGCAACGTATTAACACAGTTTGCTAAGAATATAAATATGTATTTTGTTATTATTTAGTATGAGCAAAATTATCAATAGACTGGTACGAGACTTTGAAAACAGGTGGATATATGGACGGACAGACGGACGAACGGACAAACATAGATAGATAGATAGATGTTTTCACATTTAACTTTATTTACCACGTCCATATGTATGTGAAGGTCGATAGATAGACAGATAAAGTTACTGCACATGTATTCTGTATGTACAGATGTATTAGAAATCATAATATGATGGGGGAAATGGGTATATCATTGACCCCGTAAGTGTCCAAAGAATGCATACTTGCCCCTGTGAATTGTTTGATGCTTCACTACGCACATATACACATAGCTGTGATTGAAAATAGAAAATATCGAGCATAACCAGTTAAGCCGGATTCACCGCCTTTCCAATAGGAAGATGCACTTAAAATAGACATGGGTTGAAAGAGCATCTCGAATCAGAGGATCCTTTTATTTCATTTAATGCGAGAGTAGCTAGGCTTCTTCAATTTACTGAATTCAAAATTGATGACACCAGCGAAGCAACCTTAAGGAAAATCCTCGCAAAGTAAGATTCATTTTCACAACTAGCGGAAAATTGAGCATAGGTTTTGCAATTCCAAGCGCTATTTTGGGTGCTCCAATTTCTGTTCCAGGAAACATTCATGCTAGTTGGGGTTATTTTATTTGCCTTGAAGCAACATATTGACAAAGATCGTAATTTAAAACGCAAGCACAAGCATAACATCATGTTTCCGTGTTTCTTTTTTTCCAGGATAGTGTATCGAGCGTAAACAGTGAGATGAGCACAGAAACTAACCCTTCCCCCGCCACTGAGGCTTCCAGCCCAAAGCCTGAATCTAAAACAGGTAAGGAGAAGTCCACTGTTATATATCACTTCTCGCGATATTTCGACAAAATCCGTTAACTAATAGAACTATCTCGGCGTGTTTGCGTATTTTTACAATACAAAAAAGGGGAGAGGGAAAGAAAATACAACACCATTCTGACGTTATCTCCGAAAATTATACGAAGAATTCCGGAGATAGCCGAAGTAGTACGATTCGCGCATCAGTTCTAACTGTTTTTGATAATGTATACTGTTTCCAGTTGATATCTAAATCCTCGTTACTATCAAAAGATAAGTTTTACAATATTCAATAATTCATCATTTTACATGCAAATGCAAGTTGAAATAAAAATAATTTTTATATGTCAAGACTAAATGTAATACTAGTAGATGAAAATGAACTGGGGTGTAGCTTTTATACCTAATTCTAAAGCCATTTACTTTATTTGAACAATTAAAGTAAACAACATAAGTCTTGCATAGAGAGATAGAAATGATTTTCAAAGGGAGGACTTATATGTACATGTAGTAGTTGAAACTATGTATAAATCTTCAGGCTCCGTATTATATCTATTGTTTCTTCATAACCCTGTATCATATATATATATGTATTTAACGAAGTAGAATCTGAGATAAAATATTGTATAAGCGAATAGCTGAAACCATGACCAGACTGCTCATGTTTGACATTACAGCAAAACTTATATATATGGGGAAAGGGTTCAGCTTTAAACGAATAGTGAATTATGCATTTTTGTAGCATCAACTAGTTGAAAAGCTATTGCTTATACGATTAATTAATTATACGATGATAAAAATATTCACATGTATCATACCAATTTATCGATTTTAATTGGGTTGTATTGTGTCTAAGATTTTCTTTATATTCATATTCTTTTTTTCTTTTTTTTCTTTCTTTTTTTTTTTTTTGACCAAGAATTCAAGTTTAGAATAACTATGCCATTTTTATATTAAGTAGATGTCTAATTTACAGCGTCATTTTTAATTGGCATCTATAAGCGATCTTCACGTGATTTTCACTGTTTAAAATGGAATCTCGTGTGTTTTATCATCTTTCGATTGTAAGTTTAATGTGAAGTTCGTGATGTTAGGCACGATGATTCTTGCAGGCACCAGAAAATAAGTCAAAATGTAAAATGAAAAAATAAGGCATATTCAAGTTATGTTTTTACTTTAATGTTTATAAGTAGTCTTCATTAAAAAGTGGATTGTACCTTTTCCTTTTTTACGTTCACAAGAGTAATAATAATAATAATAAGAATAAAGATAATAAAAACAATTTTTATAATGAATACAATAATAAAAGTAACGTGTTAGATGGAGCATGTTTTCTGCTTTATTTACGTGCACAATATTTTACATGTTATGTCCGATTTAAACTACAAAACTTTGTCAAGGATTACATCCTTTTGGTAAACAATTGTTTGCACTTATACATATGGGTACATACTGAAATACTGTATGGGTGAAATCAGAAATATGATTATGACTTTTTCTTCCTGCGCATGTGCATGGGATGTTCAATTCGTCTGCCGTATAGGGTTTCACTAATTCATTCATGTCGAGCTCTGTAGCTTTAAATCTGGCTTCGGTATCACTTGTGAGCGTCAGAAACCATCGTGGGAAGATTGAGGAGGGCATTGAGATATCTGGAGAGTCTAGTTTGAGAGGGGGGGGGGGGAGAAATATTGATTCAGCCAAACCTCTCGTTGGCTCCGGTTGCCATTTCGCCATCCTCTGAAGCTATGAAGTTCAACAGGGGGGTTACAAATACATTATTCATGAGACCGATCGCCAGTACTGCTTCATAAGAACAAAAATCTACGAAAACGTTCTTCTTACCAGGAAAACGTTACTCTGGTGTTTTTTGTAGGAAAAAATATCTATTGTGCTTGATCACCGGGATTTGATCTTCAGACTCTCTGTTCTAGGAGGAGACTTCTTTATGAACGCGTGTTTAGGAATGATTAATGAAGCGCGGTCCCCCAGACATTCGGCGCAATGGCAAATTCGGACAAACCCTCCTCTCTCTATTTCTCTCCTTACAGTCGATATGCAGAAAGAAAACCTAATATGTGTTGCTTAGAGGTTGATACATATAAGGAAATATTGCGGTTGTTCAGATATGAACGTTTAGCTACATTTATCGCACAATTATAATGGGTATCTTGCAGATAATCATTTTAATATTGATTCAAATATTGATTTTAGTGAGATGTATGTAATTCCTCCAGAATTAAACTTTAATACGCGTATTAGTTGTTATTAGCCACTATGCAGAACCCTTCTAGGACATTGTCGCACGTATTTACAGGGCTGGATCAGTACTTTGTGCCTTAAAAAGTGATGAAAGAGTTTTGCCCTTATGGATTCGAACCCACAATTTTCTGCTCCTCAGTTATGTACCCTTCCACTGAACCGTGTCTTCTTTACTTGAATCCAAATTAAAATAATAAATTACCCTTTATATAATATTCCCCGACTTATATTTTCATAAGAGATAATTAAACGTTCGTGTAATGCATTGTCATTGCTTATATAGTATGACAGGTTGTTTCATGAATGACTTATTTTTTATTTGTACTGTATTTTAGAACACATTCTACTAAGACAGGCTACATGTCATTTAGTGTATCTTTCTGTACTAGATGACTTTGTATATTTCCATGTCCTTGGAATTCAGATTAGCTTAAACTATCTATGTATATTTGCCGAAACAATGGACAATGCCCATATTACTTTAAAAAAAAGAATTAAGGATGGTTCAGTTTCGATGTTGAAATACAAATTTAAATAACTGTTACTATGCACAAACCGGGAATTCCTTTAGCTCATTTATGCAATACAATGGCATAATATACTGCGGTTTGAAAATTCTCCGGAGCGGCGTTGGATTGTTTGACGCCGTGATTCATCGAGGGTAGTTTTTCATTGTTTTGGGAAAGGAGTTCAATTATTCCTGCTGCTCCGTTAATGTAAGATCTTGAACAATTCATGATCTAGATCAATCTGAAGTGTAAGTTCGCATAAGTGGAATATCACCAGTAGTTGTAAGCGCCGAGTCTTCTTCATGTATGGTTTGCTCTCATTGAAACTGAAGGATTTGAAAAAAAATGCATCTTGTAATTCTTGATTTTTATACAAGACTCTAGTCATCTAACGGTTGACCACGATCGGGGGAAATTAAAAAAAAAAGAAAGAAAAGAAAACACACACAGAATATGTCAATATTTCGAAAATCGCTGAATACATTTATTCGATATTTGAGAATTATTCAATTTAACGCATGCAATTTATTTATGATGACTTGATAGATGGTTTACTAATTTGATGCATTTATACTCGGTAATGCATACATTTTTTGATCTGGAAAGTTTAACCAGTATCTAAACAAACCGTTTTGAACGATTTCGCCGGCTGGGTTTTTTAATACTCAGCACGATCCCGTTGGAAGGTTCGGCGACAGGGTTACATTTTATTGCCATTGCTATTAGTGATATTTGGATGCCTAACAGCCCTCTGTCGGGCCGTGCTACAGCCTCACGACAGAAGCGCTCGAGTTCGTGGTTATTGATTTGCAGGAAGACTTAAACTCACAAGCTACATGCAGAATGCACAGAGCAATGAACTTACAGATAAGAAGGGTTTAACTGCGCTGCAGGAAATTGGATGCGGTCGACGTTTTCTTAGACCTGAAAATCATTTTTTTACATATATTTAATTTTTGGAGGACAGTGAATAAATGTGTCAAGCTCTATATGTCAAACACAGTTTGTTTCTAATCACTTATTCGTCATTTTATTTCAGATCAACGTAATGTTCATTGATTTCTTACATTGATTGTAGACAAACTATGCAGTATAGAATGTAGACCTTGCATTGTGATTTTGATACCTGATGCACTAAGTGAGAAAACTTGTACATAAATCTATCATCTCTTTCCAAATTGAAAGTTTTTGACTTAACAAATATTTATGATATATAAACATGTATAAATATTGCTGTTACTAACACTAGGTGTGCTAACAAGTGACTTATTTATTAAGGTTTGAAACATATAACTGGGCATCAGCAGGATTTTACTAATTTTCCTCTTATAAAAATGTTCCTCAAAGTCAAAGGTCTACTCGATTACTGTGAGGATCATATAACATACACAGTCACCTGCAGTCTCAGAACGAGGCAAATTATTTTAATAATTCGTTCAAAGGAGACATTTCCACGAGCCAAAAATCAATGTTGGTTGGTTTTGACAAGTAAGTTTAGTGACAGCGAGTATTTATGACAACGAAGACAGCAGGTAAATTTCTCAGTTCTCCCAGATTTTCAGTAAATGAGGAATAAAAATCAATGATTCCTAAAGAGCGCAGTCAATAAAGCGTCGGATCTTATCGGCTTAACACATAACCCATTCGCTCTGCATCCAACAGGCGACTTACACTTCCCAGCAAGCGTTTTTCGACTCGGAAGTTTTGAGCATCTTGTTACCATGGTTAGACGTATTAAGTTACAAGCTGCAGTCGGTTTTATGTATCACATGACACACTTTGATGATAATATGGATGCATGTCATCAAACTTGTTATCATACATAAACAGTCAGTGATACATATATACTAATCGAATTTATTTACAAAACGTATCTGATCAACCTATTTACGTTTAGTATTATCATTATACACATGTATTTATATTGTGTGCACACTATTAAGTAAGGTACCATAAGGGTTAGTTCGAACGCGATTGTCTTGATTTTTACTTATAAAACAAATGCATGGATTGGCAACTAATCTTAATCAGAAAAGCGAGTAACAAATTGTCCAATTCTTGTAAAGTCGCGTTTCCAAACATTTTAAGTTAGAACATAACATTACTATCAGACTGATACCTAATGTACTAAAATAGGTCTAGAAATAAAAATATTTTATGTAAAATAGGAAGTACCTGAATGATGACTACTATATAAAATGTGTTGTTTTTCTGCAACCCTGGATGCATCTAAATAATAATTTAAAAGAATTTTTAAAATAGATCAAACCGAAAAGAATTCTTTGCAGTAGAAAAATAATTATTTCATAAAATGGTTACATTTTTCTGTCTTTGATTGTTCCTGACTGCTTTTCCTGCTTTTTAGTCTTAATATTCCGTCTTGTGTTTGCTAATATCTAAATGTCTGTACTAATGTGTACGCATAGAACACTTGAGAAAAATGACCGCCGTTAAATTATCATATAACCGCTGCCAGTGTTTGATATCACACATTCTTTTAATTAAGAGAACTTCGTAATTGCTCTTTCCCCTTTTGAGATGCAAATTTCTGCTAACAAATACAGGTAATTACTAATTAGCGATAAAAAGGCGATAGATGGGTAACATAATATATTATTGGATTGCTTAAATCATTGTTGGCTGTTTTTGTAGTAAGATAAAAAGGTCATTTTCATTTTGGCAAATAGCATAACTGTATATAATAAAATAACAAAGATATAAACAACTTGCCTAACTATTCTTTACTCCTTATTGTCGATATAGATGAAATAAATTGCCATGATATTTCTCGTGTATGCTCACATTAGTTGTTTTAGGGACTATTATTTTAATTAAGAGATTGATACTACAGCAATGAAGTAGAAAGCAGCAATGCCCCATCACTGAATTATGTTTAAGTATTGTTTTGATGATAAAAAAAGAGTTCGTGATCCGTCTTCTGTTCTTTTTTTTTGTCTCTCTGTTTTCCTCTGCAGTGCTGTTTTGCAGTGTTGTACACATGTGTGCATTTTGTGACATGGGCAAAAAGTGAGACTGAGTCGCCTCCGGGAGTGATCCAATTACCTTATATGGTATTGTCAAATTTATGAAAGTGATAAATCTGCCCCTAACATGCGGGATCCGCTTGTTTACCTTTCTGCTGACGTGCAGTTGCCTGTTCACATTTGATATTTGACGCCCTGTGTTTTGTACAGTACGTTAAAGCATGTGGCTTACGTTTCTCCGTTTTTATGAACCTATTACAGCATGTTATATACATTGAATAATTAATTGACGCGTTTGTGATCCCCCCACACGAAAGGTTTTTTTATTTTACACCCTCCGTCATGGACACTTAGAATGTGATCTCGTCCTGGAATATAAGTGATTGAGCATGGCTCCCAGTATTTACAAATTCGGATAACATTAATTTTTACACAAAACACGAGATGTAGTGATACATACATGTAACTCGATTGGAGGCGACGTTCTTTTGGATGAGGCGGCACCTGGTTAAAATATCGGGTTGACACTAAACTACAGTGCAGTCTATGGATTTACGCAAATATCTTGACAATTTATCCTCTGCTATGGAAAGCTATTGTAAACTGACCTTTGAATGAAGACGACTGGGGATTTTTTCTCATTTGATTGAGACCTGCCATCTTGGATATTCGCTAAAATGTAGCTCTTTTAAACAGTTATACGCTCATGTTTGTAATCTAAGCTTTAGATGTTTTTTGGTAGATTTTACGTTACGAATGTCAGTTTGTATTTTTCCTAGAGGTTTTTGTGGGTGGGGTATGTGAATCTCCTGATTTTGATTTTTCAATACAAATGAGATCTTTCCATAGGTGCAAAACCATTTGATACGCTAGCCAACTCGCCAAAGATGATCAATAAAAAAGGCTTTGTGCTTTAGAAGAAACGTCTTTCAGACTCTAATGTCTGTTTTCGATCAAAGCAAAGAAAGGGAGACATTTTTTGTTGAACCCGCCATCGATTTTGTGCTCCAGTATCACCTGTATTACTTAAAAATCAAAACGCCTTTTGATTGGCTGACAATCGGAAATTCTACCATGACTGTACATTACTTGTAATGAGGTCCTCGTTTAGCATCTCAGATATTCAGGTTTCGCCAAGCGTCTATCGTTTTAACTAATTAAGGCTATATATGCAATTATAAGAGACCAAGTGTATAAAAATATATACTTCTGGTTGAATTTGATGCAAAGGCAAGTCTAAAAATAGATCTAACAATTGGGGAATGTCATTTGTTTTCTGGAATATGTACACTGCTGTAACGTTGACAAGAGCTGATGTTTAAATGTTGAATATCAATGGAGTGAAATAATGCATATTACAGAAATGGATTTGCATATTCGATCTTGTGAAGGTAGGCATTGTTCATTATTACAGATATCATATGCATTGAATAAATTATGACATTGGAGCTGTCTTTTTAATTATAATGCGATAGTATTATTGAACTGAGAAGTGTATTTGTTTTAGTCAACGCTTGCGTGTACTGAATATACTAAACAAAGGAGAGAAATAATGACGGAGAGAGAGAGAGAGAGAGAGAGAGAGGGGGGGGGGGAGAACAAAGATATGTAATCTCAAATTCTCAATTTGTTGTGAGTATACTGTAAATCAAGTAGATTGTTTATTTGTTGGTATTGTTAACTTATATACATGGTAACAAAGAAGTAAGACTTAAACATTTTTTCCATTAAACTTAACGTTCGGTTCACAGCTTTCCTCCGTTTCCTCCGTATATAATGATACATACAGTAAAATTCATAATTAAACAAAGTCATGCTTGAACAATTATACAACGTTACTTTAATATTTGCTTTCAATTGTGAATATAAAAGTCCTCTCTCATAACATTTAATTGTAATTTTGCAAAAATTAACATTGACACATTAGATGCAGCTTTAAAGTATAAATTAAGATATGTACATGTATAAACTAAACTACAACTAAGTTAAAACTGCAATTTGTTTTAGTTAGCAAGTAATTATCATCTTTTTATTTATAATAAAATGTTGAGTCTAAATATCAGACAATTTAGTCCAATTTTTTTTTTAATTCAAATATTAAAAGTTTCGCTAATTTGCCTTTAAAATTACTTTAAGAGTGCCAAACTGTAAGTACGACTATACATATTCCAAACAAAGGGGTCGGGCACGAAAGTTTGGTTATATATCGTTATATAATTATAATAGAAGGGGTACTACTCTCAATTGGCCAAGGTTCACAGCCTCCTTAAAAAAATCCAATATCTCTGTCATTTATGATGGTATATTTAAATACTTTGCACTTAACGCAAAAGTATACATTTACGTATACATACGTATAACAGAAATACCCATGTAAACGCAATAATCACGCAACGTCAGTTATTCAAGTGTTAATGATATCCGAACAAAAGTCCTATAAAATCCAGTTTTCAGAGAGAACACGCTAACTAATGTGTACTTTTACAAAGGTTATATACACCAAGAGACATGCTTGTTGATGTTTGGTTGATACTGTGGATACGTCTTGATGTTGGAAAGATTGGTTGCAGAAAACCTGGAATTTTTTTAGTACCGGTACTTGCTCTTAATTCCGTGTAGTATTGATCTCTTCAAATAAATATACTACACGTACTTTGACTGTGGATTGGGTCCACTTAACATCACTTCCGGTTAGAGAAGGGTACAGGGTATATCTGCAATGGGATCCCAAAAGGATAGTATGTAATTTAAAATGTTGTTTCATATTTTGATGAGAAAAATACTAAGTATATTTCTATAAGGCTTCAACTGTGAGATCCTTCGGGGTATTTATTATGTCTAAAAGGTGGAAATCATTACTCTCAGATTATATTTCCTTTTATAACTCAACCGTTTTCATCTTAGAAGATGGTCGATTTATATTTTATATGAGTCTGTCTGGAATTTAGTTTTCGAGTGCCACAGGAACTGATGCTTGGCACTCCCAAGAAAAGTTGGGCCTCAAACAAGGAAAATACATTTATGTCTCCCAGGGGATCAATAGTACGATAACAGGCAAGACTGTTGCAAACTGTAGCTAAATTCCATGTTTCATTTGTAGATGCCCCAGCCACGGAAAATGGAGCGGTTAGTCCAGCGCCTTTAGCAAATACGCCTAAGCCACAAGCGATGGAAGAGTACTTTCCCTTGAACATGAGCAGCACTCTAAACTCGTTGTCCCCGGCATCTCGGGATGAAAGCAAGGGTCATCCGGAACGAAAGCGTAGAGCCAGCGACGACAGTGAAGAGGTACAGTGTAGTACAATACTACAATAAAATACAATATTTACATAAGCACCTTATTACGTGCATGTCTTCATATACACATGGGATATGTCAGTGCCAATAGCTTAAAATTCCCATTATTTTGAAAATCAGGATCATCCTGATAATAATCTGTAAAGTTGTATAATATGATACGAATTTTGATTACGTTACGTTGCTGGAATGCTTACAAAGTCAACACAAATAATTAGATTAGATTTATCTTTGTATTCAGATAAATAATGCTTTTTTCCTTAATAAAGAATTCATTCAACAAAGTGTTGAAGCTTATGTATACCCTTATTTCTTATTTCCAGTTATTTTTCTAGATTGTTAGTCTACATATATCCATATATATATATATATATATATTGTGTGTGTGTGTGTGTGTGTAAGTAAGTAATACTGTTATTACGGTGTCATGTGCCAATACATGTAATGAATATCACAGAAATAAGCACACGGCCCCGTGGGCCTACAAGTCACCTTACATTAATTTAAACATGTTATATTGTGCATATATGTGGGTAAGAGTCATTAGACATAAAAGGAGATGAAACGAATAGCCTAGTTTCGGTAACATGATACACGCATACGTGTGATTTACTACGTCGTTGAAATAATGAATGGGTGAATAAGTACATAATTTATTATTGATGTTTATACACACCTTAACTATTCCTTGCCCGCATATTCTTCAAATGATTTATTTTCCTGAAGAACAGGTTCGGCATATAAAACGTATAATTAATATAAAGAATATATCTGTTCAACTGTTGATAAATTCTTTAATTACAAACAGGGACGCCCAATTAGCAGGGGCTGTTGTTTAGATATCTATATGAAATATTGGATTCCATATACAGGAAATATTTGTAAAATGTGCAGACAAGTTGCCAATTTTGAGATTAGTCATACTGTTTTTCGTTTTGTCATTTTTTTAAATCTCCCCTGTCGTTGCCATTAATTGGGCATGCGCAATTACCAACTGGAATCATCAGAACTTGCTATTTGACAACTGTTTTTTGAGACCCGCACGCGAGCATGCGGGCGCTAGGCAATACAAATTGCCATAATAATTTTTTCCTAATATTGGACAAAATTATAGCGGATGGGGGAAATGTCATTTTCATATATTTTGTTTTATTAACATTTTTTTTCCATCCCGATAAGTGTAGATAGATGTTCATAAAAGGTTTGACAGTTTATTGTAAAATCAGGCAATATGATTTAATGATAAATAAATGCAGGAACATTACAAAAACACTATTAATTTACACCCTGCATATCTTTGTTTTGAAAAAGAATATCTTGAATCAAATTCGCAATAGTTCACGTTATCTTAAAAATCAACATTTTATGGTACTTTATCATTTAACAAAAGGCCATGATCACACATTACACTTGTGATTTATCATTAGTCTGTGGACAGAATCAGTTTCGTGAATGCACTCTATTTATTGTGTTTTTAGCATGAGCTAAGTCACCAGGCGGATATATTGTTGCAGGGACTGTATAACACAGCAAGAACAACATGTTTTCTAAACTCTATATTAAAAACAATTTGCGTAATTCAGACAATGCTTAAACGTATATGTGGAGTGCAAAGAGTCTCAATTCTTGTAAAATATAGCATTCTCGTTAAAACCCAAAGAAGCAGCGTGTAATGATGTTAAAAAAGGAATATGTCTGCAAGCTTCCTAAACGTCTTTATTTTGTATGTGACATTACTCATATTACAAATTTCTTTTTGAGGCCAAATGCATACATCAAAACAAATAGCTTAGATCAATATTTCTCCGCCATTGTATTTCATTTTAAATGAGAAATCTGTATGTAAATGACATTTATGAAAGCTGTTTAAAGCTTACATATTTCAATTAAACCATGTGGACAAGGAATTTATTAAATAACACATCTCCTAAACGCGAATAAGAAAGAAAAGGTTATTTTGAGGATGTTTGTGTATGTTCTATTCGTTTATAAATATTGTTTTGTTACTTTAATCCTCAAACCTCTTAATTTTCATCAATATTGATTACTGATTACCTGCTTTGTGAATTTTTGTTGCAAGTGTGTTTTCTTGGCAAAAGGACGTGCATGTCACAAATAATGAATGAAAACATTCCTTTTGACTACAGTTATCTAAAGTCAAATAAAGGCTTATTATTCTGTTTGATTTCATACCCTTTAAAGATACCTCACAGTAAGAGTATTGTATTTAGGTATTGCTGTAAATATTCAAGGGGGACTACTGTAATTTTCGTGAATTTCTTAGATAGTTTGTTTTTTTTCGTTAATAATTATCTCAATGAAAATTACATGTAGTGGTTTAGAGGACTGACACTAGTTTCCTAGTGCACGAATAAACGAATTAATGTATTCTCGAAATTGTAATAGACAATCAACGAAATTAAATGTCGAACACATTATAAACATTTTTCAGTATTACCAGTCTACGTTTACATTTTAAAAATTAATAAAATAACGCTATATTGAGGGTTGCTCTAGGCGAACTCATATATAAAAAAATACAATTTGACATAATCATTCATTTTTTAGTGATCATTTGTATACTAAGTTTCATACATTAATTTATAAAAAGAACAAATGATATTTTCCAGACATCTTCAAAAGCCAGTGAAACCGGTACAAATGATGATTCTAATATGAAAGATGACGATGATGATGACAATGACGATGATGACGAAAAGGAACCAGTTGGCCCAAATGTTGACCCTGAACGTCTGAAATCGTTTAATGTAAGAACTTTACCGAACAGAACAGAACCAAATTTGTATGTTTGACTTAAGCATACACATGCTCATCGTCATAAACAACATTTATGTTCATAATAAACTAAGTCTCAAGCATTGCCATATATTCATTATATAGTCGGTCACTCGGAGTGTCTTTGAAATAGACAGACCATACACTTGCCGATAGTAAAACCTTTCTTAAGAGGTCAGTCAAGGGAACATGATATGTGAAAATATGCTAGCAGCTGTAATCTTTAAATTCAGAAGGTCACAGATCTATTCATTATAACTCACTAGTTAGGAAACAAAACTTTGAATATTTAATTTTACCACTTTCCATGTTGCTATACATTGATGCCTCTGGGTTTTACTAAACGCATTTTCCCTCCCTCCACTGACTTGTGCATTATCTTCATATAAAATTGACTCAATGTCAATGTATTAAAGTATTAAGGTGTTCATTCCATTAGCCCATTAGCTTAGATATAATCTTGCACAAGAAAAAAAAATCAGTTTCTTACGATACCGAATAGATAGACTTTATACTCAAATAATCAAGTCACGTCAGTCTCATGTGATTGAAATGCAGGTAGTTTACTTTAAACCAGAAATGAACAAACCTTCCTTCGCGTGTCACTTTGACTGCCGTCCTTTATTTTCTACTGTATTTTCTACTTTATTGACTATTGCACCTTCTATCTCACCATTATCCCCCAGTCACTGATTTAGTTTACATTTACAGATGTTTTGCCGACTATTTGTCGATGAAAATCTCGACAGAATGGTGCCAATTTCCAAGCAACCCAAGGACAAGGTTCAGGCGATATTGGACGCCTGCGATCGTCAGTTTCCCGAGTTCCACAACAGGTCTCGCAAACGAATCAGAACTTACTTGAAATCTTGCCGCAGAATGAGGCGTTCGAAAGAGAACGGTTGGGAACCGGTAAGAATATCTCACATACTGACCACAGCAGTATTAAAACCACATCATCACTAAGACCACAATTTTAGCCAGCTATATATTTTAATAATATTTTTCTAGATGATGTACCTATGTACAAATTTGTCAATAAATCGTCGTCTTGCATTGCCCTAAGACCGCTATCATCAGTAAAAGAACAATTTCATTAAAATGTCCACTGTTATAAGTTTGAAAAACCCCGCACTATTAAGTCCACTATTGTAAATTTTAAGACCCGAAGTTCTACTATCAAAATCACTATTTTCAGGATCAATTTGCTCTCTCTTGTTTGATTTAATTATCAGACCACTGCATCGTTAGAGTCAGGATTACTCTCAGGGCAGGGGTCTTATCAGTATGTGTTCATATAACAATGAAAACATTTGAAGGTGGCAGATATATAATAGCACTCTGTCAACCTACTGCACGTTTAACACGTGTTGTCATTTTATTTCTTGATTCTTTTGTACCTGGATGTTCACTTACATCTATCTTGAAAAAAAATTAGCTAATGTTGCATATAAATAGATATATAATTGCATTGATGTCAGTCAATAAGACGAGTATAAGTTGGTCGGTACGTGAATTACAGTCAGAACAGTCCCATGCAGCCAGTATAGGGAGAAAAAGTGAAGGTGGCTGCCAAAAGAAGGTCAGTCATAGTAAATTGCCAATTTGGAATTTTTAAAACTAGTGGTTAAAATAGGTTGACTGCTGAATACAGGTGAACGCTAGTACAGGTGGTATATGTAGTTACTCACATATGTGGTCGCTAATTCAGACAGTCGCTAGTTTATATGTGGTCGCTAATACAGGTGGTCACTTTCACAGCTGTATATTGTTTTACTTCTCAATACCATGAAGACTGTAAAAGTGAAGCTTGCTTTCTGTCTGACTTTTCTGTGGTCTTCAGTATTGCTATAAGTGTAATTGAAGGGTTGAACGCATTTGCTATTCTTTTTCAGCTGCGCCCCACCCCACCTCATTTGACTTCTGCTGCAGCCGAGAGTTATCTCGCGCAGGCGTGCGAGAACGAGAGCATAAACGCCAAGAGAATGCGAATGGGCTTAGAACCTTTACCAGTAAGTATTGTGTTTTCAGTTCATGTTTTTCTCCCTTTGATATAACCCTTTTTGTTGCAATCACTAAAGGATAAATACCAATGAACGCACTACAATTTTATAAGTAGTATCATCACTATATTTCTCATTAATGACTGCATTAAAGTAATCAATGTCGTTTTATTCAAAATAGAAATGTTAAATATTTTGTAATAAATAGCCTTCAATAACAAACAAAATATCATGTACTTTGATTCCAAACACATTATAAATACATTAATGTCTAAGAATCTTATTTAAGAATGGGATTTTTTTTCTATAGGATACGTATAATACCCATATATGTCCCCTTTACTTGCTAGGCCTCCGCGATGCCTATCACACACCATCCGATCATTACGTCACAGCCGCCGCCGGCCGTGACCCCCAAGTCCACGCCTACGCCCGCCCAGCCTTCGCCGCCCAGGCCCGAGACCAAGGACTCCAAGGACCACCCGCTTGCATCCACCCCGACCCCCACACCTACGCCCACACACGTGGACCGCCACACCCCTGTGTCCGTATCGACGGCAGACTTCATACGTCATCAGCCGCCAACTGCAGCGTTCAGACCGCCGCCGGAATTTCCGCCATTTTTCACGAATGGTAACGGGTTGTTTCGGCCTGGTTTTGCGGCCTATCAACATCCGGCACATCATCATCCCCCAGTTCTGCACAGCCCTATCCAACCAGCCTCACTACAAAATGGTACTTACTATCAACCATTGTTTCGATTTAACGTCCCACGAACATATTTATCAGTCCTTTTTGGGCCTAAGTCAACATGAGTCAGGAAAACCTCCATTGGATATATTGCCCTAGTCAAATGGTATAATATCACCCACAGCCACAGCCAACTAGTCCTGTAACTATCCTTTTAACCCATGAACTCCCGTTTCACTAAACTCCATATGAACAAATGTGATCTTCGTCGA